>JAUTXW010002607.1:17500-360000 GCA_030620095.1 Kuschelorhynchus macadamiae
ATTAAATTAATTGAGTCTCACAGCCCACGAATTAAAGGGACACGAAATGTCTAACAAAAATTTGTTTGGATGTTTCAAGGAGAATGCACAAGAGGTGAGCCCCCAAAACCAACAATGCTGCCCGAGTTTCATCTAAATTTAAATTGCTAAATACTTTTCAAATAGTGATAGATCCTAATACACAAATATTTGCTTTATTGTACTAAGTTACAGCAATATCTTATATTGTGACTAAAATTACTGCCGAATAGGCAGAAAGTGCGTTTCATATGAAACGGCGCCTACCGCTAGTAGCTAACGCACTATAAGTCCGTTTCCTTTGAGGCTTTAAACGCGTACAGTGGTATCTTATAAAATTAAAAGGTTTCTTCATGGAACTTAGACAAAGAATAAAATATTATTGTTGCTTTGTTTCCTCCATGCTAACGAAAACGGATGACGCATGCGTTCAAATTTTGATTTCAATTTGAGCAGTACTAGGCGGCGACCACTGCCGTTAACTGCTTCACAGGAAACGGACCGTTATACACACCTCTATTGAGTGCAAATTAAAACAAATAAGTTTAAAATCGACTACATATAGGTTACATGCATGAATATCTAAAAATTGGCAAATAATGGCGATAGTTGAAGAAAAATCTATATTGCATGCGTTTCTTTAAGCCTTTTAATGATAATAATTTTTACAGATAAAGTTTTAAAAAAATTAAAGATACAAGTACTTTTTTCACAATATAGTAGTTGTAGCTTTTTAAAATACACACCTCTATTGAGTGCAAATTAAAACAAATAAGTTTAAAATCGACTACATATAGGTTACATGCACGAACATCTAAAAATTGGGAAATAATGGCGATAGTTAAGTTAAAGAAAAATCTATATTGCATGCGTTTCTTTAAGCCTTTTAATGATAATAATTTTTACGGATAAGATTTTAAAAAAATTAAAGATATGAGTACTTTCTTCACAATATAGTAGTTGTAGCTTTTTAAAATAGTGTTTGCGGTTATGTTACATCTGCATTGTTTTTAAATTATCATTTTTTTAAAATGATTTTTTATGTTTAAATAAAGGGCATAAAACTGTGAAAACTGTGTGAAGACAGGTTTTGTGGGTTGAATTTGTGCAAAAGTGAAGGCAGAAGTGGAAAAAAACTATTATTTTGTAAAATAGTTTGAGGTCATGTTTTCTCTAAAATAAACAACTATAGGCGTATAAACGTTATTAATAATTTTGTTAAGATATTTGAAACGTGCTTGAAAGACTGGTTAACTTTTATGATTAAAATGACATCCTATTAAGGGGACAGTTTGGTTTTAGGGGTGGTTTAAGTACTGCAGATGCGGTTCGTAAGTACAAAAAGAAAATTGGATAACAGTGAAAAATGCCTGGCTATTTTCTTGGATCTCACAAAGGTGTTCGATATTGTCCCTCATGATTTGCTCCTAAATATCTTGAAGGCCTATGGATTAAGTTAGTAGCTACCTACTAGTAATACTTATAAAAAAACTGAAATTATTTGCATACCTGCGGCCTAAAATATATAACCTAATACCTATTGAAATAAGATCTAAATGAAAGCTTGAAGTATGTTATGCTTAAAATTAAATTTGGAATCAAAACTTATGTATTCTTAGTATTTTACCCACCACTTAATACAAACTTCATTTGACTTTGGTAATATATACTCTATATCCTTTAATACATGATAAATTATTTTGCATAGATGAGTTTAACGTCAAACATCTGAATCTTAATAATCCCCTTTCTAACTTGTCTGATGATAAGTATACTTTGCCGCAAATTATAAATGATTGTATGAGGTAGGAGTGGGCAATACAATCGTTTAATTAAAGTCAAAGTCAAATCGATTAATTGAGAGTCAAAAAAAGGATTATTTGTATCAATAGAGATATATAGAAACTAAAGTAGTGTCATTACTGCTGATGCCATGTTTGGTCACAAATTTGTAGTTTACTGCACCTTAAACATCCACAAAGAAAAAACACAACAAACAGTTTAAAATATACTTGTTTCAACAAACCTTAAGAAAATATGTGATTAAGATGCCCAGAGGGTAACCGAAAAAAAAAAAGAGATAAAACCCGGTGGCCCCAACTCATTTTTGAAATTTAAATAATAAAAATGTAAAAATTTAATTTCATATCTTTTTTGAGAAGATATTTTCCAACAATCGATACTATTTTTCTGGCTAAAAGTGAAAGATATTAACGGATAAAATTTTTTTTGATTTAAGATAAAATCTAAAGGTTATGGTAATTTAACAAACAACTTATATTGTTTCCTACCTGAAAGAGAATATTCCCTATGCGCGGAGAAAACAATTTTTTCTGGTATTTTATTACATACACATTTTATTACTACTACATTTAAATAGACCCGAATATCCATTATTTGCCCTTAATGTATCTCCAAAACGAGTCGAGAAAAACCCATATTAAGACGGCAACGCCGTTCTTCACCTGCTCACTGCAACAGCTCGCCGAACAAATAACTCATTTGTTATTTGATTTGGACGTAGATAGTTTTTTTTCATTGATATGCCTTATTACAGTCTGGAAGCAAAGTTATGCTGTTTGTTCTATACTGCTATTTTTGAATTGCTAGAATTGCTACATTTCTTTAAGATTTGATTTTGTATTTGATGGCCTTTTCCTATTTGTATTATTCTTTGTTTGGATCAGGATTCAATCATTCTTATTGATTTTGCTGCTACTATGCCAACGTATAGGTTGTGCTGTTTGTTTTGTGACGCTATTTCTGAATCGGTATATTGTATATTATTATAAAATATTATGGTTTCTATCTGATTTGGCTGAAAAGTAGTGAAGACTTTCATCAAAATTACGTTTAAAGGCTGTGAAAGAGATAGAAAACTGGTCAGTTGAAAGACATTGTGAGGTTTGTGGTTTAAAGTTTTTAAAGTTTGACATTATTCTAATATCTGTTTATCTTCCACCCAATGGTGATTTTAATGTGTTTATAGATGTTCTGATTAAGATTTTAGACTTTACTATCAGTCTAGATAAATATATTATAGTGAATGGTGATTTTAACATTATTTGGAAAAAAGTAGGCTTTTAGATGTTATGTATTCGTTTAATTTTAGCCAACAAGTTTTTGAAAATACTAGGCTCAGTCACTGTCTGGACAATGTTTTTATAAATTTTAACCGAAATGACTTTCCTGATTTTAATATTTATTTATTTATTTATTTATTTATTTATTTCATTCACCATAGCGGTACCATTACATACATAGGTTTCGTCGAACAATAATATAAATGTTAAAACAATTTAAAATAAAATGTAAAGATAAAATAGTACAATACAATGTTAATATAAACTTAAAATTATTATAGAGCTCCAACCGCCAGGGTTGAGTCAGCTAAAGCTGATTCTACATTCAAAAAACTCTTGCAGGGAATAAAAACTGTGTTTCAGTAAGATCTCCTTGATTTGCTTCCTAAATATGTCTATGTTTTTTAACTCTTTTAGTCTAGTTGGCAGATGATTATAAATTTTGATTGGTTGTATATAACTACTATTTGCTGTATGTGTCTTCGTATGCTGTGGCATACGAACAGTGTCTACTGATCTCAATGAGTGAATCTGAGATTCATCACTTGTAGTTTTGTAAAGTCCAATATTTCTTTTAATATAAATGGAACATTGCAATATATAAATAGAGATAACATTCAAAATTCCCAATTCCTTAAATAACTCCCTACATGGAGAAATTTGATTTCTTGAACATAATTGTCCTTATGACTTTTTTCTGGTGTATTAAGATCTCACCCATTCTTCTCGAGTTTCCCCATGCGACAATGCCATATGTCAGCAGAGAACCAACATTCGCATGATAGTATGAGAGTAGGACACTTCTATTTACATTACTCCTTAATTTCCATAAGGCGAATGAGAAGGTACTCATTTTCTTTAAAACACAATTTATCTGTTCATCCCATGATAACCCCGAGTCCATCCTTATTCCAAGGAACTTAATTGTTTGTGACTGTTTGATCGAGTGGTTTTCTGATTGAACCAGAATTGAGTAATTAGTTGGTCTATAGGAAAAGAGAATGCATTCCGTCTTAGCAGAATTCAGGGGTAGCAGATTTGATTCACTAAATGATTGAATTTTTTTAGTATAGTTGGAAGCTTTGACACTTAACAACTTCTCAGTTTTCTCCGCAACAACAAGAGACACATCATCAGCAAAGAGTGACAGACAATCCCCCTCAGTCAAATTAATATTCTTAATGCTATCAATAAAGATCAGAAAAAGAAGTGGCCCGAGGACACTACCCTGGGGCACTCCCCTCTCTATCTCCCGCTGGTCAGAGCTTACCTCCCCCTTCTCTGTTCGCAACACTACTTTTTGTTTTCTGTCTTTTAAGTATGACAATAACCACATGAATGAAAACCCCTCACCCCCAATGCAAGAAGTTTTTCCCTTAAAATATCATGATGAAAGCTCTTGAGTAATCAAAATACAAACCCATAACTAAATGTCTTTCTTCCAAGCCTTTTAAAATACAATTAACTTAAGCAACAATTGCATCTTGTGTTGATCGACCCTTTTGAACCCCATATTGGGCATTAAAAAGTAGGTTATTCTTATTTAGAAACTTAATAAGTCTTGTATGGAAAGCCTTTTCGTAAATCTTTGCAAATGCTGGGAGGAGAGATATGGCCCTATAGTTTTCGATCTTTTCCTTTTCACCTTTTTTGTGGATCGGTTTAACAATTGAAAGTTTTAGGCTTGCAGGAAAGCAACACTCATTAAATGACTCATTGATCAGGTAAGTAAGGATTGGTGCAATATAATCAGAAATATTCCCAAGCAGGGAACATGGTATTCCATCATGACCAGAAGAATCCTTAACAGATATTTCATTTATCATGAGTCTAATCTCAGAAACATTCACTGGGGACAGATACATTGAATAGGTAGGAGTTACTGAATAAGAACCATCAACAATAGAACCTGAATAATTTGGTTCTAAAGAATCCAAGAAATAATTATTAAAATTATCAGCCGCATCTTTGTGTTTTATTTCATTGCCTACACTATCAAGAAATACTCCAGGATATGAGGGTTTTATGTTATGATTAATTTCATTTTTTTATTATATGCCAACATGTTTTAGTTTTATTATTACTTTTATTATATAAACCTTCATTATAAGAATATTTACAGTTTATTATGTTTTTTTTATGTTGCTTTAATCTAAGTTTATAATGGTCTATGGTTTTGGTGTCACCACTTTGCTTGCTTAATCTAAAAAGTTCACGAAGGTATTTGCCCTCATCTATAATATCTTGAGTAGCCCACTTATTTTTTATTATTTGAGAACAAGATTTCTTTAGTTCTAACGGAAAAGCCTTTGCTACTATGTCAAGGAATAAATTTGAAAAGATGTCAAATTTTTCACTCGCATCTGTACCCCCAAAGACTAGATTCCAGGATTGAGACTGAATTTGCCTTATAAACATTATTAAACTAGCTTCATTTTTAAAGTTTCTTATATATTTGAAGTCCTTTGAGATTTTACTATTGTTTGTTTCACAAAAAGGAAAACTTATAATTTGCATTAAATGGTCTGAAAATCCAGTCTCTAGATCCCTGGCCTCTGATGTATTTACATCTAAATTGCTAAATATGTTGTCAATAATAGTTCCCTTACCTTTATTACTAATTCTGCTAAAGCTATTTATACATGATCTTATACCAAATCTTGACAAATTGTTTGTAATTTCTCGTGCATCCTTATTAAAAACATTTACATCAAAGTTTACATTGAAATCGCCACATAAAATTATTGGTCGGGATCTATTATTTAATACATCCAGGATGTGATTAAAATAAATATGAAAATCATATAAATTGGCAGTTGGAGCTCTGTAGAGACAAGTAACTAACACACATTTATCATTAAAAAACAATTCAGTCAACGCGAATTCACATATAAAATCATTCTTTTCCAAGTTTATTTTTACTTCTCTATATTGTATGTCCTTTCTTAAGTAAATGGCAACTCCACCTCCTCTCGAATCCAAGCGACATGAGTAGTTTGCTAGATTATATTGGCCTATATTTAGAATCTTAATCTCTTCTTCTGAATACCATGTTTCCGTAATGCAGACTATTTCAGGTAGATATAATGACTCTAGCAGCACTTGCAAGTCATTTGTTTTATTTCTTATGCTCCTTATATTAAGATTACAGATTTTTAAGACAATATTTTTTGATGCAGATCCGCCTGTTCTTTCTAGTGTGGCGCTATCTTTGGTTTCATAAAAAACCTTGATACTAATGCACCATTTGGCCATATGTCACGCTTCCATGCCTCTTTGAAGTTATTTTGTTTTATAGTTACCTTCATTGATTTATACAAATTTGGTCTCTTTGATTCATGGTTTTCGCAGATATACAGGGTGTCCGGGAAAATGTGGGAGATCTCTCGGACTCAGATAGAACATTAAAAAATAAGATGACAAGTTCCCATAAATTTTTTTCCTAGCGGCCCTCCCTACGGAGATACGGCCCCCTAAAGGACCCCACTGGAAATCGGTTTTTCTAGAATAACTTTTAAACGACTCAATATAATTTAACGAAAATTTAATATGATAAACAGTAGTAAGGACCTCTCAAAATGCTTCCCTTAAAACATAATGAGCTTGTTTAGTTTACCAGGGACGGACTAGATTGTACATTTTAACGCTCAAATTTTTAACACCCTGTATGATAAGGAGTTAAAAAAAATAAATTTGGATACCTTGAACATTAAGCTAAAGAAAAGGTGCTCTTGTTCATTGTCGATAAAATGAACCGTTTTCGAGAAAAAAAAATAATAAAAGAATACAACTTTGGGAGTATTAAATATGTTTTGATCCTGAACAACCTAATACGCTAAATAGAAAAAAGTCAATTAAAAACTTCATAAGTGGGTTCAACATGTGCTCCGTGATTTGTGATGCACTCGCGGGCACGACGAATAGAGGACTGCTGTACTCGCCACAACAACCCAGCATTGTTCCTTATCATATCGCAATGAAACGTGATTGTCTGTAAAAGTTCCTCCCTAGTAGCAACCGGAGAGGAATACACCAAGGTTTTGAGATGACCCCACAGGTAGAAATCCATTGGCGTTAGGTCGGGAGACCGTGGAGGCCAGGCAATGGGACCTCCTCTGCCTATCCAACGGTTTCCATAGACGTTATTTAGGTAGTCCCGTACAGCAACGCTAAAATGGGGTGGGGCTCCATCATGCATAAAATGCATCCTTTGGAGGGTTTCAAGTGGCAAATGCTCTATTGAATCTAGAAAAGCGTTCTGAAGGAACTCTAAATAAAGTTCACCATTCAATCGTGCCGGTAATACGCATGGTCCAATGAAAAAATTGCCGATTATTCCTGCCCAAACATTAATGGATTGAAACTGATGTTGATGATGATGAACGACAGTGGCATGAGGGTTTTCATCAGCCCATACATGCGAGTTATGTAAATTTACAATACCATCTTTGGTAAATCCTGCTTCATCGGTAAAAAGAATAATGCTAATGAAGTTTGGGTTTGTTCGTTGTTGATCTAACAACCAGTTTGCGAACTGGATTCTTCGAGGAAAATCTTCAGGAAGTAGTTGATGCACTTTTTGCAGATGATAAGGGTATAACAACTGTTCTTTAAGTACTTCAGCAACTGTACTTTTTGACACATGAAGCTGCGCGGCTAATATTCGAGTGCTTATTGAGGGAGTATCAGCTACAGTATCCAAAATATCTTCCTCCAATTTCACCGTACGTACTGTTCTCCTCACACCAGCATCAGTACTCCTTTTCCCAAAACTTCCTAAAAATAATTAATGAACGTCAATAATGTTACCTTATTAATTGAGAATTGCCCACCAGTTTCTCTTAGACGTTGGTCAATTCGCTGAAATGTTTTCTCATTTGGAATATTGCGATTAGGATATCTTTCTCCATACAACCTTCTTGCTTCATAAGCATTGCAAGATGCAAGTCCGTACATAAGATGCATATCTGCATACTCACTAAATGTGTATCCCATTATCGAATTAAATTTACCAAGGTATTCAAAATTTAATAAATTAATATCGAAGTAGGTACAAAAAGATCAACGTGTCAAGAAGATTTCAAATGCACACGTCAATGCGAGATTATTTATTTCGTACCATAGTAACGTTTGTAAAAAAGTGCATTCTTTAATACTGATAAATAAACAATAATAAAACATTAATACTTTTATTATTTTTTTTCTCGAAAACGGTTCATTTTATCGACAATGAACAAGAGTACCTTTTCTTTAGCTTAATGTTCAAGGTATCCAAATTTATTTTTTTTAACTCCTTATCATACAGGGTGTTAAAAATTTGAGCGTTAAAATGTACAATCTAGTCCGTCCCTGGTAAACTAAACAAGCTAATTATGTTTTAAGGGAGTATTTTGAGAGGTCCTTACTACTGTCTATCATATTAAATTTTCGTTAAATTATATTGAGTCGTTTAAAAGTTATTCTAGAAAAACCGATTTCCAGTGGGGTTCTTTAGGGGGCCGTATCTCCCTAGGGAGGGCCGCTAGGAAAAAAATTTATGGGAACTTGTCATCTTATTTTTTAATATTCTATCTGAGTCCGAGAGATCTCCCACATTTTCCCGGACACCCTGTATATTAACGTTTTTAACCCAGCTTTGTCTGATTATTGTGCGATAGATTTAAGTTTTAATGTTGAACATCTTACGAAATGTATGGGTATAAACGTTGCAGACTTTATGTATCGTCCTATATAACTGTTGGTGAATTGCATGCGAAGAACTGCGTACCCTCAATAGCCTTGGCCGTGAGTCTGACTGTCCTCTGTTAAAGGAGGACCTTAGGTTATGTAGGCAGAATTACAGAAGTGCAATAGTTGAAGCCAAAAAGAAAGCAAACAGTGACTACATAAAGGATTCTCTCATAATCCCTGTAAGGCTGCATGGAAAGTTATCAACAACAATAGGAAGCATACTGGACAGGGGGTGACTTCGAGTATGGATCTGGAGGCTGGAGATCTGAACGATTTTTTGCAGAGGTGACGGAGTCACTCGTCCACAGTCTAATCATACTCATCAATGGTACATGGAGCACTTACATCCAAGTCTTCAGTAGAGTAAGTTTTTCTTTCAAAGTGTTAGTTTCATTGAGGTCAGAGATGCAATAGATGGAATAAAAAAGAAACATAGCAAAGACTTTTATGAACTAAACATCATTTTAATCAAAACTATGAAAAACATTCTTATTGTTCCCCTGACAAAGTTATATAAAGCCTGCATTGAACAAGACGCGTACCCGCATGCTTTTAAAATCAGCAGGACTGTCCCAATCTTCAAGAAGTGATCCAGGTTTACCCGATAATTATAGGCCTATCTCATTAATTCCTATTCTATCCAAAATATTCGAGGTCCTCTTAAGAGATCAGATGTGCGATTACTTTGAGACAAACGGTATACTTACAGATGAGCAGTTTGGCTTCAGGAGGGGGAAGTCCACCATAATGGCTCTGAATAGGCTGTGTGAGGGCATAGTTGGAGGCTTTGAAAAAAGAGATTTTGTGGGTGCTGCCTTCTGCGATCTCTCCATGGCCTTCTACTGTGTATCGCATAGCATCCTGTTGGAAAAGCTTAACTACTATGGAGTGCAGCCATCAGGTTGCCGTTTGATTCAGAGTTATCTCACAGAGAGACGACAAGTGACTTCTTTCCAGGAAAAAGTATCGAGAGTCATGAGGCACGGAGTCCCGCAGGGTTCAATCCTTGGCCCCTTACTATTTCTTATATATGTCAATGATCTGCCATCCTCATTGCAGACTGGTGAGGTCACCTTATACGCAGACGATACCAGGTTCCTGTTGCGGTGTAAGGACTGTGAGGTTTTGAGAGAACAGATGAACAACTGTATCGATGGGGTCAATGACTGGTTCACATTTAACCGACTAAGTCTCAATCTGGCAAAAACAGAGAGTAATTTTCTCACTGAGGCAACATGGGGTCACCAACAATCCCGAACAAATCAGGTTCCTTGGAGTCACTCTGGATCCTAAGCTCACTTTTGAAAGTCATGTCGACATCATTTCCAGGAAGATAGCCTCTGGAATTTTTGTGCTGCGGAAGCTGTCAAGGTTTGCCCACCAAAGTGTATGTCTTACAACTTATCATGCTCTTGTTCACTCTCTATGTGTTTATGGGCTACTTGCCTGGGGCACTCGGCTCATGCTGCGAGAGTATTCTCCCTGCAGCGGAAGGCAGTCAGAGTTGTGGCTCAGGTTGGATATCGAGATGACGCCAGGCCGCATTTTAGAAACTTAAATATCCTAACACTACCAGAACATTATATTTATGAGTCACTAATTTATGCCTTAAAAAACCAATATAAATTTGATAGAGTAGATAATCACCATCATTATGACACAAGATCACATAATGACTTATGTATACGGTTTCTGAGACTTGGAATGCAACTCTGCATTTTGCACCTGCCTTCTTTAATAAATTGCTTGCTGGGATCAAGGGATTGCCAATAAAAAAGTTTAAATCTGTGATAAAGAAGTATTTATTGGGGAAGGTATTTTATGGTTTTAAGGATTTTTTAAACTGTAATGTGACTGAGGCTGACTTTTCACTGTATTAAAAGAGTAGATGTGTAGTCCTTTAAGGATTTTTTAAACTGTAATGTGACTGAGGCTGACTTTTCACTGTATTAAAAGAGTAGATGTGTAGTTTAGTGTAGGTACCTATGTTACTAGTTTTATAGATGTCTGCTTGTTTTAGTATTAAATTTTAATCTATATTAATAATGTTTTTCTGGTACTGTAGTACTGACTTTTGTTTTGACAATAATAGACTATTCTATTCTAATGGCAATGATTAAGAAATATGTGAAAAGTTTTTCTGTGACAACAATCAAAATGTTCGAAAAACAGACACCCAGTTTTATGACTAATTTCTCACCGCTCAAATTGGTCTACCTATTTTACTGGTAAAAATTGTATATTTCTACACTAAAAGAAAGATCAGATATATTTTTTTTTTTGACATTTCAGTGTCGCTAGAGCAGGAAAAATATATTTAAAAAAAACAAGAAGTCTGAGTAGGGGTAATATTTCACATACCCCTCCAAAAGCAAATACTATTACTACTTCTACGATTGCTTATGTATTAAACAACTAATAAATTTACTAATTCCCCTAAACATGCATCTACAGAAAACTTACGGCTAATGCTCTTGTACTAGATCTCAACTCTCTATACTCTTTATACTCAAGACGTACAGGTTCTAAGTCAGGTTTTTCCTGAAAACTGTCCTCATCTAAAGGTGGAGTCATGTAATTGATATTCTTTCGCGATCTCAGTCGGTGTCCGGTTTCATTTTCAATTGTTTGTATTGGTTTGGCACTGTCTGGGACTATGGTTGATCTGGTCTTTGGCATGTTACGGCGTTTAGTTTTAGGTGAAAAGTCATCAAAACCTAAAATATCAGTTTATATTAGAGGAAAAAAAAACAAAACACAAAATGTTATGAGGACACTAATATTATTGGTGTTTTATGTTTATGTCAATTAAATTCTCTATACCACTAAAAAAATTATAAATTTTTTTAAATGCTTTCTTGATGCTGCATTACAACACTTAAGATGTTAAAAACTGTACAGAATGATAATGCTACATACTGAATTTATTTTGTTTATATATTTTATTTCCTTATACAGGGTGTCCAAATAGTGTGTCAAAGCTCTATATCTCCTTTATTTTCAGGAATGGAAAAAATATAGATGTAAATATCATAGATGTTGAGGAGCACAACTAGAAAATATTTTTGAATACTCAGGTAGCACCCAAATTTGAAGTAACTTAAACTTGTATTTTTTTAAATGCAATACCCTGTATATTATTTTATTTTTGAATGCGCCTTATTTTGCCTATTATTTTGATATATGGTTATATAGGTCTGTACCAAGTCACATTATGGTTTAAATTACCATATTTTTGATGTCCTGTACTTTAACAATACCACGAGCAATGGCTATTCACTACAAGTTTTACAAGATCATCCTTTTCCTTATTCAATGTTTCCATTCTATATACCTCACTAGGAATATATGGGGTGAGTTAAAACACAAACATTAAATTTACTGAAAATTTCCAAATATCACACTGTGTATTATTAAGCTAGGTGGGTATGGAAATAAAACAAAAAAGCATATGGTAATGCAAGTACATAATGCCAAATTATGTGATGTTCTCTAAATAATGGTGCTGTTTTAATTTAATTTAGTTTAATACATTCTGAATATTAAAATTAATTTTTTTCAAGAAAGAAATGATAGACATAATCTTTGTATTAGGACTAATCGACAAAACACCTTACCGGCATGACGCATTTCTAAACAATGGTATCCCAATAGAAGACAGCCTTTCAGAAAATCAATTGACAATCTTAAAGAGGTTTTTAGCAGAACAGGAAGTGTTGCATATGAAAAGAAAGAAAGAACAAAAACGTCCACAAATGAACAAAATGAGTTACGAGATTATGCTAAGCATCACCCAAAATCTAAATGTAAGCTAAGATAAATTTCTAAAAATGTATCAATTTCTCGAAGCTCTGTTCATGCAATGCTAACAAAAAATAATAAGAAAATGCATCATAGTTCAACTTAATCAAGGATTAAATGAACATGATTATCAGATTAGGATAATACTTTGTCAGTGGGCTCAAGAAAAAATTCGAGAGAAGTATAATTTTTTTGACAATGTGTTATCTGGCAATTAATCTACATTTCACAAAAATAGCTGGGTTAACTGACAAGTTTATTTGAATTTTTTGGAACAAGGTTTTAAACAAAGGAAGAGGTTTCTTCATGATGGTGCTGCTGCACATCATGCTTAGCCTGTCAATGAGTACCTGAATAATGTTTTCTACCAAAGTTGGATAGGAAAAAAAGGTTGCCACCATGATCTAACGAAGATGGATTATTTCTTATGGGGACACATTAAAGATGAAGTGTATAGGATTCCTGCTACAATGAAAGAAAAAACGAAGAACAAGATAAGAAATGTAGTAAATTTTAAAAGGTTCTTAACTGAAAAATGTTAAGTGTGTTAGTATTTTTTTTGTATCTATTGATAGTCATCTTGCATAATTTATGAATGTATCATTTCAACTTACAAAACATTAAATATCCCAGCAAATTCAGGTATAGATAATGCTGAATAAAAATAAAAAGGTATTAAAAGATACTCTGAACATGATCATAATATACTAAGAGTACCTACCACTTGAAATTCTTGAGAAAATTTATTGTTTTTGTTTTAACCCACCCCGTATATTTTAGCGAGGTTTGTAGAATGGAAACATAGAACAAGGAAACGGATGATCTTGTAAAAATTGCCATATAGTGAAATAGTAATTGTTCATGGTAATGTAAACCAATTTTTGTCAACTGCCCAACGTTCCAATTCAATTCATTTTATTAATCTTTATAAATCACATTAGATGACATAGACAGGTCAAAACAAGCAAAGATACAAGCTATAACAAAGATTACATATTACAAGTAATAGTTAAAATTTATATAAACTTATTACTAGAGCATTCTACATGAAAAAACGTCAGAACTTCACAGTTGTGGACTTGTTTGAAAATTGAGGAACTCGTTAAAGTTGTAGAAGCAAGATTCATATAAAAATTGTTTTAAAAGTGTTTTAAATCTGCCGGCAGTTGGTGCTTCTATCAGTTTGTGGGGTAGTCGGTTGTATATCTGGATACAGGCATAGTGTGGAGATCTTTCAAAATGGGCCGTACGATGATTTGGCACAGCCAATCCTTCTCTGGTTCTTGTGGAATATGAATGAAAATCACCGTTTTGTGTAAATTTTGTCTTGTTCTCATAGACATGCACAGCACACTTTAGTATATATATATTGATGTCAACGTTAATATTTTTTGTACCCTAAAAGTATGCCCGCATGATTCCTGTGGATGGAGTCCATAAATAAGCCTCACTACTCTCTTCTGTGAAATAAATACTCTATTAATGTTCACTGCTCTTCCCCACAACAAGATATTATAAGAAAGATGGGGGTAGACAAGAGCATAGTAGGAAGTCCTAAGGTGCGTCAGGTGGACTGTTTGTTTGAGTTTCAGAAGAGCATAGTATGCCCCATTTAATGACTGGCAGACTTGATTTATTTGTGGTTCCCAGGAGAATCTTGAGTCTAAGAATGTACCCAAGAATTTAACCTCACCAGCTACCGCATCCAAGATAACCCTGGGATTATTCCTGTGAAAATGGTCAGTTACTGTTTTTTGTGTATTTAAAATTAACTGGTTTGTAGAACACCAGGCTTTCATGTTTTCACAGACTTCTCTAATTTTCAGTAATGTGTCATCCTCATTTTTTCCAGAAATTGCAGCTGAAGTATCATCAGCAAATTTAATAGTCACCCCCGGAAGATTCAAGTCATTTACAAAAATTAAAAAGATCAATGGAGCCAACACTGATCCTTGAGGTGTACCTATATTTATGTTGTGTTCCTCAGAGATAGAGTTGTTTGCTTTTACTTGCAACTTACGCTCACACAAAAATGATTTTATAAGCGAGAGCGCTTGTCCCCTTATGCCAATATTATATAGTTTGCTTTCGATGAACTGAAAATTAAGTGTGTCGAATGCCTTGGATAGATCAAAAAAAAGCCCAACCACTATTCGGTTAGCTTCAAGCTCTCTGTGAATGAACTCGGTAAGTTCCAGAGCTGCAGTCTCCGTAGATCTTTCAGGTCGGAATCCATGTTGATCATCGTCAATTAATTTGAAGTGATTCAAGAATTCCATAAGTCTGTTGTATAGAGCTCTCTCAAATATTTTAGAAAAGACAGTAAGCAATGCTACAGGCCTATAGTTGTCTATATTTGTTTCATTTCCCTTATTATATACAGGTATTACAGTGGCCATTTTTAGTGCCGAAGGGAACACTCCATTTGTGAATGCGGTATTTATTAATTTGGTTAATGGCTTCTTAATTTCATTCCTTATGTATTTTATGACCTCTGTTGGAATACCGTCAACTCCAACTGATTTCTTGTTCTTTAGTTTCAAGATTATGCTTTCGACCTCTTCTTCTGTCACTGGCTGTAGGAACATTGAATATTGCATTATTTTAGTCATTGTTGGGGTGGTGGATAGATTTTTTCCGAAGTGTTCTTTGAGCTTTTCATTGGCGATTGTAGCAAAATATCTCCCAAAACTGTTCGCCACTTCCTTACTGTCGGTTATGATTTGCTTGTCGATAACAAGGCTAATTGGTTTTGTTTGTTTTTTCCTGCCAAGTTCAGTGTTGACGATATCCCAAATTTGTTTAGATTTGTTTTCAGAATTTTCGATTTTGTTTTGATTGTAATTTGCCTTTTGTTGCTTTAAACATTTCCTGTAGTCTTTCTTTTTTTGCTTGTAATGATCTAGGATATCATTGTTTCTGGTTCGCTTAGCCAGATCGTATAAATCTTTCAGGTCTTGTTTCTTTTTCTTTATTTCGTCAGTTATCCAGTTAGAAATGGGTAAAATGGGTTTGATTCTTCTCTTTGGACAGGCTAAATCGAAGTACCATAGAATGGTCTGCAAAAAATTTTGAAACAAGTTGCCGTCACTGCTCATCAATACTTCATCCCAGTTTTCCCTTTCAAGGCTACTTTTTAGCTGTCTTAAGTTATTTTCGCCAGTAATCCTTTTTTCTGTAGCTTGAGGTAGTATAGATGTCTCCTGTTGAGTATATTTTATCTTCATTAGCTGCAGACAGTGATCTGAAATGTGAACCTCGATGATTTTGCAGTTCACCAATTCACCACATATATTAGTTGCCATATAATCTATTGAAGTGGAAGAGGTGGCTCTACTTGTGGTACAAATCCATGTAGGTTGGTCGCTGAAGTCTGTTAGGTTGAAAGACTCCAACACATCAAAGAGCAACCCGTAGTTCCTATTTGTCTTCTGCAGGCTATCAATATTGAAGTCTCCACCCAATATGATATGTGGACAGATACCAGCCACATAAGTGAGAAGACAGGACATTTGTGTTATAAATGTGTCCATGTGTCCCGATGGAGGTCTGTAGATTAGAACAATTGCAATTTTTCCTGTTGTTGTGTTATACTCAATAGCGCAGCATTCGATATGTGTTTCTACTGCAAAATCTTTGACACCTCTCAGGGTTTTGTAATTAGTATCCTCCCTCACATATATTGCACATCCACCATGTTGATTTATATTTCTGCAATAATAGGAGCTTAATTTATATTTTGGAATTGTCATATTTACTATTCCATCTAATGGGACCCATGTTTCAGAAGCACAAAAAATATCAGGCTTATATTCCTGTGTAAGTATTTCCAGTGAGTTTAGTTTCTTAGCAATATTTTGCACATTTAAATGGCAAATGAGGGTGGATGATGTATTTTCTTCTACAAGTTTACGGCTGTCTGAGATGGATTGAGAAATAAAAAATTTCTTTCAGTATTGGTTTTGTTAATTGCTCCTGTTTGCATTTTGTTTTTATCAGCTATATTGTTTATAGCAGGCTCGGTAGCAGGTAATAAATAGCTCCGTGTATTTTTCTTTGCTCGTTGGTTTTCCGTTTCATATTGGCTTTTCGTATCATGTCGGCTATTAATTTCTTGGTTCTGTGAATGACATGTCAACAACATCTGCACCTTCTGTTCGTTGCATCGTAATGGGATTCTTTTCTACTTGTTTCATTAAGTTGTGATATATGTGCTTAAGTAATATCCATTTTCCTTTATTTAACAGGTCTCCTTTTTCATTAACGTAAAAATTGCCCACTATTTTGTTACAGTCTGTGTAATAGGCTCTATGATTGTATTTGATGGAGTTTGCTATTTGCTCATTTTGTTATTTGATGAATCTATTTAAAACCGGTTTGTTAGCCACAAAGCATGCTCCTACTATTATAAGGTTTGTGTTCTTTGAATCATCTATTAGGCTATTTAGAACCTGGGTTTTGGTGATTTTTCCTCTTCTGGCATTTTCATTAGTAGTGAATATAATTTTGTAGTCACTAGAGTCTAGATTTTTTGATAGTATTTCATGTTGGTCAATTATGTCTTCTAATAGGTTGCTTTTTGAATATCTGCTGTTTGTATCAAAGGTGTTGTATGCAACGGTTTTGAACATTTTCCAGTGGTTGGGCATCGCTGCCTCCAATAAACAATACCTGGCGTTTTTTTTGTCTTCCATGGAAATTTACTGTCAGGTTATTTTCATTATCCTTTTCTACCATCTGTTTGTCACTGTTTCCTGTTACTTCATATCTTTGTACCTTCCTTTTTAGTTCCTTTCCCTGATCCTCCAGACTCTGCACAGTCTTTTTAAGACTCTCCTTCATAACACTTATCCGTCCTATTCTAGCTTTTAGTTCCAATACGGATGTTTTGTACTCTTCATCAGCATTTAATCGACTATCTTTTTCCTTTCTTAGTTCGTTTTGTAATCTTTCCAATTGTTTACTTAGTTCAGTAATCCTTGTATCCATTTCCTCTATAGGTTGCCTGAAATTTTCCTCACTATTTTTGTTACTAGAAGATTCAGATTGTTTTAGTAACTGACTCTTACTAGATTCGTTATGGGTGGGACTCATAATTGGCGTTCTTTGGTTAGGTGTATCAGGGAACTTGGGAGAAATTGCATTATCATACAGAGGTCCTAACAATATTTTAGTTTTTAGTTCAGAGAGTTCATTATTCGCATTTTTCAAATCACTTATATAAGCATCTTTTTCTGCAGATAAGGTTTCTATAGTGGTTATGAAGTTTGTTTTAAGTCCATTCAGCTCGCTTAAACTAGCGGACAAAGTCCGGTTTTCCTCTGCTATAGCCTCTATTTTCTTCAAAAGTACTTTATTTTTTTCCATCAGGGCAACAATCTCCCTGTTAAGTGTTTCAACATATTGTTTTTGTTCTTTTATTTCATCTGTGAAAGATTTTTCCGCTGAGAACACAGAATCTTCAAAGTCTTGTGTATGCCTCTTTAGCCGATTAATATAATTATTTTTGTCACTTAATTCCGTCAAAAGCCTATCAATTTCACCCTGTAGATTAGACTTCAAAGCGTCATGCTCATCCTTCAACAGCAAAATCTTCTCATCCTTTGTCTTGCATTCCATCCTTGTTTTCTCAAAAAGTTCTAAAATATTTTTAAGATTTGGTAAATCATTTAATAACTGCTTGCAAGCAGGACAGTAAAATATTAAATTTCTTTGGTTTAATATAATTGTGTGACATTCAGTTGTAGTAACATTAGCGCAGCTTTTACAGAAAACCAATTTACAGGCATCACAATGTGAACCAAAGATCTCTTGTTCTTGTGGTTGGGCTTTAAATATGCATTTACAGCGACAATTAGAACAAACCAAGTTAGACATATTTACAGGACTTTTATACCTAAAATTTTTACAGAAATGTTTACAAAAATGTTACAGATATTTACAGAGCTGTTGCAAATTTTGATATTTATCCTTTGTTACACTTTTAATATTATTAATTTAACATTATACTAGGTAGAATTAATTTTGAACATTCGGCTATTGTAGTGAACCTGTATGCAGTGTAAATCAAGAAGAACCACTCCCTGCCTACTCAATTCAACAGATGAGCCATTCAATCCTAATTAAACACAAAAAAAGATGGTACGGCCCTGTACACAATCGACAATAAAACAACAAAAATACAACAAATAATAACAATGTAGGTCAATAACCTGAAGGAACACGTGTATTCGATTGTTTACCATAAAGAAAGGAAAAAAAAAATATATAAAATATTTCAGTTCTCTAAGGTTCAAATTTCTTATCAGCATAAGTAAATTTTATGGTTTGTAAATTTAATGCAAATCACATATAAAAAAGAGGGTATTCCAAACTGATATGTTTAAAAGATAAACGGATGAACTGATAACATTCAATTCATTCTGGTATTTTTTGCTTTACTTTATGAAGAGTTCTATAAATTCACCACTAAATTAATTTGGTTTTATGTTGTTTTTTGCATTTCTTGATTGAGAAGTTCATTAGATTTTTCACCCATAATATGCACAATTTTTCAATGATGACAACGATATATTATATAACTATACTTGTTAATTATTTTCACACAATAACTCCAGAAACATCAGAACACACATTAACACCTTTTTAACATACTAAATCTCTTGAAAAAAAAAAACTCACAATTAGAAATGGTAACTGGTGCTAATGACAGATCTTCAGCGGATGGTAGTCTTGTCATGTGTTACCAAAATGTCAGAGGTCTACGCACCAGAATTAATAAAATTTCTCTTAGCGTCATGTCTTGCGACTATGACGTAATATTTCTCACCGAGACATGGCTTAATGGGGATATTTCTAACAATGAAATATTTAAAAATGAATATATAGTTTTTCGAGCAGATAGAAGTTATAAGGAACTAGGTTGTCAACGCGGCGGCGGCGTATTGATTGCCGTTTCTTCTTTTTTTCAGGCTTCTATGATTGTTACTCCTGCTCATATCGAGTTCGACGCTGTTTGAGTTCTGATGAAAGCAGGCAATGCAAGTTTGGTGCTAGGATGTGTATATTTTCCACCTAATTCTAACCAGGAATGTTATCAGTCTTTCTGCAATACTTGTGAGTCGCTGAGAAATAGATTCAATAAACATACATTTTTTATTCTTGGGGATTTTAACCTTCCTTCGGTGGAATGGATCTATGAAGACAATTCACTGGTTCCAAAATGTTTACCGTCCCTGGCTTCTGAAACTCTTTTTGTGACAATGAGTTTTCTTGAACTGCAACAAATGAATTCTCTTTGCAATCACATGGGCAGAATTTTAGATCTGCTATTTGCTGATGACTACGTTAGTGTTTTCATTTCAAATTTTCCTCTTGTACAGATTGACCCCTACCATCCAGCAATGGAAGTGAAGTATAAAATTAAATATGTTTCGCCAATAAAAAATCAAAATCAAGTAAGTGTTTACCAGTTTCATAAAGCAAATTTCGTCAATTTGGATATTTTTTAGAAGCAGTCCGACTGGTCGTTCTTATTGTCTGAGCCTGATATTAACATAATGGTTGAACAGTTCTACGAGGTTTTATTTCAGGGTATCAATAATTGTATCCCCAAGAAGATCGTGGCTGACTGTAAATATCTCAAATGGTTTGACCTTCCCTTAAAAAAGCTTATTGGGCAAAAGAATTGCTTATACAAAAGATATAAAAGGACCGACAAACTTGCTGACTATTTGGCCTATTCTGACATAAGATGTGAGGTTAAACTTCGAATTGATATGTGTTATCTTACATATATCACACAGACTGAGCTTCTTATCCCAGAAAACATTAAATACTTTTGGTCATTTGTATGAAACTTAAGAAGGGACTCCAATCTGCCCTGTTATGAATTTTGACGGGCAAGAAATCACTGGATCAAATAACATCGCAAATGCTTTTGCTACTCACTTTCAGTCTTGCTATACTTACCACCATAATTTAGACTTTAGTAAAATTGATCCAATAAGTTATTTAGGAAAGATACTATCAACATATTGTTTTACAGAGGCAGAAATCTTTAATAAATTAAAAGACCTTGATCCTTCCAAGAAGGCTGGCCCTGATAGAATTCCTAATATTCTATTGCAACGATGCTGTGAGTCATTATCTCAGCCTCTACGTATAATTTTTCAGAGATCCATTAATCTAGGTTCCGTTTCTGAATTTTGGAAGTTTTCTACCGTTCTGCTCATTTTCAAATCTGTTGATACAAGTGATGTGAAGAACTACAGAGGTATTTCTTTACTTTTACATATACCAAAGCTCTTTAAGGCAATTATCACCGATCATATATTTGAGTATATATGGTTTTTATCATGGTCTTTCAACAACTACCAATCTTACAATATTTTAACACTACTTAGTGACATCGGTTGAGGCTGGCAAGCAGATCGATGTTATTTACACTGACATATCTAAGGCTTTTGACAGTGTTTGCCATCAGCTTCTGTTATGGAAATTACAGCAAATTGGTTTTTGTGGAGGATATCTTGAGTGGATCAAATTGTATCTATTTAATCGTCGCCAGCAAGTCAACTTATGCGGTTCAGTCTCCAGGGAGATTCTTGTGACATCGGGTGTCCCGTAGGGTTCGCATGTGGGTCCAGTTCTCTTTCTGCTCTTTAAAAATGATATAATATCCTGTTTCGAATTTTCCGAATGTCTTTTATATGCAGACGACTTAAAATTCTTCTCACCAGTCTCCTCAGACTCCAATCCTCTGCAGTCTGATATGGAAAGGCTCGTCAAATAGTGCAGAACTAATTATCTCTCTCTTAACATCTCGAAATGTAAAGTGGTCCGTTTTCACAAATGTATTAATACCATACCCTCCACCGACTTCACAGATAATGTAAACCTTGAAGTTGTTAGTTCTTTCACAGACCTAGGTGTCTTACCTTAATCTACATATTGATAACATTGTACTAAAAGGTTTTAGACTTCTGGGTTTTATAAAGAGACATACCAAAAACACGTAACTGATACCAAAGCAATTGGGTGTCTCTTATAACTCATTGGTTCATAGCGTTCTAGAATATTGTTGTACAATATGGAGTCCATCATACCAGTGTCACATTGACAGAATTGAAAAGGTGCAAAATAGGTTTTCAAAATACCTCTTACATAAATTGCATTTCCCATATCAAGGTCTGTCATCTAATACTAGAGCTCTTCTTTGTGGCCTTCAAACCCTTGAATTTAGAAGAAAGACGGCACTTCTGGTCTTTTTGCATAAATTGGTGAATGGGGGGATTGACTGTGAAGTGCTGCTTGGATCAGTCCCGTTTTTAATGCCTATTAGAAGAACAAGACAATCACAGCTGTTTGTTGAAAGGTACCACCGTACAAATTATGGGTTTAGCACATTTGTTGACCGACTGGTTCACAATTACAAAAGTCACTTCTCAGAATATGATATTTTCAGACCAAGCACTTTGCAGCTGAAGAGGCAGTTAACCGGATTGGTTTTGTAATGTTTTTTGGTCCATATTGATGTTAGTGTTTGTTTATGTAGTTGTGTAGTTTTATCATTATTCATGTATTATTTTATTTTAATTGAAAGTCTTTCTCATTGGTAATTTTTGTTTGCTGATCTGACATATTTTTTCTTACAGTTACTGACTTCATTATTTATTTATTTGACGTTATTTGCGAATGCGTACCATTTGGAATGTTTAGCATTCTGTAGTGTAAGTTTCTGAAGAGCCACTTGTCCGATGCGTGCATCGGCTACGTCCTTACATTAAAAAAAAAAAAAAAAAAAAAAAACAAATTATCATATTTCTTAGAATACTTGGTACAGACCCTTATAATCATATATAAAAACAATAAGCAACATGAAGAACATTTAAAAATAAAATAATAGACAGGCTGTCCCATTTGAAAAAATACAAGTTTGAACACTCTATTTGGCCACCCTGTATATAGCAAGCTAAACTATTGGTGATATGAAAAATGATAAAATACATTCTCTACTGACTGACCCTTCTACAAATGAAATTGTAAATATGTGACCATAACGCCCTTATATTTTATGTTACATTGTATGAATTTGTGTAATTTGAAATAACGTACATGAAGAAAAAATCATTTACGCTTTTCATTTTTCTCTTTTTTTGTTTAACTTTCTTGGCTGCATTTTTTTTCACCATATTATGTACTCGTCTATTTCCAATTTTAACGATGTCGCGCATCACGCGACATCGTTAAAATTGTAAATAGACGTACAACATTAGAGTTCAAAATCAGACGGTTTTATTATCCAATAACATTAAACAAGCTTGCCCTCATCAGCACCAGTTAAAAACTTTTTTTGCGTTCATTGTGAACAATCACAGACAAAATACATTGACATGAAAATTTTTAAATTCTAATAATAGTAAAGAATGAAATATTTATGTTTTATTTTAACTTATATTTATTTTATTAAACCTATTATTATTTAGATTTTACTTAAGACATTTTTAGATAAAAGAAATTAAACTAATGTAAACAATAAAATTGACAGTTTACTGGTTTATGATTTAGGGAGTAACACAATAACTTATTCAAAAAAAAATATACATTCAGTGCATACACCGATGTATTCACATGCCAACCAAATTTACTCTACAATACATTTCATGAAGGCCACTTTCACAGCATAAGGAATCGTCCATACGAACTTAAATCAGAGAGATATATAAATACAATACATTTTAAAATCAATTATTGAGTATGAAACAACTATGAACACAGAAATTATCGAATATAAAAAAATGTGTGTTCTATTACTTTTCAAAATATTGTAAATAAAACTGGCTTTTTCAATAAATCACAGACTAAGCTAACTTTGTACTTAGATGATAAGGCCGAAGTTTGGACAGATGGCCAGTTGTCAGGGGAGCTGCCCAGTTTGAGAGATGTCCAGCAGAGAAGTGTGCTTTCTTCTCTACTGTTCAATTTGTACTCAGAAAAGCAAATCTTTAAACAAGCTCTAGAAAATCAAACAGAGAGTATAAGTGATGATGCTGTGGTTATCAATAATTTTTGATAATCGTCCAATTTACCAAAATCAGATTTATACATATTCTAGGATACACTCAAGCCAATTATCTGCCTTTTTCAACAACTTGCCACATGCTTTTAGGAGAAAATAGTCTCTAGTTTAAGATAAAAAACCCCAGATGTGTAAAACTTTTTTGAAGAAAAAAGCAATTACTACTGACAACATTAAGTGCACAAAAGATATGCAGTCCTAAGAAACTAGAAAATAAAACATTATAAACAGAGCTGCTGTTTTAATAGCTGCCTATATTTATTTTAATCAGCAAAAATTAATTCAAATTATGATTGTACACATCTATATTCTCTATACCGAACTCTTATATTTAGTTGGGAATAAAAATAATAAACAAAAATAAACAAAAAGAATTTAATCTTTTACTAATTGTGCATTTCTCATCCATGTTAAAAGATAAAATTCATTCATGTGACTAAAAAGAAAAAAAAAGGCCATATGAACATAGGTCTGGAAATAGTTAAATTGAGCCAAGAAAATGATTGATTTCACATTTGGGATTCCTGATATGATATATTTTTAGAACGCGGGTAGGTATTATTAATTTTTACTTTTTTTTACCAAATGTTAGACACTTGCCTTTCAATAATCAAAAAATATTAAAAAAAATGTTTTGACAGTTAGGCTATCAAATAAAATTATGAAATAAAACAAACCATTTAATATCAAAAATCACTTCTACTGCCCAAGGATCTAATCAGGAATGAGTATCATAACTGCAACATAAACTGATTGGTAAATTACTATGTTGATGATGTGTTTATGTTCCCTCATACCAGCTCCACAAGAATATTTAACTGTTTGAGTTGATTTTTATATTTTAATGAATACTGTCTGTTTATCTGTTAAACCAAAAGGTGAACATGTTATTAATATCCAGCATTAGTATCACAGCAGACATAATTAATTGATATAAATAAGATTGTTTTAATGTCCCAAAAAATCCTAAAATTTAAACTTTTAACTAAACATATGCACAACTAATCCATATAGAGGTGTACTATAAAAGTTTGATTTAAATAATAAATTAAGATATAAGCAGCAACCTTGCTGAACTGTTATCAATTAACTTGGCTAGAGAACTTTGCTACTTCTAATACAACTTTATAAGTGTAGTTGTAGCAAGTTCAAATTCTACATAAAATGTCATATAAATCCGCAAAACATAATTAAAAGTGTATTTGGAAGTTATACAAAAAATATTTCCCTTACCTACTCTCTTAAAGCATGCTTCCAAAAAATTTCTATCCAATTTTAAAACTATATATTGAAATTTATTTTAACCAAGATGACTAATTACACTACTCAGCAATGCACAATTAAATTACTGATATAATAATACTTAATTTCGAGGTTATAAGATGAAAAATGATTCTATCTGCAATACCTTTATCCAGTTCAAAAATAAACAAACTACCTAAATGGTAATCAACACCAGCCTTAATCCAAACTTCTCAATATCTACAATAACGAAACTGAAAACGTTACGATCTCTACTGAAATTTGTTAATGTTCCTGACCTATTGCATCAATGCCAGTTAAACTCAAAAGGGACTCGATGCCAACATCAGCATGAATGTAACCATTCAAAGAAATGTAGTTGGCATCTTCACCAATGAGTTTCTGATGTTTTTTCGACTGAACGTGATCTTCGACACTGTTGTAAGGTAGGTTGCAAATGGCACAGTACCCAGACTGAAGAATTGGAATCCTCGGCCTCCTTATTCTAATGGGTTTCCGAGTCATTATATTATCCTCATTAGGGGAGCGAAAACTGCCGTTTTCCGATTGGTTAATAGCGGGGGATGAAGATCTAGTGTGCTTGACAGCTCGGTCCTGTAAATAATTTAAATATTACAACTATATTTTATAATTCTAGTTTTTTCATCCAATAAGAAAACTTTTGCAGAGTATTTTGGTAAATTTTATTTAAAAACTTAGTAGAAAGTTAGTAATTTTAAATAATAAATGCGAAAATAAATGGGTTTCAAATTATACACTTGTCCTGATAAAAATAACAATCTTCTGCCCGTATATGAATAATATATATTATTAATTTGGTAATACGAGACAAACTGTTTCAAATAAGTGTTGCCCACTTGCACAGATGTGGAGCACCCAGTTGTTACTAATACCTGCCTCTATCACACACTACACATTATACATTAAAATTATTGGATTTACGTGAACAAATTTCTGAGAAGTCAATAGGGGGCAATAATATAAATATAAAAAAGATGTTATCCATCTTGTAACCAACTATCATAAACAGATGACTAAAAAAAAAAGGTCATGCCTTTTGTATTAGAGTAACATCTTTATTAGTAATAATTGGCTCTATTTAAAAAATGGATGCTTCAAACTACAATGAGGGATGTTTTGGGTGGACATTTTTAAGGGGATACATGTTGAAAAGGACAGGACGACAGGTCACTTTGATTTAGCCCATTAAAAATTTATACATATTATATTTTTTTCTTGTAATTAAAATTTTATATAGTAATATATATTAATTTTAAATTTATTCTTACTTCTGGTCTTAATACATTTCAGAATCTTTAAAGCTTTACTGCAACAATTCTCAATATATGATGAAAATTTGAGGTCAAAAAAAAACTTTTTAATAAAATTCACATTTTCAATTTTTGTATAGTTAAGAATGTAAGTATTGGGTATTATAGAAGGAAACCTAGAAAATTATCATTATACATATATCATATAAGAATCATTCTATTTTTATGTCCAAACTATTGAATATATTTCAAATTTATATTTTGTATCAGCACACAAAATACAATTAGAAAAAAGAACAAGGAAAAGGAACATGTTAACCATGTGATTCCTGAGGAACTTCTGAGGTGCCTTTTTATCTATCATTTCATCATAAAAATTTAAAATGAACTAAGGCTAGTTCTATTCCAAAGCGAGAATATAACAGTAAAAATATATCCAAAACAAGTACACTTACTAGTTTCCTCTTCCTTCCCTCCAGCATGGCCTTCACTGCCCATATCTGAAAAATATACTTGCTTCAGATAATAATAATAATAATATCCTTTATTGTCAGCACAATCATATAAAAATGACATAGCAACGTCAAAAAACAATGAAATTTCACAATTTTGATATAATATAAACACAAAGATGTGGAGCAGACTCACAAGAACAACCTTCAGATCAACTGCCCTACCTAGGGAGGAGTTAGGAAGCCTTGATTGAGATAAGCCTTCATAAGAAGGAAGGTCCAACTGGAATCTGGAGCAGGTTATCTAGGGTGAGAGTGGGTGGACAGGGGATGGAGACAAGGGTCTTTTAGGCCTATCCGACGGTTTTCGGCCCCCCGGCTCTATTTCTATTGATACAATGGGCTGTTAGAAGAGAAACCTTTTTGTCAATTTTCTCGTTCAAGATCAAAGTATAAAACCTGGTATATTTGTAATTGGTAAGAGACACATTTGAAGAAAATATATTTTTTTAAAAATTTGGTACTTTCAAAGCATAATACAAGAAAAATCCAAAAACTATTGTGGTAGGTTTCAAGATATAATTGAAAGCCCTGTACATACTTTGTAAATAATATTTTGACACCTAGTTAAAGCTTTAACTCTAGGGGATACAAAAAACTTTAAACTGAAAAGTTGTTGGACTTTTGTTGCGTTATCTTTTAAGAGTATCCAACATTTATATCGTGTTTTTAATGTTTTCTGTTGTTTAGAGTGAGAATAAATGCCAAAATCGTTTTATAGTGTAATAATCAGTGCATGCTGTTGGTCTGCAATTGAAGATACGGCTAGAATTTCTGTTTTTCGGACGAAATTATTCGAAATAAAAGCATTGTAGTAAACAATAACAAGTTGTTCAAATTCAGTGTTGCCACGTGCTCTCTAGAAATTTCCTTAAAAATACAGACTACCAAATCAAAATGTCTGTTTGCTACAAATGCAAACGCGATTGTGTGCTAAGGGAGGAAAAATCTCAATTATTTGGATACCAATGTGACGTTTGCTCAAAGGTGATCTGCGCCGACTGTGATGGAATTTCTCCAACTGAGATCCGAGTTCTTGTTTTAAGAAATAGATGTTTGATTCATTTTTGCCCAGACTGCAAATGCCAATTATTTAATAAAGTTCTGGAGTAAAAAAACCGCATCAACCAACTAGAAGAGGAAATAAAAATCCTTAAGTCAAAATCTGTACAAGAGGATTGGAAGCAAAAAATAAAATTAATTGTGAACGACGTAAAACAATTAAAAACCGAAAAGAGGATTTCATGAAGGACTTGATAAATAGAGTTAAAACAATTGAAGGACGCTCATTACAAGTTGAGCAACGTCTTGAGGTGTCACCGTCTAACTCAATGAAAGAAAATAAATTGTAAAATCTTGCACCAAAAATAATTGAGGTAATGTCCAATATTTTGAAAGAACACATGAGTGACTTATCACAAAACATAGAAAACATAACCAAACAGGTAAAAGAGGATAACAAAGAACTCTTAAAAAGTGCACTTAATGCTTATAATAAGAAGGGCGGCAATCTTGACTTGGCAAAAACCGAGGAAAAAACAAACAACCCTAAACCTGGAACATCCACAGGTATATCACATAGTCAAGTTGCAGCTGCAGTGTTGCAGGCTGAAGTTAAATCGAAGTTAAATGAGTACGTAAATCTAGACAAAGAAAAAAATGAAAGTCAGCAAATTTCAAATTCAAAAAACGACAATAAATTGGTTATCAAGGCCTCAAACCCTCAAGGTATATATGCTGGCTCAAGCACTACCATAAGTCAGATTTCGGCTGCTGAAGAAAGAAAGTGGTTTTTTGTAAACAACTTACATTCAGATACTACAGTCGCTCAGATGGAGACCCATATTAGGCAAAATAAAATTAATCTTCTCTCATGCGAAAAAATTGAGGCAATAAATAAAATACACAATGCCTCATTTAAAATATCAATTGCTCCAGAAGATCTAGATAATGTGCTTTCCCCAAATATTTGGCCGGTAGGGGTGACAATTAGACCATACATTTTTTAAATGGAAACAAAATGTGAGAACATTTCAAGATAATTCTGACAGGCAGAGGGGATCAAATTTTATTCGATGTCCGAGACCCCACAGGAGATACTAGGTAACATGGAAAAATAGACTTCAAGCAGCATAGGCGTTTCAGTGTTACATATAAATGTACAATGCTTATCAAATAAGAAGTTAGAAATTGAACATTTTATTAACAAGAATTTAAATATAAAAATTATATGTATTTGTGAGCATTGGCTCAAGGAAGATCAGCTGCAGCAAACAAAAATAAGTGATTTTAATTTGGTTAGTTACTTTTGTAGAAATGAAATAAAAAATGGAGGTTGTTGTGTTTATTTGCACTCAAGTATGCAAGCAAATAATTTGGTGCACATAGTGGAATTATGAGTTACAAAAATATGTGAAGTTTCAGCCTGCTATATCAAGGATTTGAGTTTAGTTGTAATTAGTGTTTATAGATCAACCGATACTAAAAATATTGATAATTTTCTAACAATAATGTCAGATGTTTTAGAGTTAGTAACTAGAATCAATACAAAAATTAATATTATAGTTGCAGGCGATTATAATGTGCATTTTAATAATAGTAATGACAATAACACGCATAGAATGGTTCAGTTCTTCTTGTCCTTTGGACTTCGTCGACTCGTGGATAAGCCTACACATATTAGAGGTAACTGCTTAGATAATATGTTTTGTAATTATATAACTAGAGACGCGAAGATAGTTTGTATGGGAATTTCAGATCATAATGCTCTGATGCTGGAAGTAGAGGAATATGTTATAAAAAAGGACATAAATAAAACACACCGTAGATATAGTAATAATAATTTTAACCAATTTACTTTTTTACTTTCCAAAGAGAAATGGTACAATGTGTATGCCTCCTCTAATGCTGAGGGAAAGTACAAAGCATTCCATGATGAATTACTTTATTATTATGAGATATGTTTTCCTATATGCCCACGAGTTGATGGTGCGAGGGCACGCGAGAGCTGGATCACTACAGAAGTGGATGAGGCTAAGGACAGACTTAGGTTCTATTATGAAGTTAAACAAAAATATCCCACGGAGGGAAATAAGCAAATTTATAACGAATATAAAAGACATTACAATGCAATTTTAATTAATGCAAAAAAACAATATAATTTGTCAAAATTAGCAAAATCAGATAATTATAATAAGACTGTCTGGGACATAATAAGTATTGAGACAGGTAGGAAAAATAAACAAAGAGTTATACCAGAAAATATATCCTCAAATGATCTTAATATATTTTTTGTGGGTCATGCTAAAATATTAATTAATAATCTTCCCTCTGCTAATGTAGTATATCAACACTTTTTAGATAATAAACTGATGCAAGCTAACTCTTTGTTCTTTAAATCAGTTGATCAGTATGATATAAAGGGTATTATTAGTAAGCTAAAAAACAAAAAAACAGAAGATGTTTACGGTATTAGTGTATTTAGTTTTAAGAAAGTATCTGATATTTTGCTTTTTCCCTTGGTGGATATAATAAATAAGTGTCTGGAGGAAGGTTGTTTCCCAACCCCTCTAAAACTAGCAAAAATATTTTCCGTCTATAAAAAGGGTGAAAACAATCTGCCTCAAAATTATCGACAAGTTTCGATGCTACCAGTGGTGTCAAAAATTCTAGAAACAGTCATATATAATCAGCTTGTATCTTATCTTAATAAAAACAAAATTTTAGTTCCACAACAATTCGGTTTTAGGAAGGGTATGACAACTATGGACGCAATACTTAAGTTGACAAATTGTATAAAAGATGCTTTTGAAAATAAGGAAAAATTTTTAGGCCTATTTACGGATTTAAGTGCTGCATTTGATTGTGTGAATAGAAATATCTTATTGAGCAAATTAAAATTCTATGGAGTGAGGGGAATGGCTCTCGGCCTGATGCAGTCCTAGCTTTCGGGAAGATATCAGGTTGTGAGTTGTGCTGACACAATTAGTGACCCCATGATGACTGAAGTGGGAGTTCCTCAGGGGTCTGTGCTGGGCCCACTCCTCTTCCTCGTTTATATTAACGACCTACCAAGAGCCTTTCATGACAATGAGAATGTCGTAAGTATTTTGTACGCGGATGATGCCACATTTGGTCTGGCTAGTGAGGGGGGAGTGGATACAGCTCAGATACTGGAGAGCTTATTAGAGCGTGCTAAATTTTGGTTCTTACCTAATCAGTTGGTTTGTAATGAGGGCAAGACTGAGTCACTCGTGTTTGAGACTAGGACTGTGGGAGCTACTATTGAAAAACCTACTGTAAAATTTTTGTGGGTAACAGTGGACATAAATTTGTTATGGAATGAACATATAACTTTGTTATGTACTAAGTTAAGTAAATCTATATATGCAATCAGAAAAATCAATAAAACTATAAATGAAACTGCAGCTCTCACTACCTACTATTCTCTTTTTGACTCAGTATTGCGTTATGGTATCCTGGCATGGAGCTCAGTGGCCAATATACATCTTAATAGAGTATTTAGAGTACAGAAAGCAGCTATAAGATGCATTGTAAATATAAGAGGGGATGATTCGTGTAGGCCGTATTTTAAAGCATTAAATATAATGACACTATATGGTATCATTATATATAACAAATTGTTACATGTAAGGAAAAATATACAAAAATGTACTGCTGCAGCTGACCTGCATGATTATAACACTAGGAATTGCAGTAAACTTGTATTGCCTCAGAGTAGACTAGCAAGAACTAATCATGAAGAGATCAAATTATATAATGCACTTCCGCAAGAAATAAAAATAATGGATTTTAAAACATTTAAAAAGAAAACTAAAGTAGTAATAACTGAAGCATGTCTTTATGATTTGGATGAGTATTATAATATATTGAGAAACACCTATATGTGAATACTTTGATGTAGTTTTAAATGATTATATTATAGGTAATTTTAATTGGCGTCATTTTATCACTCTTTATGTTTAGTGTTTAGTGACATTTAAACTTTGACCTGTCTTTACATTTCCATTGTACTTTTCAGATTAATAAAGATTATTATATTATTATTATTATTATTAAAAAAGTTTAAAAAGTTACAAAACCTATCTGTTTTTACTCCTAGCACCCTGAATATTATTTGATTTACAATTTTAGTAAAGACCTATAGATTAAGGAGAACAGCACAACAATAGATATGTAAACATTTTTACATTCAACTGTCCTGATTAAAAAGGATGTACTGTACTATTCCTAAAACTAACCAAATCAAAAACAGATTTTAAAAATCAGTAAATTTCTTTTACGCGGAACTTCCCTCATTATTGAATATTTTCTTTTCATAGGAACAGTGAAATGTGACCCCATTTAGTTCCCACAGTCATTTAGTAACATATAAATATCACATTTAATTTTTGTGAAAAATCTGAAGTCAACTGAACAAGAAAAATTTGTCCAAGTTGATTTTTTAAAAGTTTTATTTGGTCTTTATTTTATTCCACCAATTTGAATTTGTAACACAATTTTATGAATTTATCTCTATAACCCACTTAATTGCACAAATTTTTAAATCAATCTAATAAATAGTTTTTTTCAGGCTCATCTTGGATTCATACCAAAATGTTACCAGTTCATTTCTATGTAACATTTGATTTTTGTGTAATTTGGATAATTAATTTTTTAGTGATAATCTTTTTAAAATTTTATCAGGCCATCATTTTGTCACGCCATATTGGATATTTACCAAAATGTTACCAAGACATCCCCATTAAACATTTAATTTTTGACCAATATTTAAAGTCAATCACCTGATTGACATTACTTACCTAGTAAGTTTGTGTCTATGAAACAAATTAACAGTCAGACATACAGACTGACGGAATTGAGCAAATATTTTTTTGGGCATCTAGAAATGCTAAAACTTGAAGCTACTTAAAACCTTGGCTGGGGATTTTTTTTTCACGATTACAAATATTTTATTTGGCCACCATTTTGTCTCACCATCTTGATTTCATACCCCAATTTTAAGAATTCATCTCTAAATCACACTTAGTTCTTGCACAAAATTTGATATCAATCTAAGAAGTAGTTTTTCCATGCTGATTTTTTTGCTATCTTGGATTTGTACCAAAATTTTACCAGACCAGATGGTTTCTACACCCTACTTGATTTTTGTACAATGTTTCAGTAAATTAGATAAGTAGTTTTTTAGTAATAATTATTTGACATTTCACTATCAATCAAATTTAGAGGGTAAGATATCATCATTCATTATCCAATAACAAGGTCTAATGTTGGCAAAATTTTGAGGAAATTTGAAATAATGGGACACGTGAAGGATGCTCCACGATCTGGCTGTCCCAAAACAGCCACTGACGAAGATAAGTCTTTGGATTATTTAGTGAGCATAAAAGAAAATCTCCATCTTTCAACTAGAAAACTTGGCCAAAATAACAATACATCACACATATATATAGAACACCTTTTAAAGGCGGAAAAATTTCATCCTTACAAAATCACCTTGGTTCAGGAACTATTGGATAATGAGTTTTACAAGTATTTGCATTTCTGCAAGGCTATGATGGAAATCTGTAACACAAATGAACATTTCTTGTATGAAATAATGTTTTTTATCATCATCATAATTGCCGATATTGGGCTAGGGAAAATCCTCATTGGGTATGGGAACATCATACACAGTACCCACTAAAATTCAAAGTTTGAGCTGGCATTATAGGTTGGAAGATAATTGGTCTGTTTTTCAAGGAAGAAAATTTAAATAGTTAAAAATATTTGCAGCGTTGAGGAATCACATTGTCCCAGCTATGGCAAAAATATTTCCCAATCCTCGTAAGTCACTTTTATTGACACATACTATAAAAAATATCAATATTGTGTTCTTTTAGTAAATAGAATATGGCTTCAACTGGATGGTGCACCACCATATTATATGTGAGAAGTTCGGGAATTTAAAAATGAAGTTGACGAGCTTTTTGTTCTTTTTTCAAATATTGTTTCTTTACAGTATATTTTGAGGTTTCCAGACTTTATTGACACACTTTATGTATGTTTTATAAAACAAAATTGTATAAACTAACATAAATGGCAACACCTGGAATAAATTATTTATTTATTTATCTGCCTGCAACATGAGAGAAAAAGGGATTTATATTCTACCTTTTTCTTTTAAAAATACAATTAATATTATGAATTATGGCATACCCTGAAAAGAGTGAATGCAAGTATTTCCTTTCATCTCAGTTTTCACATTTCCTTTAGAGCTTATTTCTAATTATAATGGAATATGTTATAGAAACTATAAATCCACCTTTATTGTTATTCATTTAATCAGTAAAAAGGAAAAAGTTCAAGTAACTTGCAAGCAATGTAAATATAACATTTAAGTAATCATAAAAGTAGAGGCTAGAGGCAAAAAGTTTAACATGTCAAAAATTTAACAGGGTAGTCCAACAATCTGTCATGTCCTACGACAGTATAGGTTGACAACTTAGGGTTTGTTTAAAAGTTACACCTAATTGCGCAACTTGACCAATGATAAAATAGTAAACTTTGTTTTAAATGTAATTTCCAATTAGGCAGTCTAACAAAACAGCTGCTTGTCCTACGACAGCTATTTGACCAATTTATTGTTGGACTTATCAAACAAATATTTAAGCCTCATTGGCTAAATCAGTTTGTTTGTCCTACGACAACCCAAAGATGACAAGACAGTGACAGATCGTTGGAGTGCCTAATTCTAATAACAATAACAAAAATTCATGGTAACCAACTTAAATTTTGTTAGGTGAAAACAGGAGCTACCAATACAATTTATTATAAAAACAAATAAAAACTTGTAGATAATAAATTAATCTAAGTTATTTGTGATTTGATATCATCGTTTGGTTATTATCTAGATATATCCATAAAAAAACAATAGAAATTTAAAAAATGGGGCAATAGAATATTGCAATATTCTATGAAGCAAGAGCAATTATGCGTGAGAAAAATAATTGTAATTGTCAAACTTGGCAACGTTGCACTGTAATTTTGGCATACAAAGGTACAAAACAAAATATAAACAAACTCTAGATACTAATTTAGTTTTTGAGATGTTGATTCAAATTTAAGTTCACGTAGCTATGACGAAATTATTTCGATCGAGTATTTAAAATAATAGAACTTTTAAAAGGAACCAAATAAAAAAAATACTTTTTAATGAGAATGGAATGAATCAAATTCAAAAAGTCTCAATAAAACTTTTAAAAAAAGACACAATCAATCAATACTTACATAACTGAAAAGGAAATATTTAAACAGCTTTCGCCGCAAATATTTCAAGACACTTTTATGTCAGAAACAAGAAATAATTTCTCAGTGAACTGTACTATTTTACAACACAATTCTACAAGAAATTGCGCATAAATTTACAATGTAAAAACACTCCTCAGAAGCAAATTATTTGACACGTCGATGGCATTCACTCGCGGACCTGTTTTGATTAAGATTTTAGCCAGCGAAGCGAGCCTAGAGCCGCACAAAGCAGCTTGATATAAACTCGGCCATTAAACCGAAAGTGTACGCTTGCCTTCTGTTACACGCCCTATAAAGAGTTATTTCATACGTCTTGCACTTTTTTAGATAAATAATATAATCCTTATATGTTTATTATGTTCTTTTTACAAACTACACACTTTTTTTTGCACTATTTCATTATATAATCGGTGTTTAAAACGGTCAAAACATTTACTCGCCAGCCACCATTGAACCATTTTTGAAGCATTCGTCAGATTTACAGTGTTGCCAGTTAAATTGTATATAATCAATGAACTAAATTAGTGAGAAACCCTTATTGGGGCATGTAGCTGCAATATACGATAATTTTGCATTACAAACACGCAAAATATGTGGCTCAAGTAAACCTTCAGAAGCAACAGTATGCCTGAGTTATTTATTTTACAGCAAATTAAAAATTGAATGTTTGGTTTCAGCAAATAGTTATATATTTCAAAGTAGCGGCATCCGCGCTACCTTATCCTTTTTCGTCAACCAGGGTAGCCAACGGACAAAAGGTTAGGCCACACTGATTCGGCCAGGCCGGGTATCGGCTCGGCGAGAAAATAATTTTTTCGAAAGAAACAAAAAACCATATAAATGTGAACAGGAGTAAAAATAGCTATGATAACAACTCCTAAGATTCTAGGAGTTGTTGGTTATTATCGAAAAGTTAAGCATATATAAAATATGTTGTATGTTAAAAGTTAATATTTCTCTGTAAATTTAAGCGACTATTACAAATTAAGGTTTGAAAAAAATACTATTCTTATCTGGAATAATGAAATTTAAAACTTATAATGGTCAACAGACCAAATTTATTTATAACGAAACGTAATATAGTAATTATTATGAAAGCAACTTCAACTGTTCTAAACAAATATGCTACATTCGGCAAACATGTAATAATCTCACATTGCAGATTACCAATATTTGGTTCGAATTTTCAATTTCAAGCCTATTTCAAGGACGCTACCAGCAGTTGTGCAGATGTATTTAAAAAATAGTCTTAAACGAAATAATTCGGAGAATTACATTTCCTTCTTCAAAATATATTTACTGTAGAATCAGAAATGCCAGTAAGAAGAAACGGTTTTCAAAATTTATGGGTACAAAACCAACCTACCAAACTGAGTAATCGGTAAATATACATAAAATAAATAACAGTAAACGATATTTTCAGAAAATTATATTACAAGTTAATAAATAACGATGTTATTTCCACCTTACATACAATTTTCAGTCAATAAATGAAACAAATTGGAATATAAAGAATGAATGTACGAATTTTTAAATTAGTATTCACTGGATAGCAGGCTTCTTTTAGAATTTCTTCTTAAAGTTTTCTTTGGGTTCAATATAACATTCAAATAAATCTGAAATGTTTAATTTAATATAAATATCTCTCATTTCATATTTCTTCCTCTTTCAGAAAATGTACGTCTATATTATCTTCATTGCTTAAAGTTCATGTAAGGTCACTAACCGCAACTACCGTAGTTTAAAATTTAAAACCATAGAAAAAAATTGTTTCGTTTTTTAAAGTTATATGAAATAAGACAAAACGTTTGATTACATTTTTTCGGTCATTGTCAGTTGCAAAATAATTTATAAATTATTTAAATGTCATTTCTGTTCCTGCGCATGCGCGCTTATAGTGTACGTGAGGGCCGGGGTGGTCTTTCATAAAAAAAGCGCGCGAGAAAAAGTGGTGAGAAAAAAAAAAGTTTTCACATTCAATTTTTGTTCCAGGTCGGGCTTATAATATACTTCTCTAAAAAAAGATCCTCACTTTCTTATAGAACGACTAATATTTTATGTATTCGAAATTAGATCCCCGTAGACTTGCGTGGGGCTTAAGTAAAGCCCCCTTAGGCTTGCGGGCCCGGGGCGGACCGCCACTGTCTTTTTGTAAAACGTCTTCACTTTTTATACGGAGTTTATGACAAACAAGCTATATCTCCTTTCATAAATATATGAATAAAACACGTAGTTTTAAATGTTATAACCCATACTTGACGGTATGCCAACGGTCAACAATCGAAAAGCCGTATCAGAATCTTTTGAGGAGCATTCTATCGGAATACTTCCGGTGCGTCAGGCGTACGGAGTCTTTACGAATTCAAGGCCTTGTTCTTGTACATAGTATACATAGTACGCTCTCACGAGACCCCGCCTTATTGCCATAAAACGCGTGTACTCAAAATTTAAAATAAAAAAAAATAAATATATTTAGGTAACACAACAAACATGGCTGACGATAAATCTAGTGGAAGATTACAGTTTCCCCGTCACTTAATTATTAATTTGAGAAACATAAGTAAATAAAATATTAACTGAAAAATTTTTATTTTGAACTATATCAGATGTCACTGTTAAAAAATGTGTGTGCCAATTTGAAACTTACTACAAATGAAGGAGTATCTTTTTATGTATGTAGATTGATTTGTTTAGGTAAAAAATGTTCACGAGGATATTAAAAAAAAATAAAAATTACTCAATGACGCCATTTTAAACTCTTTCTATGGGATAGTGTCCGCGATACTTTAAAATGATTTATTAAATAGAGTGAGGTACAAAATTTAATTTACCAGAAAGATAATTGGAGCACTGTAAGGTACATCCTCCAACCTCCTCTGTACATGGACGTGATGGACATTCGAAAAACAGTATTTTGCTTGATTATTTACGGTTTTAGTAGTTGATGTAATTCATAATTTCTAGGCTCATTCTAAAGTAGACCAAACCTCTCTATCTTTTACTAAATCACTAAAAAGATAATGAAAATTTGCCAAACTCCCGAAATATTAAATCAATCATTTTAAGAAATGTTACCTTATTTTTAAGGAGCAGAATTTTGGAAAATATAAGTAAAAATTGAGTAGATCCATTAAACTAAATGTGAGAGACACGATGCATTTATCTAAAAAACACTGAACAAATAACTGATGGAAACTAAATACCTTTAGTCCTTTGTACGAACAGAAGCTCCCATTGAGCTATCGTTATCCGGAAATTCATCTACAGTGTGAGCGCATTGTTCCGAAGCCGCTACCGGCCGAACCGTTACCGGACGATTCCGGTCGGATCAGTCACGATCCTAAGCTTAATGCAAAGTCTACTCCAGAGCCTAAGCATATTCAACTAGTGAAATGAAAACCAGTACGCATCCTACGGCATCTTAGTGTTCTTTTTCTGTATTTATTAGGCACTCCAACGATCTGTCACTGTCATGTCATTTTTGGTTTGTCGTAGGACAAACAAACTGATTTACCCAATGAGGCTTAAATATTGGTTTGATAAGTTCCACAATAAATTTGTCAAATAGCTGTCGTAGGATAAGCAGCTGTTTTGATGGACTGCCTAATGCCGATAGAACATAACCCGTTATTAACATTGACATCTATTAGGCAATAAAGAATTTATTCTGAGCATTGTCATTACTTCTTTGTAAATTTTGATTTGATGTATAAAGTAAGAACTATGTACTGTATTTTACTATCGGATTCTATCATTTCAAATAATAATTTACCACTTTGACTAGGAATCATAGCCCAAACAGAAAAAAAAACTCTACAAAATGGACCTAATATATTTTATTATTTTATCTAGTTTCGATTGTTGAGTGAATATTCTGCTCGGAATAGTTATATTTAATTTTTCTTTTCAATGAAGACAATTTTATACCTCGATATCTTATCTTGACTTACTTAATGTTGCACTTCCTCCGTATATTTCACTGAACTGTAATCATCGCATGACGTGAAGGTCAATGGCCAGAAAACTGAATTGATGAATAGTTCCAAAATATCAACCGTACTGACATACATACGGCATACGGACAAGACCTTCAATTTTCAATCGCGCGCTGGCGGATCATACCAATCACAATACTTTAGATTGCGCACGAATTTCAAATTTGATTTTGGATGTTTTCAGGTGTAATTTTATGACTAAGATAACCTAACCCTTACGGGATAGGTCCACATTTGTTAAACAAATCCTTGTTTAATATTGACTCGGAATTTTATTGGTGTGCGACCGCGTGCTTTCTTTACAGCAAACCAATCGTAACCTAACCCAGTTCGAAATTTGTATTAAAGTTGGATGAAAAAAAAAACTAAAAAAAAGTCATCCGTCTAAACGAGGATTCGGACACTTAAGCGCCGCATCCAAAGTCGAGTATCCTAACACCGGGCCAGGAAACCCAACCTGAACATTCATAAAAACTTTTTTATACTCCGCGGAAATAAACGACGAACCAATAAGATGCACCTTGAACAATCTGCGTTGTAATGGGTAATTGTTAGTTTGCCGACAATTGAAGGTGGACTACGCTATCCCTCAGCCACCAGGCGCTCCACGACCTTGTTTATACTCCGCCGGAATAACCCCATATATCAGAAAAGGCTAATTAACGGGCCTGACAACGTCGGCATAGAGTAGGCGGTTCATAGTCCTTCATGAATTTTTTTTGTGGTATTGATTCTAATCTTCTGTAGAAATGTTCAGTGAATCTGTCTAATACAAGGAACGTGTGCTATCAAGATATTATTCCGGAAGCGTAAGCTGGAACGAAATAAAAATGCATGAGAGATATTCATAAATCATCAATTTTCAATTTTCTTTTCTAGCGAATATCGAAGAAACATGATCAAATCAATTTAAGCTTACTTAAAGTAGTTTTATGGAGGCCCTTCCTAGAAATAGAAAATTTTACTTCAAATCAATATTTACATTAAAAAATGTCTTCAATATACTTATAGGACATTTATCATAAAACTACTTACTCATCCTCACTCACTACTTTATCATAAGTGTTTTAATCTTAAGCCTTTCTTTTCTTGAAAAGTTATTAAATCTAATAGGTTTTAATATTTCTTATACCAGGATATTTAGATGTTATCTTGTATTTATGCGTGTTTCTAGGGATACTTCATAAATATTCTTATAAGTATACCAAGTCTTAGGATATAAATACCTTGTAAACAAACTTAATAAGTTTATTATCTATCAATGATTTTAAGATAACTAGATTAAAATACATCTTTTGAAATAATCACCTTCACAAGTTTGTTATTCCTATGGGTTTTAAGATGCATAAATAGACATACCTTTTAGGAAATAATTAAGACTATTTTTTTAAATATCTTAACAACTTCTAGAAACGTCCTTAAAATCGGCTTTAAAATAGAAATACAGAGCCATGTCAGTGTAAGATTATTACATGGTCGCCGAATCTTGCATATGTGTTTAGAATATTTGAAGTCGATTGAATAATAGTTACCTATATTAAATTTCGTTATAAATAAATATTGGTTTCATTATTCTAGATATGAATTGTCATGTCTTTTCAAACTCTAATTTGAAACTGTTGCCTACATTTGTGGATAAAAATTAATTTCTAACACGGTTTGCGCCTACACAGATTCCACATTTCTGGTTACTTACTTTTAGACCATAACTATTCCTATCCCCACTCTTTAATATGTATGTTTTATCTATGGTATAAACTAGGGTTCCTGTATTTGGAGAGTTGGTGGCGTGTTAAAATATTCGTAGCCAGTGATGTTTATATATAAACGGTTTTTAATAGTTTGTGTCTTTCGTGCACATTTAGTATAATAGCCGGAGAGCCCGTGACAACAAACTGCAAGAATTTTTTAATGGCTCATATTTCAATATGGTGTAGTATTAAGGGTGTACATGAGTCAGGTGGGACGTAGTGGCGTGCGCTCAATATCCGCTCTTCGAGCGGCTGCTGACTATAATTTTATAAAATTATATATAATAATAAAGTAAAATATCGCGCAACTTATGGGACGTGCTGACTCGCGGCGTTCCACAACTATGCGGTCTGACCACTTTCTCACATTTTTTTGTACTATAGGAAAGTTAAACACCAATTTTCAACTATTATGAAACACTTGTAGTGGTGCATGTAATAATTTAACATACTTCACCTGACCTTACGAGTGGATGTTACCTTATTTATATCCTTAATACTATGTTATATATTAAAATATTAGCCATTACAAAACTCTTGCAGTTTTTTGTCACGAGCTCAAATTCAAACTCAAATTCAAAAAATGCTTTATTGTCGAAAAAATTATTTTATTGACAAAGCTGACAATGAGATGCTAATAAGAGTGGAATAATTACAAATACAATGGAAAATAAATTTGTCAAACACTAAAACGTTATACAAAAATAAATTAACAAGCAGCACAAACATGTGAGAAATGTGAACAGAAACGAGGTAAAACTAAATAACAATAACAATAAAAAAAAACAAAATATGCTGTAAGCTTAAAGGCCACACAACACAAGTCACAGCCAACCATACTCAATACTAAGCCAATAAATACACAATTTAGATCCGATCTTGAAGGAACTCATTTGTTGAATAATAAGCTTTGCTCAGCAATAAAGCCTTAACTGCTTCTTTGAAAGTTACGGTTTTTTTTTTGGATCGTATACAACTTGGCAAATGATTAAAAATCTTCTTAACATTATAAATTACAGAATTCCGGAAAATGATGTACGGGGGAGAAGAAGCGGCAGTGTATCCTCTTGTCGGGTATTATATGAGTTGACTTGGTTAAGCAAGAAATTGTGGTATTTTTTATAAATCATTTCCAATATGTATAGAGAATGCAAAGTGAGTATTCTGTGTTTAAGGAATAGGGGGTTTACTTGACTGTGTTTAAGGAATAGGGGTTTACTTGACTCCCTCACATTTACAACACACATACACCTCAGAGTTCTCTGTTGAATACCATACCTCAGGTAAGATTCTACGAGGGCAAAATATGCCACTCGTGCTGTAGCCAAATTTAGCTTTTTTATTATTTTCAGGGCATAGCAATCCGGAGCAGTCCTGCGAGATAGTTGCAATAAATGCTCCTTAAATGACGAACTTGTATCTATATATATTATATACCCCCAAGACCTTTGTTGTGGATCACGCAGGGATAATAATATAATTTAGCTTTATGTTATCCAAAGTACAATTGAAGCGGAGGATGTTTGTTTTAGACACATTGAAGGATAGAAAATTTGAGTCACACCAATTTTTGATAATTTCAATGTCTTCAGTGATGATCTTGCCTAGCTTAGAGGGATCTGGGTCATGCCAAAGGATGGTGGTGTCATCCGCAAACAAAGTGAAGGCCCCCTGATATTTGTGTTAGTTATATCATTAATATACACTAGAAAGAGAATGGGACCCAAAACTGAACCCTGGGGCACTCCCGAGGCCACATCTTTAACGTTCGACTCTCTATCTCCCGCTCTCAATCTCTGCTTGTCTCCATTCAAGTAAGAAGTGAACCAAACAAGACTGATCCCCCTAAACCCATATTTCTCGATCCACACAGTCAAACGCCTTAGAAAGATCACAGAACACTTCTGCTGCTGCTTCATTTTCCTTCAAGTTCAGATTAAGGTCAGACAGGAACTACAAAAACCGCGTCAGTTGCGTTTTTATTTTTCTGAAATCCAAATTGACTTGCATTCAATAACTTATTATTTTAAATATGGGATCATTCAACTAAAGTTTCTACAACTTTGGCGAGAGTATGAATCGATACTATGGGTCTAAAATTAGTGGTTGAAGCTCTGTCTCCACTTTTATGCACTGGAATTACAACAGAGAATTTTAAACATTCTGAGAATTTTAGGCCAGTGGTAAACGAATAATTTATCACCGCCGACAATGCCAACAATGCAGAATCCGGCAAATGATGAAAAACTCGGATTGAGATCTCATCTCAACCAGAAGCCCTTTTATTTCTAATTTCGCTGAACACTGTCTTAAGTTCATGTATAATCATAGAAGTTAAGTAAAATGAGTCTGAAATATGTACATTATTTAAACATTCAAGAGGATCTGTTACAGGGATAAGTCTTGAAGTAAGTTTAGATGCTATGGAACAGAAATAATTATTAAATACCTCAGGTTCTAACATTGAATCCAGTCCTCGTCCCCTCCTCTTACCTTGAAGTTGGTTGACAATCCGCCAACTTTCTTTTTGTTCGTTACTTGATTTTCATAGTACTGTTTTTTTTGCGATATTTATAATCATTCTATATATACTACGTAATTTTTAATATAATGAGTATTAAAAAATGTTGTAATATTAAATTTACCGATGGTATGAAGTGATCTAAGGTTCCTTCCAGAAAATTTCAATTCCTTAGTTGCCCACGGTTTTCTAGCCTTATCTTTAATTTTTCTTAAAGGAAAACTGTCATTAAAAACTTTAGTAACCGACATCAGAAACTCATATAAGGAATCGGCTCTAGTAGAAAGTTGGTGCCAATCCAGACTTTCACAACTATGAGTAAATACTATAAAATTATGCCTTGAATAAATTCTACCTTTTCTAGGACACTTATTTATCTTTTTTTTACAAAGGAATGTAAAGTGAAATGCAGCTGTACATGATATCTCGTTCTCCCCCATACGTATATAATTTACTCTAGTAGAATCCTGCACATGCATTTTAAGATTAAAGGATGGTAACAAGTTTAACAATTCTACTATATATTGAAAATTTCTATTGGCATAATTGATATTAAAATCTCCTGCTAAAACAATTCTATATCTAGGTCTTAACTGACTTTTAACATTTCCAGCTCTTGGGCTATAAGTATTTAGTGATTGAAAAATGTATATTTATAGAATACGAAAAGTGTAATTTTTTCTTTTAATAGATACCTTACCTACTAGGTAAATTAACTTGGTACTTACCTACGTAATATTAAATATGCACTAGGATAATTGAAGTAGGTCCCGGTCTATTGAATGTATACATAAAAAAAATCGTGTTTTGGGGCAAAACCCAATCGAGATGTGATTCAGTACAGCTGTTTTCGTTAAGTTTCCGAATTTCAAAAAAAGACAATGTATAACCTGTGATTTACCTAAATATGTGCTTCAATCAATGACGTCATGAGTATGAGTGGAAAAAAGACGAACTGATCGCATAAAGAATAGTTTGCGGTGAAAATTGCAACGCTGTTAGATATCTTCGCGAGGCTTAGCAGTGACGTAGCTATTTTTGTGATAATGTATTATTTGCTATATTTTTTTGAGCCCAAATATTAGTATGGTGGATACGACAGTTTTTTCTTCTAAGATGAACAGAAACGACCTCACATTGCAAAAGTGACAGTTTTTATAATAACTTGAAAACAATTTATTTAGATATTATATCGTGGAAAAGTCTGCACTAAATGGGAAACTTTTTTATTATCAATTTCTCGAAAAACTTTCTTCTTGATAAAACTTGTGTTTATCGAAAAAATAGTTTTCACAATATTCAACTTTAAGTCAGATATACAGGGCATTCAAAAAATACGAAAAAGTGTATTTCAAAAATTAAAATTTTTGTGACTGCCGCGGCCGTCGTAAATAAAGGTTTAGTATTAGTTATGTCATATTAGTAATAGCTAAGGAAAGATTTAAATAGAAAAATGTTTTTTTGCTGTTTGACCTTAAATATCTCCATAACTATAATATAAAAAATTTTACTCACTTTATATTTACGATGTTTTATGGCCCTTAAAACTACCGTCAGAAAAATTTAATTTTTTTGAAATTGTTAGTGAAATCCACTTTTTTGAACATCCTGATCTAAAGTTTATTACTATCAAAAATATTTTTTTGAACCACCAACTTTTATCAAGAAATCAATAATAAAAAAAGAAAATAAATGCATTAAACTGCAAGATGTTAAAAATAAAATCATTGAAACTTTTTGGTGATTCTGAAGCACCCGGTATAATATTTTACACTATATTTGAAACTTTATAAATTTTCATCCGGACACATGGTTTATAAAAATAAAACAAAGTTTAAAAGTTTGGTATAATTTATTTATAAACGGTAAAACAAAAGTCGCCAACGTCCTATTTGCTCAAGATATACCTATAATTTTTTACTTTTTATAATTGCTCTACCTGCAACGTTTTAATAGATATTGGCAAATAACTAGTTTTTTGCAACTTTTTTTCATATTTTGTTGCACTTGCAGGGGGACTAGCAACAAGTGAAAAAAAAGCATTCTTGTTAATAATTTTTTTGTCATTGAATTGGTTTTGACAGGGTTGGATCCTCCTAGAACTGAAATCCTGGCTACGTGCCTGCAAAAGACATATTTATGTAATGATTCATGTGGCAATATTTATTATTAGCAATAAGCTTAGTCATTAAAGAACAAGCATTTCCATGACAAAATACAACCAATAACAGGATGAGTTCTTATTACTATTGTTACTAAAGATGAAGATAAAACTAAATATTGTTACATGGACCCACTTTGTGTTTTGATGTCTATACCAAGAGTATAATGCTTATTTAATACCTTTCTTTATCAGCTTATCACCGACTTCATAGGAAATATGTAATAAAATATAATTTATCACTTTTTAATGCAACCTATTTTTTGAAATCTGGTTTGTTTTTCAAAACATTTTGATTTCACCCTTTTTCCAACACATTTTAGTTCTATTTACGCGAAGTAAAAACTTGGGTCCACTACTTTTAAAAGTTTGCCAGGCTCGCGGCAAGTAATATTATATAAAAATGCGCCACCTTTACATGTATTGGATCTATTCATATTTACAGAAAATCAGCAATAAACATGGCCCAATATTAATATGTATACAAAATTGAACTTCGTGTCCCTAAAAACCACAAAAACCATATCATGAAAAACAATATCTTTACAGTATTTATCCCTCAATTTACCCCCTTTTTTCCCCACCATACACCTTCGTCGCTATACATTTCACTTATTGAAAATATAGATATTTTGTGCCAAGATGTTTAATATTTTTAACATTCATTATAATATATTATAGTATTATTTATATTACCGAAATCACCTGATAAAAACAGATTCTCCCTATTTGGGATAATGTACGTGAGGATGGTATTTATTTACTTTTTTGATTACTTATTTTTAAAAACCAAATTTTTAGGCAATAAATTAAAGCATTTCAAATGCATTAAAGAAAATCTATAGTAAATGAAAAATTGAAAAGTAACGCTATTGCGCTATTTTCATTTTTTATATATGCTTGCTATATTCTTGCTTCATTTTTTGTATATGCTTGCTATATGAGAACTCCGACACTACCCTAAACATCCCTTGAAAATGTCTTCCAAAATGCAAACCATCCTGGAGTAATTAATGATAACATAAAATAGTGGGTCTTACAGCTTACTCAAGTAAAATTTAGTACCTATGGTTTACCAAATAGTATATTTATGTTGTTTATTAACCCCTAAAAAAGGTGGTTTGATAAATTTTAGAGGAATATTTGAGACTTTTCACAAATATATAAATTAGCAAAACACTGTACTCCGTTTATCATCAGTGTCTTCGACTTTATAGATAAGTTGAAGTTATAAAAAATTAATTTAGCACAACGGAAATGTGCAATACAAAAACAATGCTTCATTTGCAAATATAAGAACGCTATTAGATGGTGATTTTACCCTTCAACTACAGCACTGGTATGACATAACATTAAATACCTTCGAAAACAAACTTCTGGGTTTAAATCGTTTCTTTTTCTGCAAATAAAGCAAGTTCGCACCATTTTCTTAAAGTTTTTTAAACAGATTCTTGAAAATAGCCACACAAAACACTTGGATTTCTGAAAAAAACTTATTTCACCAACCAGAACAATTACAACGCCGCGCATTAAATAAGTCGAAATAATGAATGACTACGACCGTCTTCGGCGTCTTCCGAGTGATCCCGAAAGAAATCTGTAGTATACTCGAAAAAGGTAGAATTCCGACGTTGCCGATTATTCTGGAGTTTATTTCTTGAAATAAGGAATAATAATTACAGAAGATTTAAATTACATTTAAAATAGATTCGGTTTGAGTTATTTATAATAAGCTATTTAATTATCAGTTTTAAAATATTCTATATGGAAATTTATACTGGGAATTTCTGCAATTCCTTGTTTATTTAGGTAATAGTATAAAGGATGATATCCGTTATAATCTGGCCACAGTCACAGTTTGGCAAACCAGGGTTAATGTTGGATTCCTCCAAAATGTAAACAACTGGGTCTATGTTATTTCCATGTCGTTGGCTTCAATCTATTTTTTTTTTCAGCATGAAAGCTTATAATTGCACCCCCCTGAAATTCTGTATCTTTCAATTATAAATTTATCTAGTACTTCTAGCAGTATATACGTTAATGCATTTTTTTTAATAATCAATTATTTCCAGAAATAATGTTGTGCTCCGTCGAAGTGTATGATATGAAGGTTATGACATAGTAATCCTATGATCTATTTTACCCTAGATTTTATCACCTTATAAATTCATTACCCAGCGCAAAATAAATCACACACGTTATCCAACAATATAATACCATGACACAATAAAATTAACCACAACAAAACGACAGACCCAGCAACGCTATCCCACGTTATATTCAGTTTAAAAATAAATGTTTTATAGAACCGTTATCGCTAACGCTTAATACAGTCTTTGTACCGCTACTTGGCATATTTTTTTTTTGGCACGACCGAAAATATATCCGCAAAAAACTTAATTGATTTGTTGCTGCGTGTAAGTAAACAATCGGGAGAATCGCCATTTTACATACTGGTTCCCACCCGTTGCCGGATTTACTACTTTATGGCTTGTTCTGGAGTCGGCCGTGACATGTACATATATAGGTTCCTTCCTTTGCCAAATAAGGAGACAGGTTAAATAGCTGGGCAAAGTATATTAACTACGAGAAGTAAAAGTCGGCGCCTTTGTTAATCGTGGTTCGCAAGCGTTCCGACATCTCGCAGAAATCGGGCAGCGTGCGAGCGTCGATATGTGCGCGGGCTCATGCAAATACTTAAACTGGAATTACGGGGGCTATTCAGAATTATTTGTTCTGAACGAATTTGCTTGTTTACGTTGATTGGTAAATAAAAGTACAAATGAGTATGAGTATATCAGTGTTTATATTCTGCAAACAATATTTTTCTACGGTTGATGTATTTTATTTATTTATTTTTTTTAGATATTTTATATATTTACGTTGATGGATTAGATTTTATTGAAATAACGTTGGTCTACTTAGCCGAGCATTTAATAAAATTGATGAAATCAAATAAGCTTCCACAAACTGCTTCCGTTTGGTTAGATACCGAGATGAGCGCAGGTTTGCTTGAAAATAAAACAAATGTTCTATTACGTAGAAATAAATTCGTAAAATTTTGTTAAAAAATGTATTACGTAGAAATGAACTGGTAAAAATGTCGAACAGGAGGCTTAAAAAAAATTTTAAAAATCAGTCTTTTTTCAGACTATTAAATTGATTTCAAATTTTTTGGAAGAATTAAGTACGATGCAGAGATGAACTGGTAAAATTGAGATTTGCTGATTTGGCTAAATGTGATAGCAAGTATCTAAATGCTAGTAAACAACTAAACGTAAAATATAGAGAAAAATTAAAATAATTTCCAAACAAAAATGATTTAAAAATTCTTAAAGCAGAAAATAAGTCGAAAGCAATGTGGCAGTGTATTAAACGCGTGGAAAAAATTATAATAAGCCTCCTATTGAATTTTTCATTGATGGGAAAAAATTACCCGATTTTGAAATAGCAGAAAGATTTAATGCACAGTTTACATTATTGACTGACGTAAATAGTATCTCTAAAATTTGTGAGTTGGTGATCAAGGATCAACTTGTATCATTTTTTTATAAAAACAAATTATTGTCTCCTTGTCAACACGGCTTCACTTTAAATAAGAACACAGAGACTGCTTTATATGAGTTTCAACAGATAATTGTCGACTCTTTGGATAAAAAGTGTATTGGGGATGTTTATAGACTTCCCGCCTGCGTTCGACATAGTTAATCATAAACTACTACTTTGTAAATTATTTCATTATGGGGTAAGAGGGAAACGATTAAATATTTTAAAATCGTATTTGTTCAACAGAAAACAATTAGTAATGGTTAATGGAATTGAAAGTCAATGTACTGTAACTCAAACGGGGATCACAGGGATCGCTTTTGGGGCCTTTTCTATTTTTGATTTTTGCAAACGATCTGCTAACTTTTATTTTAAATACATCACAGAATGTGTTTGTAGTTTCATATGCAGATGACCCTAATATTTTAATAGTGAATAATAAATTGGATTCATTAAAGGCAATATCAGAGGTGGTATACAATAGAGTATTACTATGGTCTCATAAAAATAAATTTCTTATATTAAACAAAGAAAAAACTACACTATTACCTTTTTATTTGCGTCCTAATAATACTAACTTAGATTTATTTGAAGAGTCGGTCATGCATTTGAAACCAGCAGATAAAACCAGATTATTGGGTGTAACTTTTGATTCTAACCTTAAATAGCTACCACAGATTAAGAAAGTTTGCTCTAAATCTATGCATTATAGTCTAGAGGTAATTTTGACTTTGTATTATGCAAATATTCACTCGAGAATTCGATATGTCATATTGAATTGGGGTAGGAGTGCATATATTAATAGAGTTTTTCTTTTGCAAAAGTATGCTGTCAGACTGATTGCTGGGTTGGGGTATAGGGACTCATGTAAGGACGCATGTAAGGTACTTAAAATACTAACTGTGACGAATATACATTTACGAATTTTGCTGTTTTGTGTATAAGAATAAAACATTGTTTCAAAGTGTTAGATCTTGGTCATAGTTATGAAACTTATGAAACATGACACAAAACACTTTTATTACCGTAACATCATAAACCTGCGGCTTATCAAAAATATATTTTTTTTACAGGTTGTGATTTATATAAGAAGTTAAATGATCATATTAGAAATGCTATTAATTCAACATATTCAAAAATCGTCTAAAGAAATATATCTTTAAAAAGAATTGTTATTCGTTGCAGCAGTTTAGTTAAAGGAATGTGTATGTTATTTTTTCTTTTTATATATTTTTATGTTTAAGTGTATATGTATAGATTAGTGTTACTTTTTATCATTGACCTTTTCTTGAGTTATTGTACTACACTTTTAAATTGAAGAAATAAACGATTTTGATTTTGATTTTTGATTCATACTGGCTCGTTTATAGATGTTCCTTGCACTTCTTGATGTTATGTAGTGCTTCATCTGTAGACATTTTGGTACCACGTCTTTTTCTCGGCATCTAAGGAGAAAGGCTAGTTGGCAAAGTAGCTTCTTCTTGTTGTTCCTGAGATCGCCAAAGGTTTTGACATCCGGATTTCGCATCCTTCTTGATTTCCTCCCCATAGAGGTTAGCTAACATAGAACGAAAGCTTTCATGGTAGTGGTCAGTTAAGAAATCATGGCTCTTGAAAAAGTGATTCCATTTTGACACGATCTAATTCCAAGAACCATGATTTCTTAATTGATCACATCCGTGAAAGCTTTCGTTCTATGTTATTATATCAACTTCAAATTTGGTATAAGCTTTAAGTGTAATATAGAGATAATCTGGTAAAGCTGTGGTACCAATTCAAGATGACAGTCAAAAAAATGTTTAGGAAATCAAAGTAAAAAAATTCGTATTCAATTGACTTCAAATTTTACACAAAAATTAAATGTGATATAGGAATAAACTGCTACGAATTCAACATGACAGATCAAAATAGCAATCTAATGAAATGTTTAAAAAAGTGTAAAAACTGCTTATTGAATTATTTTAAATTATGCCCAAAAATCAAGTGTGACCTAAGTAGGAACTGGTTATTGGAACGACTCCAATACGGTGGAACAAAATGGCGCAAAATAAAAATGTTTGAAAAGACAGCAAAAAATATATATGTGTTGCTAAATGACTACATGCGGAACTAAATTGGTGCATATTTTACTATTTCTAATAAAAAGAAAGATTTATAACGAGAGAAGTTGCAACTATCCACTGAACAATACACAACAGATATTTTCAATTTAAATATTGTAATAGTCCTATACAAAAACAGTAATACCTCTAAAATCTACACAATTAAAGTAATAAAAACTGTCAAATGTAAAAGCATTTAATAGCTGAAATGTAAGACACACACACAAAATTGGCAAAGTATAAAAACGTTTTGAAAACTCGTGCATACTCCGGCCAAAGTCCACCATGCGAATACCAGCTAGAGGTGCGCGATCATGAGATATACTAATCAGTCATCCGATCATAAAGATCTCTCGAGATATCTTGATTATTTCACCAGCATTACTAATTTGTCGTTCGGCGATAGCGAATACTGCGATCCAGGAAAATCATTCGTAAATAAAGACTTGTATCTCCACCGTTGATACTGAGGACTGGAGGAGTCGTGCTATTCTGTTACTAATGTCTCGATCCTTTGGATGTGGGTCCGGTGCGGGAGATTTGATTCGATGTAACGAAATGAGGTATACTAATTTCACTACTATTACTAATTTCTCGATTGTTTTGGTGTGAAGAGAATTTTTAGAATAAATTATATATCCGTTTTTCTTTCATTTTGCCTATCCTATATTGAATAAAATAAAATGAATAACGATTTATAACGAATATAGCAACAATAAATCTAAAACTGCTTAATTTTTTTCAGAATTTATGTTCTTATTTGTATTTAAAATGTGGGTAAATTTAAATACCTAAGTATATCTATTTACAAATAACAATGACGTGAAATTCTTTATCCCTCCCAAATAAATATGGGTATTGGCTATATTATTGTTTTCATAAAAATGAAAAATTAGTAATTACTAGCTACTAGTGATTATTATGTATACTAATTACATAATCAATTGTAAATATTAGTAGTTGACGTAATAAGAAAGTAAGTTGAAAGTAAAAAATGCGCACACAGAATTTTTTGAGGTGCACAATTTTTAATAAGACTATGTGCAACAGTAATATTAAAATATTTAGAGGTATCGTTTTTGATCAGGCAAGAAACACTTTTATTATAATTCATACGGAAGCTGAGAAAAACATGTTCAGAAAAAAATTGTTGAAAACACTCTATATATCATCAAGAACCGAAAGAATTTTAAAAATCGCTGAAATTTTTTTTGTTGATATTTACGTGTAGATTATTTTGAGTATAAAAAAACAATAAAATATCGCATTTTGTAACAATACCCTCTTAAGAAAGTTTTGAAAAAATTACAATATCTTATATAACAATCTGTATAACGGATTAGTTGTAGCTTTCTATATTTACGCCCTCTAGCCAATAAATCCCGTATCTACTTATATTACTCTTTGGGACTCTATTAGCCAAAAGTCGCTCCTTTAAAGTAGAAAAAAAACACTATGACGGAAACTAGCAGCAGTGGCGGCTCCTCAGGGTAGGCCTCTGAGGCCGCGCCTCACCCCCAAAATAAAGGAAAAGAGAATTTTTTTATATAACTTTTTATCTATTACCAATTAGAAATATACTTTTTAACAGTTTTACAACATAATAACATTAAAAAAAAAAACAAAATATAATCCCATAATAAATATTTTAGAAAATAAATTCTGACCACATCAAAAAACCGACCGTGCAATCCGTGCAAACCCATTCCTAAAGAAAGTGCTCTGGAATGAGGCGAAATAATTTTAGCTTGGAAAGTTTCGACTTCTGACCTATTTATCAACCGATGCCGGCGAGTCACCTCATTACGACAGAGCGGGATGGCGATTGCCGATGCACGCGTTTTCTATTGCATTCTTGAGGCGATAAATCTGTAGCTTGGATATGCTTTTATTGGTTATTTAAATCACATGACTAGCGAAATATTCCAACGGCTTCTTTTTACGTGGTGCGTGCGGCTGAGAAAGAAATAGGAAATAGATTGCGATAATCGCTGATTGAGGGCGTTCTGTCTTTTAAGGTGAATAAATACGCGTGAGTAAGTTTTTGTTTTGTTTTGATTTGGTAAGTTGGACCGTTCCATTTTTTGTATTTGCTTTTTGCTTTTGAAATTAATCCTATTCACGACATTATTGCTTCATTAATTGAAACGCCTTTTTTAAGAAGAAGCGAAACTGAAAAGAAACAGATATAGGTAGCCGTCCGACGCCGAAAATTTTAGCAATATTTAACGATAAGAAACAAGGTAAAAAATATTCAAGAACTTTTCAAATATCTTGGTACGAAACTTATAGGTGGCTATGCGGAAGTATTTATAAAGAAAGCTTATATTGTTGGCCTTGTATTTTATTAGGTTGCGTCAAAAATAATTGGAGTTCAGGGGGCGGATATTCGGATTTAAAAAATTTTTCACGAGCAGTAAAATCGCATGAAAGTTCAAGAGAGCATATTAAAAATTCGGTAGCACTTACAAGACTGGAGCAAAATAGGGCGACTATTGCGGATGCACTACAAGAAAATGCAAGTCTTAATAAAATTGTTTATAATGAAAATGTTCGAAAAAAACGTTTATTATTAAATTATTTAATTGATGTTACTATTACTTTGGGTAAACAGGACTTGGCATTTCGAGGTCATAATGAAACAACAGATTCTTTTAACCGTGGCAATTTTAAGGAAATATTTGCATGCTTAATAAAAAGAAATGCCGAACTTACTGAACATTGTGCTAAATTTAGTAATATTTTTACGGGACAATCTAAGACTATACAAAATGAACTAATTGGTTGCATACATGACTATATTCAAGAATATATAAAAAAAGAAATCAATGACATCGATTGTTGTTTTTTTGGCGTAATTGCGGATGATAGTACTGATATAACAGAAAAATCACAGTGTTCGATAACAGTTAGGTATGTGACCAACGGATCTTTAAAAGAAAGATTTTTAGGATTTTTTGACGTTAGCGATAATAGAACAGCAGAGAGCCTTTTTCATTTAATACAAAACAGCTTAGAGCCTTACGACTTTAAAAATAAATTGGTCGCGCAGTGTTACGATGGGGCTAGTGTTATGGCAGGTGAAATAAATGGGCTTCAAACAAAAGTTAGATCTATTGCTCCTTTAGCTATGTTTACTCATTGTTGCGCCCACAGATTAAATCTAGTTTTACAACAGGGAACAAAACCGATTACACAAAGTCGTATATTTTTTGCCACTTTATTAGGAATACCAAATTATTTCCACCAATCACCAAAACGGTCTTTTGTGCTTAATCAGATAGTAGGTAAAAGAATTCCGCGAGCTGTAGAAACGCGATGGTATACACGGTCTAAAATTTTAAACTTAGTGGCTAATGAATGGGACAATTTAATTATAGTATTTGAAACTATTATTAATGACTTAAGTTCTGGAACAGAATCTATTAATGGTGCAAAAGGATTTCTAAAGCATTTTAATGATTTCGAATTTTGCCTTTTAACGCATATTTATAAACAAATTTTTAGTTGCACTGATGTACTGTTTCAAATATTACAGTTAAAGCATTTAGATATAAATTACTGCATTTCGCAAATAAACCTTGCCAAGCAACGAATTATTGAATTTAGAAACGAGGACCATTTCAAAGAACTTTTCAATATTGCTAAAAAAGCCACTATTCTGCCAACTAACACACGTCGAGGGCAATGTTCTAGCGACTTTGATATTTTTACTAAATATAAAATATTATATTTCGAAATAATAGATTGTATAATTCTTCAATTAGGGACGCGGTTTGAAAATTTAAATAATTTAAATTTCTTTGCTTTAGTCGATTGCACAAAATATTCGAAATATGTTAAATGCTTTCCAGACGACTTATTAAATAATTTATTAAAAAATTATCCAAACATTTTTGACAGAGATAGATTAAAGAATGAGCTTTCTGTATTGTATAGGGATGAACAATTTTCAAATTTAGATGTCGAAAAAAGTCTAGCTTTGTTATTTAAAGATTTTAAAGCAATTTTTGCGGAAGCATATTAGATTAAGCTTTTTAATTTAGTTTTAACTATTCCCGCAACAAGTGTATCGGCCGAACGAAATTTTTCATGTCTTAAAATCAAAACCTACCTAAGAAACACAATGACACAAGAACGGCTTTCGGGTTTAGCAATGATGTCAATAGAGCAGGAATTACTGTCAGAACTTAGTGAAGACCAAAACTTTTACGACCAAATTATAGATAAATTTGCAACCTTAAAAGACAGACGTATAGATTTAATGTACAAAAAGTAGTTTTTTTATCTTATTTCATACAACTATTTATTTTAAGTTTTAATAAACTAAATTATGTTTTTATTATCGCAATCACCGCTATATTTTAGTGATAGGTGTACATATTTTACTTGTTTTGTTTACTTTTTATTTACTTTTTTTAGAGTTTATTTTTTTACTTTTAATGGTTTAGTAGGGCTATTGGCGATGACCTCCATTAAAAAAAAAGGTCAACGCGTCGCACAATAATACCTCATGGATGACGTGGAAATTTATTCACATTTAAACAAAATTAACCTCATGTAGCCTCACCCTTCAATATACTCACTAGCCGCCACTGACTAGCAGATGACTTGTGTAAAGAAGATAGTGTATTCGATTAATCAGTTATAAAAAAAACAAAAATAATTGTATCTCAATCTTTAATGGATTGAGTCATCTTCGTACTGGAATTACATACTTCATTTTAAAATAGCGAATTTTTCTTTTATCTGTTTGGTCTGGTTAAGAATCGCCATTAATACGCAACAGAATATCGCTCAGAACAAACATTTTCTAGAATCCTCCCGCCAACTGCAACAACACAATAGACCGCGACCCCCAAATTTCAAGACTACATTAAAGATTGCTGGGGACGTGCCAAATTTAGCCGAATCGCCCTGTTTTTAGAGATCAGCGGTGGTTTTATTTTAAATTTGTATGGCGAAACCATCTTTTGCAATAATTTCATTTACTTTTACTATGAATTTTTGTGTGCTGACTAGCAACGAATGCCCCTAATCTAATAAACGAGGCTTTAACTGCGCTAGGAATATACAATATTGTTTACCCTACAAAACATTTTTTAAACTTAACCAAATTATTGAAAATTTGAGCATCAAATACCGACCAAAATGTGGAGCGGCCAAGGGAGTGGAACACGGGGCTGCATTTTTGTTAAAAGAGTCAGTGGCGGCTATTCAGGTGAAGTAGTAGGTAGTAAGTAGGTGAAGTGCGACTTCTCCAAGAAAAATAAACAAGCAAACATCTAACTATATTTATTATATATCTCTTAAAATTTAAGTTTTTACATTCAGTTATTCACCTAATTGACAAAAAATAAACTGTACAGGGTGTCCGGATTTGGTTGCAAAAGCAGGGTATCTCGCTTATTTTTAAAGATAGAACCTTCCGGTTTTCACGAACCTGAGCTAATTTTTTGTGAAACTCATGAAGCCGTAAACAAAATTTTCATAGCCTTCTTCGTTTATGAGATACAGGGCGAAATAGAAAATTTTGCATTTTGGGACCCCCCTCGTATCTCGGTTATCCTTTAACTTAACGCAAAGGGAAAAATTGCTGCTTATGCAGTGTTTTACGCTGGATCCAGTGGCGTAGTCATATTTTTCATTTGAGTTGTTATTTCTTAGATATGACCCAAAGTTGTGTTTTTTTAAATGGGACACCTTGTATATTTGTCCAGAAATTGATTTGTCCTTTTAAAAGCTTCTCAAAAATATATAATAGTATGGGTCTATTTTAATAAACAACAACAAGAATCCTAATTTTTATAATTATCATCCCAAATTTTGCAGTAGGCCATGCAAAACAATGCTGCATTTTATTTAAAGTCGTTAACAATATCTACATCCTAACAATAAATCAAAATTATTATGTAATTAAATCTATTTATCAAAATATATATTGATAATTTCACACCAAAAAAGTACCACCTACCTAGATTTATGTAACACAAGAACAAAACAGTAATAAATTATTATGTAACAAGCCTTTAAGCAAAAATCAACTGTCGTATAAGAACTACAGTAACCAAGGAAAACAAAAGAACTGTTCAAACTGATTTCTATTTTGTTCTACGCATGCTTCGCACAATTTTCATATTCGTTTTAGGGAATTAAGCAAAATAACGGGATGATTTTGTAAATATCGAAAATTTTCTCTTATTGCATTTCCTAAATCTTGGACATTATCATAGTGGTCTTTGTGAATTCTATTTTCCAGATATCCCCATAGAAAGAAATCTAAAATCGACAAATCTGGGGACCTAGGGGCCATCTTATAGGTCAATTTGTTCCGATCCATTGATTGGTAAAATTATTGTCCAGAAATAATCTCGTCATTCCAGAATTGTGTGCAGGAGCACCGTCCTGTTGAAAATAAATTTCGTTAATTTGCGCTAGAGGAACATCGTCAAGTAATTCAGGTATAGCTGCCTCTAAAATTTATATCTTTATCGATTGGCTGTTAGATTTCCCTCAAATATATAAAATTTTATATGTGTTCCTAATATGAAGCAGGACACATTTAGAGCAAACCCGCCCGGCTGTCTTCTGGGAAATATTTGGTGTTGATTTTCCTGGGACCTGAATCTACTATTGTGCCTATTGAGTATACCAGAATTACTGAAATGTGCTTCGTCTGACCATATAACCTTCCTTTCAAAATCTCTAACCATATTGCATCTTTCTCGAAAGCAATTGCAGAAATCCCGACGCTCTGCATCCCCTGGCTGTAAGTGCTGCACGAGCCTAAATTTGTATGGGTGGTATTTGTGCTTTTTTAGAATTTCTTGAACTCTAGTTTTTGGAATCCCTATGCTCTTTTCACTGGCCCTACAAGAGTTTGTAGGGTAAGCTTCTGCATTAGCCAAAACCGTAATTTCCTCAGCTTCCCGATTCTCTTTATTATATGTTTTCGTACGAGGTTTGATAAGAGATCCGTGATTAAGTAAATTCTTTTTTATCCAATAAAAAGTGGATATATTAGGTTGCCTCCTTTCTGGATATCTAAATAAAAATTAAGCAATAGTATTTCAACATACCTAAAAATTAACTGTTTACATGTTAAAATACATCTCAGAAGCCGCTTCAACATTTTCATTACTTAATATAAAACAAGCTAACATATCGTACTTTTCATAATGTTCGAAAGTTTGGTTTTCTTCCATAATAATACAAATATATTTTTACACAATAAATAAATACAAAAAACTAGCGCTTTATTTTATATATGCGTACAAAATTGGGAAATGTCATTTGCTTCCAAGAAAACAAAAGAAAACGGCATCGTTTTGCATGGCCTACTGCAAAATTTGGGATGATAATTTTAAAAATTAGGATTTTTGTTGTTGTTTATTAAAATAGAAATAGATAATGTTAACCAGCGCCATATAACGCTCTCGGTGAATTGCTAATGCAGTACACTACACCCACGTGTAGTTCAGTTTGGGGTGGTTGTTTACTTTTATTTTCGCGGATTTGGCTGCAACCGGTTAGTTCCTCTGCAGTTTACTTGACTGTTTTGTGTTATATTTATTTATGATGTTGTTACAAACTTAGAGTAAGAAAAAAAAGAGTTCTTTATTTACATATTTAGCTACTGCCAAGATTACCTCACAGTATAAGGTCGATCGTACGACGATGCCAAGCCTTGCCAGGAACACCAATGTTTATACCAATTTATATTACGGTGAATATGTTTAAACATGATGCAATAAAATTTTCATACAAAGTATAGTAATGTTTCCAGTATTAGTTTTTAAGCGGTATAAAGAAATTACTTTTATTGCAAAATAGTAAAATACAAACTAAAATACCCAAAGCCTCAGATCAGATTACACCAGTAAAAAGAGTTTTAGTTAGATAAGGGAAACCCGATTGACAACTGCACTATTAGACCATCCCACTGTGATATTAGACCATCCCACTTTTATTGACAACGGCTCCTTATAGTAAAAAAGTATAATAGTCTACAGTACAGATTGCTACAGTGTCACGTGACTGGCGTGGCTCAAAAACCAATAGCAGGTCGTGGAACTACAATAAATTTTAACATTAACGAAATTGATTTGATAAAAAATATTTTATTAGATACCACGCTTTTCTTAGCGTCACTACTGCATGTGTTTTTATGTATTATTGTGTATTTGTTTATATGGTTCAAATCTTCTAATTATATGTTGCCTTACTTCAAGAAGCAGCGTTCTAAACGTGCGGTGACATTAGAAGAACATTGATTTTTGAAATAATTAAGAAATAAGTTTTATTTACTTTATCTTGGACATTGCCAAACTAGGAGCTTTAGTTGACCTAACTACGGTGCGGCAATGTGACTTTGTAAAAAAATGGCCGTTTCAGTTTGGAATTTTCTTTTAATCACTAAGTAAACAGCAAGATTTCCATTTCCAGGAGACGTGTCTAATGGAAGATTGACCAATCCGGTTCAGTATAATAGAAAGTTTATTTCGTCGGGGGTCATGTAAAAATCCTCAGAAGCAAAATGATACAAAAAAGATTCTGAGGTGATTTTTTTGATGATTACAATAGTTTTTCCTATCAGAGAATTATAATAATTATAGAATATATCTATACTATATTAAAATAGTCAAAGGGCGTCTCACGCTCAAAAAAACGTACTGCGATTTCGAAAATCACTAGATTTTGGATGAAATCTGGGGAAATAATAAAGTTTTGGATGATTTCGCGCTTTTCTTTTTAATTTTCACTTGAGTTGGGCCAATTTTTTATATAAGTGTTGTAAGGTAAAGGAATTTAAATGGTGACTCTTTGGGCATTAAAAGTAAAAATGTGTTCGAAAACATGTTCTAAACTGGTTAGAATTTAAGATTTAGAATACTGAAAATTAAAAAAAAATATTTTATTTTTTAAATTTTAGCTATTAACATCGAAAAACAATATGATAATTGGCTATTCTATTCTTATCTTATAGCGCTGGCTTTTTTTTACTTTACTCGCAAGAGGAAAGTATTCTAGTTGCAAAAAAACGTGTTTTCTCAGTTCCGTCGGTTAGTCTGTATGTCCGTCCGCGACAAAGCTCAAGAACTGCTTGTCCTATTTACTTCAAGTTTTGGCTAAAAATTAAAGGTCATATGGTGATGACGTGGTGTACTGGGAAAATATAATATGTTATATTTTAAAGTCATTGACTTCTAATTATTATTATTCCAATAAATGCAAGTATCAACTCAGCAATTACTGACAAACGCCAAGCACAGCTTTTCTGAGAATTATAGACTTAGGTTTAGTTAATTAACTTGTAATATTGATGACTTCGCATTTTAATTATGTACGAATTAGAATATTACGATGCAAATTTAATAAATTAGATTAATAGAAACCATCAACGATTGTGTTTGATTTTCGGTGCGCTAAGCAGAACATTACATGGCGACCCTGCCAGCTAAGATAGAAAAAAAAAATGTTTTTTGGAATAAGTGTTAGATAATGTGTTGGTGAAAAAAAAAAAAGTGAGAGTGTAAAAAGATGGGAAAAAATCAGTCAAAGGAGGTAAAGGAAGAAATAATAATTGCTCAATCTGGAAATAGTGGTGGATCAAGAACAACAGCAACACAAGGACAAGATAAATACGTATCCCTTCTTGAAGTCGCTGGACTAATAATTGCTGCTTTTGTAGTAACAGCAATTGGTTACTATTGTTATAGAAGATTCAGAAAAAATTTGCTAAAAAATATTAGAGCAGAAATAAGAAGAAGCCAAGAGTTAGTGTAAGAGAGAAGACTATTCACCCTGACGATTTTGGTTCGATTTATCGGACCCATCGGGAACGTCAACTAGCACCCAAGCCGGGGCTGGCATCGTGGGAACGGGCTAGTAGTGGGCGCAATGCCGCTAGTTCGCAACGTTGGACCCGTCAGCTTCTACGAAAAGGTCACTAGTTCGCAACTTTAACCATCAGCTCCTAGCGGAAGGACTTCACTCAACACACATTTGGAGGAAAGATGGATATAAGGTCAGATAAAATAAAAATTTATTTTTTTTTAATTTAATTATTAAATGGCTAGTGTATTTGTAAGCGATTTAAATGAATTATGTCAAAATGCTAAAAAATTTTTTGCTAATGTTGGTAAAGAACCCGCAGATAGAAGAGAAAGTTTGGCCAGGGTTAATAAATTATTGACTGACAATGGGTTGTTAGAAATTAAGCTTCAGTCTTTAAAAATAGAATTTAGTAAGGTACAAAGTGAAATAGCTAATACTGATAAAGTTAAAAGTATTTTTAGTGAAATAGAAAAATATATTAGTGATTCTAAGCAATTACTCTTAAATAGGTTAGGTAGTATAAATAGGAAAATAAATATGACGGATAAATTCGATATAAGAACGGCAGCATCTCTGCTTCCATGTTTAGATGGTTCGGAAAATATTACTAATCAACTAATTGATTCTATTCAACTTTATAGCGATATGTTAGATAATGCTGGTAAATTGCTTTTAATTAATTATGTTTTGAAAACCAGGCTAACTCGAAGTGCAAAACTTCGTTTAAAGCTTAGCTATAATTCTATTGACACTTTAATTTCCGACATAAAGCAACATCTAATCCCAAAAAAATCTGCTGCCGCTTTGGCAACCGAATTACATAATAGTAAGCAACATAATAAATCTATAAACCAATATGGAAAATCGATTGAGGAGTTGTTTATTAATTTAACGTTGGCACAGGCAGATAATGACAACAATAAAATTGAAGTGTTAAAAGAAGTAAACGAAAAATTAGCTATAAACGCTTTTTCAAACGGCTTGAGAAACAACGAACTTCGCACGATAATTAAGGCTAGGGAATATTCTTCTTTAAAAGGCGCCATAGTAGGTGCCGCTTCCGAGGAAGTATTAAAACCTTCAGATTCCTCACAATCTATTTTTCACATGCATCAAAGAAATTTTGGAAGAAATTCTCACAGGAACTCTAGTTACAGGGGAAATCGACCTTTCAGGGGAAATTATAGGGGGCAATCAAGTAATAATAGACCCAGGAATATAAACAATAATAATTATTATGCTACGCGAAATTTTAATCGTAATTACAATGGAAGCCTTCGAGGTCGAGGCACTAATCAAGGCCGTACTAATTACCGCGGTCATCAAAATCAAAACACTTATAATAGAAATTATGTAAATGTGTTAGATACGGAAATTACAGGCTCACAAATCCAACAGCAAAATGGGGAATCATCTAATCAGCGATTTTTTCGTACCTAAAAGTAGAAAATATGTAAACTTAAATTTAAATGGTATGAATTTTGTGCGCGTGAGATATGGTATGAAAGAGTTATTTTTTTTATTAGATACCGGTGCTAGTATTAGTGTTATTTTTTATGAAACTTTAGATAAAAACGAAAAAATAGATATAGACAAAATAATCGAAATAAGAGGTGTAGGAGGTTCTATACTTTCTGGAGGATCAGTAAATTTAAATATTGCATTAAATAATTACAATATTCAGCATGATTTCTCAGTTCTAAATAAATTTGTTCCAAATATACAGGGAGTATTAGGCTCAGATTTTTTTGCTAAGTATAAAGCTAGTATTAATTATGAAACCTTTTTGTTTTCCTTGTGCTGTGATAACTATCAAATATCCCTACCAATGTTATCAAATACTGACTTTAACTTACAAATACCCCCAAGAAGCGAGGCGATTAAATATTGTAAAGCAGATAATGAAGGTGAATATGTTATTATATCGGAAGAAGTGGGAGAAGGAGTATTTGTTGCAGGAAAAGTAAAAATGGAGAAATACCGGTTAGATTTTTAAACGTAAATGATCGCGAAATTAAAAAAAACTTTCAAATTTATAATTTTCACAATAATGATAATCTTTCTGTAAACCGTGTTGATAAAGTATTAGACGCAATAAATTTTTCTTTATTAAATCAGGAGGAAAAAACCTCTATTGAGAAAATTTGTGCTAAATACGCCGATGTTTTTCATCTAGAAGGTGACGCTCTTAGTGTTACTAATCTCTATAAACAAAAAATACACTTAAAAGAAAATTCATCACCAGTTTACGTGAAACCCTATAGACTACCCCAAGCACAAAAATCAGAAATTAATAAACAAGTAAAGAAAATGCTTGATGAGGGTATTATTGAAGAAACTAGATGCGAATGGTCTTCACCTCTTTTAATAGTACCAAAAAAGAGTAGTAATATGGTGAAAAAATGGAGGGTTGTAATCGATTACCGGTTACTTAATAAATAAGTAAAAGATGAAAAAATGCCATTACCTTGCATTGCCGAAATTTTGGACTCATTATCTGGAGCAATTTATTTTTCACATTTAGATCTTTCCCAAGGGTATCATCAACTAGAATTACATCCAGATAGTAGGCCATACACTGCTTTCACTACTAACGAAGCCCAATTTCAAATGAAAAGGCTGCCTATGGGATTAAAAATTAGCCCAGGTGCATTTTCTAGATTAATGACTGTCGCTTTTTCTGGACTAAATTACGATTCGTGTTTTATTTATTTAGACGATCTTATTATTTTTGGCAATTCATTACAAAATCATAACATAAATCTCATTAAGGTTCTGCAGAGACTTAGAGAAGTAAATTTGAAGCTCAATCCCAGTAAATGCGATTTTCTTAAGAAACAAATTTTATATTTAGGGCATTGCATTTCTTCGGAGGGAATATCTCCAGACCCCGAAAAGTCCAAAGTCATAGCTGAGTATCCAATTCCAAAAAATTCCGACGAGGCAAAACGCTTCGTTGCATTTGCAAATTACTATAGAAAGTTCATTAAACATTTTGCACATATAGCACGTCCCCTCAACGAACTTTCCAAAAAAGGAAGATTATTTAATTGGACTGAGGAATGCCAAATATCTTTCGATAAATTAAAACAATTACTTATGAACCCCCCTATACTGGAATACCCAGATTTCTCAGAAAACAATACTTTATTTTAAAAACCGATGCTAGTGGATATGCCATAGGATCTATTCTATGTAATAATAATGATAAGCCTATAGCTTATGCTTCACGCACTCTAAACTCAGCTGAACAAAACTATTGCACAGTTGAAAAAGAGTTATTGGCCGTAGTTTGGAGTGTCAAGCATTTTAGACCATATTTATATGGTAAGAAATTTGATATTTTTACAGACCATAGACCACTAGTATATTTATTTAAAATGGTAAATCCCTCGAGTAGGTTAACTAAATTTAGACTTACGCTAGAGGAGTACGATTTTACTATAAATTACATTAAAGGGTCAAGTAACGTAAGCGCGGATGCCTTATCGCGTATAAAAATAGACATGAACGAATTAAGAGGAATAAATGAAAGTATGAATGTGATTACTCGAGCACAAGCGAAAAAACAAAAATTGCCTCAACAGGAAGAATTAATAAATTCTACTGACGAAAGGACTGATCACCCTGGAATCGTAGAGTTATTCAAACGTCCCGTTTGTAGTGTAGAATTAATACCAATAAAGAGAGCATTGTTCAATAATTATAAAAATAAAATATTTAATAAATACTGCAGTAATGAAATTTTATATGATGAAGAATCTCAAGTTATTTATTTTTGCCAAGATTGCCGATCGACGCATGACCTAGGTACATCGTTGAGGAATCTTGCTATTACATGTAAAAAATATAATATTACAAAACTATGCATAGTAAAAAATAATCAGACTAGTCAATTTATAAAAGAGATATCGCAATACAAAAATGAAATATTGAACATTGGTCTTAAATTATGTATTATTAAAAGTGTTAAAAGGGTAGAAGACAAGGAAACCAGACAATTAATTCTTAACGATTTCCATAACCTTCATACAGGAGGACACGCTGGTATTAACCGCATGTTTAATAATATTAAAAAATATTATTTCTGGAATGGGTTGAAAAAGGATGTGGAGCTTTTTGTCAAAAGATGCAATGATTGTCAAAGATATAAGTATAGTAATCCGAATAAGCAACCTTTGGTAATATCATCATCTTCAGCTTTTCAAAAAATTTATCTTGATTTAGTTGGGCCAATAAAACCTGATATGAATGATAATTCTTACATTCTTACCATTTAGTGCGAACTAACAAAATTTATTGAATGTTACGCTTTACCAAACAAAGAGACACTCACAGTATCCAAAAGTTTTGTTGAAAATTTTGTACTTAGGTACGGTATTCCCCAAGAAATTTGTACAGACCAAGGAAAGGAATTTCTTTCAAATATTTTTCAAGAATCTTGTAAATTACTAGGAATAAAAACTTTAAATTCAACAGCTTACCACCACGAAACACTCGGTGCTTTAGAAAATAACCACAAGCACTTAGGGGCATATTTAAGGAATCATATTTCAAATTATGCAGAAAATTGGAGTACGTGGGTGCCATACTGGTGCTTCGCGTATAACAATTCTGTGCATACCGAAACTAAATATTGTCCCTACGAACTTGTGTTTGGAAAATATTGTAAACTTCCATCAAACCTTGCTGAAAATAGTGATCCATTGTATAATTTCGATGACTATCCTAATGAACTTAAGTATAGAATTCAAACTGCTTGTCTAGATGCTAAAAATAACTTATTATTATCAAAGTACAAACGTAAGGAAAAATCTGACCAAAATTCTAAAAATATTGTATATAATATAGGTAGTAAGGTATTGTTAAAAAATGAAAATATGAATAATAAATTCGAACCTTTATACATAGGTCCATACAAAGTAGTAGAAGATAGAAACCCAAATTTGGTAATAGATGTTAATAATAAGCATGTATTGGTTCACAAAAATAGAGTTAAGATGTATTATTCTTAGTTAAGTTGGGCATTACATACACAAAAAAAAAATAATAATAATAATAGTAATAATAGTAAGTGTTTTACTTGGGTTACTATAATTAGGTTAAGATTTGTACAATCTATTTTTTTTTGTTTTTTTTTCTCGCCGGGAAGGTGTACTGGGAAAATATAATATGTTATATTTTAAAATCATTGACTTCTAATTATTATTATTCCAATAAATGCAAGTATCAACTCAGCAATTACTGACAAACGCCCAGCACAGCTTTTCTGAGAATTATAGACTTAGGTTTAGTTAATTAACTTGTATTATTGATGACTTCGCATTTTAATTATGTACGAATTAGAATATTACGATGCAAATTTAATAAATTAGATTAATAGAAACCATCAACGATTGTGTTTAATTTTCGGTGCGCTAAGCAGAACATTACAGTGGTAAAATGTTGGTAAAAATTCAATATGGCTGAACAAAATATTGAAATGTTAAAATTCGCTCACAATTTAGCATTTCTATCATTTTTTAAATATTTACTAAAAATATATGATATGTATTCTCAAATCTGTACAAATGTTAAAATTCCGCCGCCATGTTGGCATTACAATCTTGAATTTTTAAAATGTTGACAAAAATTCATGATGTGCAGTCTTAAATACCCCTAAATGCCGAATTTTAATCAAATCTGTAAACATTTTGAAATTAGACTGCTATGTTGGTGCCGCCATTTTTAATTCTCAAATATTGACTAAATTTTCATAACTTTCATTCTTAACTTCTAGATATTGATATTTCAGCTAAATCTGTACAAATGACAAAATTCGTTGGCTATATTGGCGCCACCATTTTCATTTTTGTTGTGCATTCTTAAATAATCCCCACAAATTTTAAAATCATATTTTGAATGTCTAAATGCTGACACTCTTAAATTTTCCTAGGAACCAATTTTCAGTTTAATCTACACAAGTAACAAAATTGGTCGGCCGTATTGGCGCCGCCATTTTCGATTTCTAAACGTTGACTAAAAAAATTCGGATTTTTTATATCCGAAAGTGTATGCATATCAAATTTGAAAATAATCGGTAATGGAAGTGGTGAAAAATCCATTACAAGATTTGAACCAGACATACAAACATACAATCAGACGAGTAGGAAGCCAATAAAAGCGCGTTAAAAGCATTGATTATAGTTTAAAACTCTAACAATAGTATTCACTAAAGAGGTTTAAATTTAGACAAGGTCAAACTTGACAGTTACAGGTTTAAGATGATATTTTTAACAACTGAGCAAATAATTTTTCCAAATGTCACAATTACAAAATGACAGTGACATAAAGCAAAATAAAAAACTAAAGTTTAATAATACATAAATAACTAATTTCTTTTAAACTTACCTAACTTATTGGTTTGATTTTAATAGTGAAGTAGGGAACGATTATTTCTTTAATATTTGTAAAAATACCTATTTGCCTCATTAAGGAACAGGTAAGAATCCTTCCTTTTGTCAACGATAATGAAGCATGGCCCATTTCTTCATTTTCGTACATCAAATATTTTAACAGGTCGTCATTTTGTTTCGCCATATTGAATTTATACCAATATTTTTTGTATCAGACGTAATTTTTGGGGAAAATTAAAGTTAATCGAGTAAGTGTATTTTTTAGCTATAACGGAACAGACTGACCGACCGACAGTAATGGAAAAACATGAAGATCTGTAAAAACCCGGAACGATGATTTTTTCACGTTTAACGATATTTCCTTAAGCGGGAAGTGAAAACTCGCGCCGCCACTGGCATTCGTCAACAAATGGCCACCGCTTGAACATGGGCCATCCCCACTTCTTGTTTTATCGTAAACATTGGTCGATAGAATATGAAAAATAGGGGAACCATGTTGGCGCATACCCCTAACGTGATTTATGAGTGGATTGTGATCTCTACTTTAATTCTCACTCTAAGGTTACAAATTTATTTGGTGTCGGGTTTATTAATTTACATTATTGATGAATCCGATCACAGATGTGGTTTGCATTTTGTTGGAAACTCCATTTAATCGATGGAAGGAAGATCAGTTTTAACGTCATCCTGGTTTTCGGCGTACAAATGGTTATGTAGTAGTCAAATATTACAAAACTTGTTTTGCTGGCCTTGTTTACTAGTTTCCAATAAATATTCAGTGTGGAATAAGGAAGGATTTGCAGGTATGTTAAATATATGAAGGTCTTTACATAAACATGAAGACTCGGCGGAGCATTTAAAATGCGAATTAATGCTAAAAACATTTGTAAAAAATCAAAGCACTCTAGCTGACGCTTTAAAAGAAAATGCTAAACTATATAAAATACATTTTAACAAAAAACGTCCGATTACATAGACTATTTATGTGCTTGGTAATTGACGCAGTTTTCTAGCTTGCAAAACAAGAGTTAGTCTTTCGCGGCCATGATGAGAGCAGCGAGTCAATAAATAGGGCGAATTTTAAAAAGCTTTTAGGTTTATTAATATCGAGAAGTTCCCAAGAACTAGAAGATCATCACAAACAAATTAAAAAATGTTTTTACTGGTGACTCGAAAACTATTCAAAACGAAATAATTATTAATTGAATTTAATTGAATGCATTTCTGATTATTTAAATGATCATGTAAAAAATGAAATAATGAACACACAGTTTTTTTCTGTGCAAGTGGATGACACTACTGATATTACGTAAACCTCCCAGTACTCCATAATTTTAAGATACGTTAATTCAGAAGGTTCAGTAGTCGAGAGATTCTAAGGATTTTATAATGTCAGCTCCGATAGAACGTCGGAGAATTTATATTCTCTATTGGATCAAATTTTGGACCAATTTGACTATAAACATAAATTAATAGGGCAATGTTACGATGGCGTATGTGATGTCTGGCCATCTAAATGGCCTTAAAAAAAAAAGAAAAAGCGCCTCAGGCTGTATTTGTCCTGATGCATCAAAGTTTAAAAATATTTCTAAATGTCGAATTTTTTTGCAAGCCCTAGTGATATTCCCTCATTTTTTCATCACTCAGCCAAACGAACGTATGCTCTTACATCTGCGTCTACGAGGCGTATACCAACAATTACAGAAACTCGTTGGTCTTCAAATTCGAAGTTAGTAAATGTGATTGTTCAAGTTGCGTTATTCAAAAAAAATCGTTTGACATTCATTTTTGCATATCCAATATAAAACGCTGTCGTGAGGCGCTCTGTAAAAAAAGAAATGAATATTTTTTTTATACCATGTTTGATAAAGCAAATTCTATTACAGAAATAAATCATTACAAACGTGAGCTTGCTAAGCTTTCACCTGAAGAAATTAAGGCTAAGTATAGAACCCTTTTTTATGAAATATTGGACCATATTTTAACGAAAATGACACTAAGCTTTCAAGACTTTGAAAAACTTACGTTTTTAGGTTTGGCAGATTCTGTTAAATTTTCCGAATATAGTTTACATTTTCCGACTGGCCCGTTTGAAAATTTGTTACAGCTATATGGGGAAATATTTTCAAAAAGTCAACAACTTAAAAATGAGCTTGGTCTTATTTTTGCTAACAACAGTAATTGGAATATATCGCTGCAAGAGCAAGTGAAAAATTAATTAATTAAAATAAAGATATTTTAACCAAAGCATATAAAGTGTTTTCCCTTATTTTGACAATACCGTCGACAAGTGCTTCAGTGGAAAGAAGTTTTTCTTGGCTCAAACGTGTAAAAACTTTTTTAAGAAATACAATATCTCAAAAAAGACTTACTTTTCTAGGCAATATTTCAATTCAAAAGGAATGTCTGGAGGAGATTAGGGCAACTCATCCATTTTATGAGGATGTTATAAATAAATTTGCTGCTATGAAGGATAGGAGAATTGATTTAGTATACAAAATTTAGGTAAGTAGTAAAAAAATATTCTATCCCTTCCACATATAAAAAAAATTCTGGAAAAAAAATTATTGCGATATTTTCTTACTTCATTTGCACTTCATTTACTTCTTCACCCGCGAGCCGCCACTGAAAAGAGTCACCCGAAAGTGCTTCTAGTACCGAGCCATATATGTACAAAAATTGAAAATGATACCGATCCATAAATTTAGTGATGAAACATTTTTTTGCATCAAAACAAGAAAAAAACTCCTAACCTATGTTAACCAAAAACGTAGTTTGATAGTAAAAAAAAAAACGAAAAAAATCCATTATTGATTTGGATAAACGCCCAGCCCTAGGATAGAATTTATTTTTTTTATTATGAGACGCCTCAACTTGCTTTGCAATATGTCTCAGTCTGGTATTGGTTGCGGAATTTATTTCAAAGAGTATGTCAACTATCTTTGAATTTAAGCTACCGCAAAACATCTCGATCTTTTTTAACCAAAATATTGCCAATAAATAGTACGTTGTATACTTAGTAAAAATAACTAAACATTCCCGGACGACCGTAAAGATTGGCGGTCCAAACGTAAACCGAGACAGACAATACGGAGTCCGGTAATGTGGCTTTTTCTACAAGGTATACATACTATTTTGTTTATGTATGTATGTATATTGAAAATTGTTGAAAGGGCATAAATTATTACAATCAACTTGTTAAAATTTTGAAATAAGCATTATAGTACCGGAGATGTAATATTTTCCTTTTTTTTAGAAAAAAAATATTCTGGTTTAAACGATCACGACTGTGTAAATCATGAAGTTCTCCTCAAAAAGTTGAGAATGGATTTCAGGGTAACTGCTACAACTGGTTTAAGTCATATTTAACAATCGGAATCAATTAGTTAGCTACGGAGAAAAGATGTCTAGTTCAACTACAATTTCTTGTGGGGTGCCATAAGGATCTGTCTCGAGTCCCATTTTATTTCTAATATACATTAACGACTTAACAGACTTTAACATAAACGGAACTTTTACATTATTTGCGGACGACACTACCATTGTCTGGCGAAATAAAAATGAAGACCTTTTAAAAGAAAATATATCAAGAGATCTTAAGAAATGGTGTGATGACAAGGTTGAAAACAAATCAAACCTCAAAGTTTTTGGAAATACACATTGATAATAATGATAATAACTTGAAATTTATTAAGATCTAAATAATCTAAATGAAAAAGTTGGAAGAGGCAGTTATGCCGTTCCTATTATTTCAAATGAGCTCGGCATTACTGCAGCAAGAATAGCTTACTTTGCATTTGCAAAGTCATACCTAACTTATGGTATGGCCTTTTTGGGATTACTGCAGCCAACTTTTTAATTCTACTTTTATTTTGCAAAAACGGGATGTTCGTTACACGTGCGAACCACTTTTTGCGAGATATACAATTTTAACACTTACTTGAAATCTCTCATGCATAAAAAACATGGACATTTAATAATTGAAAGGGCTTTTAATACTAGACAGAATTTGAGCCTCCCACTGCCTATCACCAGAACAACCTTAGTAAAACATTCAATTTTATATGAAAGTAAAAAAATGTACAACCTCCCACAAATATTTAGAAATATAGAATCTCTTAAACTGTATAAGATAAAAATAAAATGTAGCTAGGAGGCAAAAGTATATTACAACTTACCAGGGCCCGCTCTAGGGGGGGGCAACCCGGGCATTTGCCCGGAGCGGCTAAATTTGGGGCGGCATTTTTAGCTTGAAAACAATTTAATAAAAATAAATTAAGCGGCGATTGGGAGCCAATATAATTTTTTGCCCATTGTAAGCATTTCTAACAATCATATTTTCTTAAGATTGAAAATGTTCGCTTACAATCGCAAACATTTTGCGCGCTTGGTGGATACGCACCTTAATAAAAAAGATGAGACGTTCGGCACGCGAATAGTTTCGCAGAAAAATGCCGGTCGCAATAGCAACGGACGACGCGGTTTTTTCGGGCGTCCAATGAGATGCTAATAAGCCACCTGCACCCTTTGTGATCGATGCGTTGGTGTCTTGTACCTATTTATTACTTATTAATTTCTATTTCTAATTGTGTTTGGTGCTTGTTCGATCTGTAGGGCGCACCCTCTTTAAGTTGATGGGTCTAGTGCTAAAGTTTTTATTAATGGATTTATATGAATAATGAATATTATTATCTATGTATAATTAAGAACAGTTTCCGTTGCATGCGTTGTTGCCAAAATATGAATATTGTTCAGTGAATGTATTGGAAAACTTTTTCTGTTGTTTAAGGTAAGTGACAATTTTTTAGTTTAATCTCAATTTATTTACTGCGATAGAAATTTTTTAAGAAATATTTGATTGGCTGTTACGCAGTAGTTGGGATAATTTTATAAAAGTTAAAAATTAAAAAAATACTTTAACATTTTTTGTATATCACAACAAACAACAATGTCGAAAATCTACCACATAATGTTTTCCTCAAATGATTTTCATTTTTGTATAAAATCATAACATTATGTGGTAGATTTTCGACATTGTTGTGATATACAAAAAATGTTAAAGTATTTTTTTTTATTTTTAATTTTTTTAAATATAAAATTATCCTAACTATTGCGTAACAGCCAATCAAATCTTTCTTAAAAAAGTGAAAATTTTGTAATTTGATTTTTTTTATCAAATAAATAACTGTATTATAGAATGTCTGACGCAAGGAAAAGACTATCTGGTTCTCAGTATAAAAAAAAGAGGATAGAAAAACAAACCCATCTACAAAAACAAGCTGGGGCATTGGCACATTTTTTACAAACTGGTCCAACTACGAGTAAGGGTCAACATCGGAAAATGATGAAAATCCTGATAACGCTATGGTGAATGTAGTGGGCAAGGAGACTGAGACTAGTAACAGTAATGATGGTTCGTCGATCGAGCGCAATGAAAGTTACGATACTAACGACACTATCGAAAATAATGACCGTGTCGAAAATATATCTTATCCAGGAACATGGCCTCAAATCTTGGGAGATGCAGAAAGGTTATTTTTAGTCAGGGAGGGACCAGCTAAGCGTTTAATTAATTATTCATTTTTATCCGACAATAAAGGTCGTAAATTTAGTTCTAGTTACTATTATCGAGTGTTAAAAAGTCCTAAGAGACTGGCTTGTTTACTCTATTTCTAAAAACTCAGTTTTTTGTTTTTACTGTAAATTGTTTGGTTGTAGTTTAAGTTCACTTTCAAAAGATGCTTACAATAACTGGAAGCACCTTGGTGAAACTTTAAGAAGCCACGAAAATTCAAACGGACATGGTAAATCTAAGCAAGCATGGATTGAACTTAGTCAGCGACTAAATTCAGGTCGCACTATAGACGCAGCCGCTCAAAGGCTAACTAATGCAGAAATAAATCATTGGTACGAGGTGCTTCTATGTATTGTTTCCATAACAAAAATGCTTTGTGAAAATTGTTTAGCCTTCCAAGGCACAACCAATAAGCTCTATGAATATAATAATGGCAATTTTTTAAAATTAATAGAGTTGTTAGCAAAATTCGATCCGGTTATGGAAGAACATGTTCGTAGAGTCCTGAAACATGAAGCACTTAAAGCAACATACCTTGGAAAAAATATTCAAAATGAAATAATTATGCTTCTTCAGGATAATATAAAATCCTGTATTGTAAATGCCATTAAAAAAGCAAAATATTATTCTATTATTCTAGATTGCACTCCTGATGTGAGTAAAATTGAGCCAATGACTTTAATAATTAGATATGTTTCTATAACTGTATCTGAAACGGATGTCAACATTGATGTTAATGAAAGTTTTTTGGGTTTTCTTCCAATTGAAAAGTCTACGGGTGAAGAACTGTCTAATGTAGTAATTAATGAACTAAATACTATAGGTTTAGATGTACAAAATATGAGAGGGCAAGGATATGACAATGGGGCAAATATGAGAGGTGATAAGGCGGGAGTGCAGACTAGAATTAGAAATATAAATCCTAGGGCATTTTTTGTACCTTGCAGTAATCACATATTAAATTTGGTAGTAAATGACATGGCTAAGTCATCACTAGAGGCTGCAAATTTTTTTAACATGGTTCAAAAAATATATGTTTTTTTTTCAGCGTCAACTCTACGATGGTCAATTCTTTTAAAGCATGTAAAAGGATTAACTTTAAAGCCTTTAAGTGACACCAGATGGGAGAGTAGAGTAGACGCTTTAAAACCATTAAGGTATCAAATTGGTGACATATACGATGCTCTTTTAAATATTTATGAACATGCAGATATTGACAACTTAGTAAAAGTGGAAGCTTCTGATCTATTAAATTGCCTTAAAGACTTTAAATTTTTGTGTTCGGTAATTATTTGGTATCAAATCTTAAATCAAATAAACCCTATCAGCAAACTGATGCAATCTAAGGAATATGATATATCATTAGCTATAAGTCTTATTAAAAATTGTCATTCTTTTTTTGTTAATCTAAGAACCGACGAATCCTTTAATAATGTCCTAATTGATGCAAAAGAACTGGCTAACGAAATCGACGCAGAGACTAATTTTAACTTAACATTACCAAGACATCGGGTTAGAAGAAGAAAAACTCAGTTTCCCTATGAAAATAGAGATGAAGTGCTCGAAGATCCTAAAGAAAAATATAAAGTAGATTTTTTTTTCTTTACAATTGATCAAGCAATTAATTCATTAGACACCCGTTTTAAACTCCTAAGTGACTATAGTAAATATTTTGAGTTTCTGTATGACATCTATAATTTAAAAAATATGTCAAAAGAAGATTTATTATCCCATTGTAAAGATATAGAAAATATTTTAACTTCTCGAGATTCATCTGATTTAAATGGAAATGAATTGGCCGATGAGATACCCGTCGTGTTTAATCTTCTAGGAAAAAAAGAAAGCTCTGCGGAAGTGCTCAAATTTATTACAAATTTAAACCTCGCAACAAATCTTAATATCGCATTACGGATTTTATTAACAATACCAGTTAGTGTTGCTAGTGGAGAAAGGAGTTTCTCCAAACTTAAATTAATTAAAAATTTTTTAAGGTCGACATCAACACAACCTCGACTGAATGGCTTAGCTATGATATCTATTGAGCATGTTATAGCTGAGAAATTAGATTTAAAGGATGTAATTAGAAATTTTGCGGAGTTGAAAGTTCGCAAAAAAGTGTTTTTTTAATTATATTTAAGTTTTAACTCTTTTGTGATTTGTTTTGATTTTGAATATAATAAAATTTTTTGTGCAGATTTACCTAAAATCTAAATTAATCAAATACCCTCATTCATCTCCTTTACTCCTGGGCTGGACTCTTAAATAAATTTTTGGGGCGGCAAATCTTATTTTTGCCCATATTGACCGAAAAGCTAGAGCGGGCCCTGCAACTTACAAGAACTTTACGAGGATAGTTTGTGAAGATTAGAAGATTTTTTTAGTACTCATGTATTTTAGGTCCGGTGGCTAAAATGTGTACTTAAAAGCTTTCTGTCACTTTTATTATATTATATATTTAATGGTGGATTTTAATATGGCTATATTTGTGCCTTTTTGTATAACATGTAGTTACTTAGTTTATAGTGTATGTTTATTTATTTTATTTTTCCAATGACTAGACCTCAATATTATTATTTTTATAGAGCTTACTTTGTTGACAAGGACTATATGTTCTTTTAACAATAAAGTATATTTGACTTTGAGTTTTAATAATTTTATTCACAAAAAAATGATGCCATGAAATATTTGTTTTGTAACTATGGAAACAAAGCTATCTTGAATTGTTAAACTTGACATTTTTTAGTATACAAATAACTGTAAAGAAATAATATTTCGTCACAGTTACTTTTTCGTTGCCTGGCAATGACTAATGACAAGGAAATATTCACTTTTTCTTTCAAAAAATATATTAAACATGTCAACATTTCTGAACAAATTTCAGAAAATAAAGTTATTTCTTTCCAAACTTGAAACCTAGCAAAGTAATTCTTAGAAAGTGTTAAATACATTATTGTAACGGGTTAGTGCATTTTTACATTGCTACGCATAAAATATTTGCTATTTCAGTTATGCTACGCAAGCGGTTCCGGTTTAACTATAGATACCAATAACACCTATTGGTGGCTATAGCCCTACTATAGACACCATTAGCACCTATTGGTGGCTATAGCCCTCGGCGGCAAAATACTGTGTGTCAAATATAGTATAAATTTAAATTTTCCCAAAAGAAAAAGGAATAAGTCCTTCATTAAAATATGTAAAAAATAAACCTACAAATTAACTATAAAAAATCTCGTTCAAAACCCTCTTGCACTGAAACCGCAGTGCCTATTTGTATTGCCAAGCTGATTTTTTGAGTAATGAAGCTTCTTATGCTTTTGTTCTTTATTTTCATGATGCTAATGGAAATCAGGTTTTTAGCGCCATTTCCCCATATACCAAACGTTTCCACAAAAAGACGTATAGTTCTCCAATTCTGCATATTTTTGTTTGTTTTTTGCTTTTCCCCGCTACGTGCAGCTTCACACGCTTTCCTCTGGTTTATCTCAATAACGTCCCAAAAAAGCACAACGGCTGCTAGTCATTTTATCCACACGCTGGCCATCGCAACCAGAAATATGAAGTGACTCTAATATAGGTGAAATATCCCATTTGTTGCAGCTGAGTCTATGAAGACCATAAATATCAACAAGTTTTGCTCTCCAGGCGGTAGGCAGTTTTGAATGGACAAAATTAAACACTAATATTTTTTTTTAATTGTTAAATCTGGCTCGAAAAACATATTAAAAATTTTAGCTATGTTCTTCTTGTACCTAATTTGCATATTTAGGGGGTCGCGCTTTCATCGGAGGTGGTAGAATTTTTAATATGTTTTTGTGACTCTCAAATGTATTAAACAAAAAAATATTCGTTCAATTTTTTTTAGGATACTAGGCACACCTGCTATAGCACCGACACACAAGCAAATATCATACATTAATTTCTAAATGAATATTCTACCGTCTTTTTTGTTTCATGCACACGAGGATACTAGTATTAGATGTTTTAAAGGTAGGGTCTCATTGACTTATTTCAATCTGGTTTGAAGGAGAAAAATCTTGAATCTTGTCATGTAAATTTCTACATTTTTTGTTTATATAAATTTGTATTTTCATAAAAATGGAACTCGTTTTCGCCTTAGAAATATTAAACTTCGAGGGTTTCTTTTGTTGTTCAGTGGATAGTTCTTTGAAGTTGTGCTCTATCTGAATCCATATTTTCCTTGTTAAATTTCCTTTTTTATTGATAATTCATACCTGTCCACTTAGGAATGGTTTAATATGTTTTTATTTTTGGAAGATAGAGCGGTTTATAAAACTGAAAGTGCCGATTTTTATAGTTTCTAACTTGACGATACCTTCGATTTGTTAACAATGCATATTAGGATTTCTTTGTAGAAAAATGGATAGTTTTTATGTGTTACATATAGAAGATCCTTTTCTGTGGATGATTTTCTTTGCATACCTATAGCTGTCAAGTTAGACATCAGGGAAACCCGAACAGTCAATTAAGTCAATTGTTTATACTATATATATATATATATATATATATATATATATATATATAAATATAAATATATATATATATATATATGGTGGTCCTTTTAAAGTGTTACAAAGCGATATTGAGAAAACAAAATCAACAGAAGAAAAAACTGATATTAAGTACATGATTTTTTTTTATCAGATGTTCGAAATGACGGCCATTTTGTTCTAAACATTTATCAACTCTCTTTCGAAAAGAATTCCGCACTCTGAATAACATATCTGGGGTGATTTCACGAACTGCACGCGTAATCCTTTCTCTCATGTCTTCGGTTGTAGTTGAAGCAGTCACCATGACTTTTTCTTTGACAAAACCCCACAAGAAAAAATCAAGGGGGGTTAAGTCTGGCAACCTTGCATGCCAATTTACTGGTCCCCCACGTCCAATCCATCTGTTAGGGTAAGTGTCATTCAATATAGCACGTGCTTCTCGACAGTATTGTGGTGGTGCGCCGTCTTGTTGGAACCAAATTGCTTCACGTTGTTGCTCTGGAATATTTGGCATCAATCTTTGCAAATCATTTCGAAGGAAACCGCAGTATCGCTGTCCATTAAGATTACCATCGAAAAAATGAGGTCCAATAACAACATCGCCAAATATCTCACACCAAGTATTTATCGACCAAGGGTGTTGATTAGCGACTGTTCGCATCCAGTGTGGATTTTCTTCAGCCCCGTAATGCATATTGTGACGATTGACTTGACCATGGTTAGTTAATGTTGCTTCGTCAGAAAACATTATATTTTCCAGTGAGTTGTTTTCATTGATCCATAGTCGAAACCACCGACAAAATTGCACCCGTCTCTCGAAGTCCTGTCCATACAATTCTTGATGTAAGGTAATATGGTAAGGATGAAATTTAAAATTGTGCAAAATCCTGAGAACGGATGTTTTACACATCCCGGCGTCTTTAGATAGTTCTCGGAAACAAATATGAGGGTTGAGAGCTACTGTTCCCAAAACTCCTACCGCCATGTCGTCGTCCGTTTTGGTTTTCCTCCTGCTGCGTTTTCTGGATGAGAGTTGGCCGGTCTGGCGACTCCTAGTCTCTAATCGGTTGAACGCCATGTGAGATTTTGGTGGTAAGTGGAGAAATCTTACCGCCCGTACCAGAAGCATTGCGATAGTTTTTTCTACATTCTCCGAGAATTAATAACATGTCAACTTGGCAGTCGAATTCATTCATTTTAAAGATAGGTAGTTAAAATCCCAACTAAGATTATTAAATACGAACAGAAATAACACAGCTAAATAATAAACGAACAGAACTTAAAAAAAACAATAAACGAACACAATGAACACTTATTTTAACAAGACGCTTAAACTAAAGACTTTAAACTCGAAGATAATTTAAGAAAATTACTGGCAATATCATAACATGTCAAGTCGTTCGTTGTCATGACAACTGCAATAGTGGCGGCTGGTGAATCATCGCTGCAGTGTCGCAGAGCTCCCAAAAAAATCAGGAAAAAAATAATTAACTACATTACAGTTGACATGGTAATTCTCGGAAGATGTAGAAAAAACAACGACAATGCTTCTGAACAAAATGGTTGTCATTTCGAACACCTATTATAATAAAATCATGTACCTAATATCAGTTTTTTCTTCTGCTGAATTTCTTAATTTTTGACATTAAATTATTCTAATAATGACTGCTCCAACTACAGCCGAAGACATGAGTGAAAGGATTACGCGTGCAGTTCGCCCCAGATATGTTATTCAGAGTGCGGAATTCTTTTCGAAAGAGAGTTGATAAATGTTTAGAACAAAATGGCCGTCATTTTGAACATCTGATAAAATAAAATCATGTACCTAATATCAGTTTTTTCTTCTGTTGATTTTCTTTTTAATTTTGTTGAATTTAGCGTAGTGACATTGACATTAAATTATTCATTGATTATAACGTAGTTTTCCTGAAGATTACGATTCTGGAACAAAAACTGCACCTTTCCAATTAAAATTTAAAAGTTACCCCCCCCCCCTAAACAGTGGATAGGGTTAAAACATTACTTACTTCATCAAAAAATGTCCCCCAATGACCCATTGCATACCTAGAAATTTCATTAATTTTCACTCACCCGTTTTCTCAATATCGCTTTGTAACACTTTAAAAGGACCACCCTGTATATAAGAAAAACAGGTGCCATCACTGTTGCTCTGGAATTATTTTATAATTTTGCAATATAAACAAAAAAAAACACAATAATAATTAACTATAATAAAAATTGTATTACAAAGTATAGGTAATATTTACAACCAAGGTACAAAACTTGAATAGATACAATTAAAAAAAAATCAATTATCCAATAAATTAAAATAAAAAATTATATATTAAAATTTAAAATCTCTACAAATCCAATATATTTGACGTCAATTGGAAATAATGTTTTAATACAATTTTATCGGCAACAAGTTTTAAAAAATATTTTTCAACCTACTTCTGTGGAAGAACTATGATTGTATTTTTGCGGGCGCAATATATTTGTGGGTAGATGTTTTACTTACCCTAGAATCGAACTATGAGCCATAATAAACAAAGTTATATTACTTAATATCTAATAAGTTTCTTCTATTATACATACATATATTCAGAAGATACCCCTTTTTATATACAGGTTTTACAAAAAGAAAATGAAAAAAATTTAGAATGTCACAACCAGATTCTTCAGTTGATCACTGCGATAGTGATTCCGGTTCAATCTATCTTATATGTATATCTTATAGCAAGTAATATATTTATGAATATTTTAGTACAAAATAACTTGAAAAGTCGATGCCTTCTGCGTTTGAACAAAAATTGGCCATAGTTCATGGTTCAGGATAAGTAAGAAAATACCTCTCCCCCAAAAATAAGGACAAACAATAACAATTTATTTAAGGGTATATAGCCAGAATCTCAATATACTATCGGAATTTTATCGAGAATTCCCATTCTGTGCCATATACCTCGCACTTTTGTTACCAACCAACATGGCTGACGAACCACGGCCACAAAAATGATATTAGGATTCCACCAAATATTCCTGAAATAAGTGCTGCACCTGCGAACATTCCTGCCACTGAAGCATACTGCCCTTCAACCATACTGAAACAGAAAAGTCATTGTTTTCTTCAAACATATTTGCAATTTATTATTTGAAATACCAATTTAATGTTATTCCGACATAGGCTGGAAGCTTTCACTGCTTTGTGTGGTAAATTAAGAAATCATGAACCGTGTTAAATTGAAACTACTTTCCGATGTTTTGCTTTTTATTGATACATCTTCATGAATCTTTACTACACGAAATCGGAACACTGAATTAGCAAATAGGCAAAGCTCTCATATTTATAACCGACGTTTACTTACGAATGCCTTCCTCAACCAACACAAACTGACATCTATTTACACTACTATTATAACTTAATAACAAGTCAGCAATAAGTACCCAAAAATTATCATGAAGTAAAGATTACCACTTAGTCAAGAGTAATCGTATAATTTACATAACAGCCAGGGGCGGCTCGTGGTATTAGAAAGTGGTGAGGCACATTTGAAGAAAATAATTTTTAATATGGTTAGATTTCTAAGTTACTCTAGTGACAACTCTACTTCGTCAATTGCATAATAAATTTTGAAAAAACATTATTACTAATTTAAATTGTTAAATTTATAAAATTTTGTTTATATGAAAATCTGTACCTATTACGCACCTATCCAGTATGGTGGGAGTAGAGAAAAGAGGGTTAATCGAAGGATAAAGACATTAAATATATAAATATAAATTTTAAAATTAATAGCAATAACTTTGTAAAAAATTTACAAAATAAACTTTAAAAAGTCACCTCGGCGTGAAATAAAGTATAACTATATTCTAAAAATGTGAAAAAAAGTTAATTTTAAAGGAAAAACGCGAGTTCTAAAAATTAAAGTTTTTTATTAATTAAAGGAATTCTACGATTCTTCTGTTCAGCAAAATGATCTATTACTTCCTCTATGAAGACGTATTGTAGTGGGTGGTCAAATTTCTTAAAAGCTCATGAGGAAATTCTTTTGCAAAAATGGAGAATTTTGAAATATTTAGGAGATCAAAGAAATGTAGTTTTTCTGTCACAAAACCTAACCTCTATTTGATTCGCTATAATATCAAGAATTTCAAAAAAAAATTGCTTTAACTGTTGAGTTTTATCTGACATTTCAAATCCTTTACCACGTTTCGAGTGTAAAGCGCCCACATCCAGTTTTTCATAAATTGAATTAGAATAAGTACTGTGACTCCTAAACTCGCGAATTTTAGTTTGAGTAGTTTGAAGTAAATTTCTTGTTTTAGCAACATCTGTATTTCTATTTTGTAAAATAGAAAAAACGATATCGGTTTGGTGAAAAATTAATTCAAATGTTTCTAAAAAATGTTCTGAGGATCCTATAAAGTGTTTAAACCTATTGCTTTTCTAATTGATTTTTGATCGAAATTGCGACTATTATTAATAAAATTAGAAGTCTCAAGTAATTTGTCCTTATTGTTATTAACTGTCAAAACTGCGCGTGAATTAAAATTCCAACGAGTTGCTACATTAGTAGGTATACGATTTCCTCCATTTTGTTATAATACTTGGGTCCGCTTTGTAGATTAAAAACCTGATAGGGTTTAGAAAAATACTTTAATCTGATGAAGTGAACTGCACGCATTACTTAAAACCAAATTGAATACATGTGCAGAGCAATGAGTAAACAATGCTTATGGTGCTATAGATTTAATTTTTTGTAAAACGTTTATTTCTCCCGACATTACGCAAGCCCCGTCATATGTTTGAGCCACTAACTTTGAATGCAAGTCAAATTTTTCGAATTTGGTGGATACAAAATGAAATAAATCTTCCGAAGGAACGCCCAGAACTTATGTCATAAAATCCCATGAATCACTCAACAGGTTGACCATTTATGTGAGTTGTGGTTTCATCAACTTGCCAGGAAAAAAAAACAAAGAATTTGAAATATTTTGCTTTTGATTTCTCATGAAGCAAAATTATGCTGCAAATGCTTATGGATGCAAATAGTAAAAATCTAAAATTGAGATTAAAGAAGTGAATAAGAAGTAATATAAATGATATAATCGATTAGCACGTATAATTTTTCAAATTTATTAGTGAGGCACTGCCTTACTTGCCTCATGGGACAATCCGCCCCTTTTAAAAAGTAAAAGTAAAACTTTGAAAAAATTCTTCTTTATTTTAATGCCCTGGACATATCCTAAAATGTACCATATATTTACCATGGGATTCTTTGGGTTAATTCTAGTTTTTTTTGCAATTATCTCGAAAAAGATCAATTTTTCCATTGAAAAACAGTTATTACAGTAACTATCCATATCACATCACCAATTTGGTAGAAGTATATCCAATTAGAAAAAAGTAGCAAGCAACTTTTCAAACGTAAGCGGTAAAAAAAATCAGTAAATATGCCTTTATATGGAACTTCCCTCGTAGCAAATTCTGCCATACACAAATTACTCTATTTTATGTATGCAAATAGCTATTAGTTCATATATTCATATTATTTGAATTGTAAGTATTTTATTTTTTATGACAAAAAGAAAGTTTCATCAAATGTTCTGTTTCACCAAAGTACTTGAAACTTCCCTTGTAATGAAACTTATATTCTATTAAAAAAAAGTGAAATATATTACAATTTATATAATTCACATCAACATGCAAATAAAAAAATCCATTAAAATTAAGCAAAAATGATCAATTAAAATCGCGCTTCCTTGTTTCAGTTCATTTTAAAATAATAACAAGATAAAATGCGTCGAAACATAGTCGGACACACTGTATTGTAAAAAAGTAGCTGGTGTATATCATAGGTATATAACTATAGGTTCAAAAAATTAAATGTGTCATACCTCGGAGTATACATCATGGCTAGAGAGCTAAAATATCCACTGGTAATTGCCATAGTAGCTGCTACTACCCAATACACATAATCATTTGTGATTCCTACTGGTAAAATCCTGGTCTGCTGATGTGGTTGATAATTGCAGAATAGGTAAAATGGTATGTAGAGAAGTCTTAATGTCACTGGAATCCAAAGATATTTTTTGGATGGCTGCAACAAAAATTAATTTTCGATTGTATTATTGCCAAGAATAAGGTTTTTCTAAATTATATGCAAGTGAATCTTAATATAGTAAAATGGCAAGATGATAATATAATTTTTCAGTTCTGAAGAAATAATATGACAAATTCTGTTGAAAAAAACTTTAATTACATAAAAGATTACAATAGTGATGTGTCACATCCTATGGCACTGTAGTGCCGCTCTGAACACCTTTGCCTTTAATGGAAAAACTGCCAGAACAATATATTGAAAATAGTAGCCAACGAAATAAAAAAAATCTTATAATCTACAGACTGGTCTCACCAATACTTATAATTAATAAACAAGGCGGAAAAATACTTTTGTGTCTAGATTATACATCTTAACTAGTTTGTACAAAGAGAAATGTATCAGTTAGTGCCATATCCAGGGGGGACACCCCCCCAAGACAAAAAGAACAAAAAAAAACAAGAGTTTTGACGTAAAAAAAATAAAATAGTTTTATATTCGTAATATACCAAGTAAATAAAAATTTCCTGAGTAGCGTGTTGTGCATAAGTTGTATTAAATAAACGTTACATTTGAAATTCTTATGTTTTATTTGCAAGACTTGCTCCCCCAAGCTTTCTTCTGGGTATGCCACTGGTATCAATTATACTCAGCGGAAAAAAACTTGAAGAAGGCAAGGTGTTGACAAATGGTTTCGCTAGCTGTGTTTAAGTAAAAAGTCCCAATGTAAATAATGTTTTTTGGGGGTTATTCCTACAAACATTGTTCATTTGATATATATTTTCTTCTCGAAGCTTTCCAGAAAAAATTAAATACGATTATAGAAAGAAGTGAAAATGGAAATGTTATGTTGATAATGTCTTAGTGCTTGGTGAAGGTAAGGAAAAACATAATAAAATTATTTTTAAAGTTCTAAATGGGTCTCAAAACATAATGTCTTATTAAATATGAGTTTTTAAAATTATTAACTATATTTGGGACAACCATTAATTGATGAGAGAGTGAATGAGAAATATTTCATCAATAATATTTCCGAATTAAGAAGATATCAGGCTGTGATTGCATTCTTTTGGAAAATTTTACCAAGAAAACTGAAATTTTTTTGGGAACTACTAAAGAACGAAGCTCAAATTGTATGGGTTCCTCAAGAAAAGACTCCGGTTTTAGCAGAATATTGACTTGTGCTAATCTGTTCACGGACGATAATCAAGGTCAAGCATTATCGAGCGCGGTTAGCACCTTAATGGATGCTACTAATAGATAGAAGTTGTAGCGGAACAATAACGAGCGTGACAGAATTACCGCTTTCTTTATAAACTTAATTAATTATACTTAGACCTTTATAAAAATATAATTTTAACTACGAAACAAAAAATAGTGCAGACACTTAATTAATATTTTGGAAAACTGGAAAAGAGTCAAGTGTACCAGATTCACTAAGCTGGGCACCATTAGCAATTTTATTACAAGACATAGAAACAGAGAAAGATTTTAGTATCATGGCATTTGTAAAAAACTATAAACCACTACTACGTTTACTGTTTTAAGTGGTGGATAGTGGGATCCGATTTGTTCAAACTCAAAAATAAAATTTGGTTGTGCAAGACTAGTAAAATTTGTATGTTGAAGTCATTATTACTAACAGATTAATAATTTGGTTGAAAGTATTGCGAAAATAGTTAAGAAAATATCTTACCAGGAAGAACATCCACCTCTAAGATTAATATATTCAATAACGCTTAAAAGAAATAGACCCAGCATTTCATATATGAACATGAAATAAATTAAATCAAACATTAATTTTTTTTATGTAAGTAGGAAAAAGACGGACTGATGGCATACATACCAGATGTGGTAACAATGGCAACGATTACTTGCTATTTTTTAGCCCAAATATTAGTGTTGAAAACTAGGATAGGAAAGTGCAAGTTGTTTCGATCTAAGATAATCAAGAGAGGCTTTCATTTGCAAAAGAGATGCTTTTCAGACGTCACTAACTTGAAAACAACTAATTTAGATATGAAATATAGTGTCCAAATTCTCCTAAAATCCATAAACGCAATACATACAATACAGGATGATACAACTAAAAATCAAAACTTTGGTTTGTCAGATGATTGTCAAGCACCCGGTATAACATGTGGCTGATATGTTGAAAGTTGTAGCTTCTACAACTTCGTTATGAAACTTTTTCTTATGAAGAGTTAAACAACAAGATTAAAAATGTTTTTTTTTATCAATTATCACCCGGATACCTGGTATATAAAGATAAGACAAAGTTTAAAAATTTGGTATAATTTATTTCTAAAGTTTATTCATTAATTATTATAACAAACAACTCTTATTACTAGCAAAATATAAGTAACATTTTATTCATTTAATATTTCATTATTCATATACTAATTAAACTGGTTTCCCTATTACATATTTAATGATACAGCGTTAATTTTCAAAACCGGAAATTACGATGTTTTTTTTCGCCATAAATTTAAAAACGAGATGAAATTTGTTAGTAGATAGAAAAGAAAGAAGGGTCAGTCGTATTATAGGTCTTAGATCTTATTCAGAAATGTTGGACTGGAAAACAAAAAACATTTAATTTGACGAAGTTGGTAATATTGACTTCTATTTGTTATCAGTTTCTGACTATTTCATTGCTCTGTAAAGAGAGAGATGTGCTAATACTAGTAATATTTTTTAAGGTATAGGTGTCTTTATACCGCTTAAGCTAAAAGAACTAAGAGAAAAGGTAATTCTATGCTAGGAAATACAAAGAGCATGGGAAACATATAAATAAAACTTACATTTAATTATTTATAATTTGCCACATTATCTGTATAATTTATTTGCCGCATTCAGTATTTTTTTTTCTTTTTCTTGTTGACAGAACATTTAAAATTCTTTTCTGTAAGTTGTATTTAAATGTTTCCCAAGCTCTTTGTATTTCCTGGTATAGTTACCTCTTCTCTTAGTTCTTTTAGTTTAAGCGGCATCTCTCTCTTTACAGGGCAATGAAATAGTATGAAACTGATAACAAATAGAAGTCAATATTACTAAATTCGTCAAATTAAATAATGTTTTGTGTTTTTCAGTCCAATATTTCTTAGTAAAATCTAGGACCTATAATACGACTGGCTCTTCTTTCTTTTCTATCTACTACAAAATGTCATAATTTTTCGTAATTTTTTAGGTTCAACGTGGTTTTAAAAAAATGTTTCTCTAGACTATTTTACACACTGCCTTAAATTTAAATACTTTAATATCCGACTGACTTGGACTTGTTTCAAACTTATGTGATATATTCAGTGACATGGAAATAAAAATAGACTCATTTTCCATTAATCTATAATTACCCCTCCAGATAGCGAGTTTGCCAAATTGTTACTGCGGCCAGATTATAAGTGATAACATCCTTTGTAGTATTACTTAAATAAACAAGTAATTCAAGAAATTCGAGGAATAAATTAAATATTAAAATATATAAAAAGTAAAATATTTTAAAATTGATAATTAGATAGCTTAATTATAATTAACTGAAACGGAATCAGCGTCAGCTGTAATTTACATCTTCTGTAATTATTATTTTCTTATTAAAGAAATAAAGCACAAGTTAATCATCTGTGATGGAATCCAAGTTGCAAAAGTAGGCCATATCATTGAACTATAATTAAGGCAATAACTTATTGCAACAATGTCCAACACAGCTTTTCGATTGTTGTAAATATGGAGTAATAGTTTATAGAATCATCAAATTATTATTTATTTTATTAATTAGGTTAGTCTAAGTAGTTTTATACCATTGTAATTAGATTTAGAAAAGAGCAGAATAAAGTGTTACACAGTAAGGAGTGCACGCTGATTATTTTCTTAAGCATGTAGTTCGAACCAGAACAAGAAGATATTACATGGCGACCCTGCAGCCTATGTGCTTAAGTTAACAGTGCAAAAATATCGTTATGGTGCTTTAGAAGAAAAGAAAAACATGTGAAAAACACAGTCAAAAGAAGAAGTTATAATTGCCCAGGCAGGCAACAGTGGTGGTACGACTGCAGAGGGTAGCAACAGTAACTATTCTCTTTGGCAAGTTTGCGGAGTTGTAGCTATAATGATAGCAGTTACCTTAATTGTTTTATGGTGTTGCCGTCGCAGTAAAAAGGAATTGGAAAGAAAAATACGTCTAGAAATTAGAAGAAGCCAAGACTTATAAAGTCGAGAAAAAAAGAAGACACTGGCCGAACCAATCCGGTGGTCAGCAACGAGGGCACGTGCTAGTGTGGCAAAAGGCCGCTAGTGCGCAACGTTGGGATTGATAAAGCCCCTAGTATTGGTAAATATGGACAGTATGGACTTATCTTAGGCGACTATGGACAATGAACATACTTAAGTATTAACATAATTAGTAAGTCATAGTTTTAGCACTATACAATTTTATTGGATATTATTTATTGCCTTAAATTTATTGATAATTATTTTATTTAATGAGTGTAGTAGATTTAAGCGATTTGGATAAATTGAATAACATTATTTCATTATTTATCATAAATATAAAAAAGGAGTCATTAGAGCGTAGAGAATCTTTGGATAGGGTAAATAAATTAAGTAGCAACGTAGAAACATTAGAAAATAAATTTTTTCAGCTTAGAGATCAGTATAGTAAACAGGTGCATGACACCGATAAATTAGAACATTTTCAAAAATATGTATTAGAAATAAGAGAAAACATAGATAAAGCTAGATCTATTTTATCAGGTCGGTTAATTGCCATAAAAGATAAAAAAAAATTACAGCTCGCAGAGACTGATTTGGTTTTGGGCATTCATCCTAGTTCAACAATGAGTGAAAAATTTGATTTGCGAACCGCAGCTTCTTTGTTGCCATCTATGGATGGTACCGAAGAAACTACGAAAATGTTGATTGATGCTATTGAATTATATAACGACTTGCTTGACGACAACGGGAAAGTATTGCTAATCAAATATGTTTTAAAGGCCAAATTAACACAAAACGCGAAATTAAGATTACAAACGACGTATACTAATGTTGGTGCTTTGGTCACAGATATAAAAAACTAACTTCTTACAAAACAATCTGCACCAGCTTTAGCTAATCAGTTGCATAACGTTAGACAAGATACTAAAAGTATAGATGATTATGCGAAAACTATCGAGCAACTTTTATTAAATTTAACCTTAGCGCAAGGACGGTGATCAAAATTCGGCAAAAATTTTACAACCGGTGAATGAAAAATTGGCGATAAATGCTTTCGCGAATGGGTTAAAAAATTCAGATTTAAGAACAATAATAAAAGCTAGAAATTACAATAATTTAAAGGACGCGATAACTGGCGCTAAAGAAGAAAATTTAAATTTAACCCCAACTTATTCTAATAACTTATTTCATATGCGTGGGCGTCACCAATATCGAGGAAATCGGTCTAGAGGTAATTTTACAAATTTTAGACAAATTCATAATTATAATCAATCTCGTAACCCGAGTAGGCAAAACTTTAATAATTACAATTTTAGCAGACAGCAAAATAATTCGCAGTACCAAGGCCGAGGTCGTTCCAGCTTTAGTAGGTCAAATTTTCGTCGAGGAGGTAGGCGTCAGCAGTTTTCAAATAATAGTGTATATTTTGTTGATAATGTGGAAAGTAGTAACATAAATAAAAACAGCGAGGAATCTCAAGGAAATAAGTTTTTTCGTTTCTAATAATTTAAAAAATAATGATACAGCTAGTTTTAATATGAATGCTTTAAATTATGTGCGTGTCGGGTATGAAAGGGAAGAAATGATATTTTTATGTGACACTGGTGCAAGTATTTCTTGTTTTTTTGAGAATTATTTGAAAGATAGTAGTATTATAAATACAACTAATAAAATTAAAATTAAAGGAATTGCAGGCTCAACATATTCAGCTGGATCTGCAAATATTTTATTCACTATGAACAATGAATATATTTCTCATGATTTTACAATTATTAAAAGTTTCGATTCTAGTATACATGGAGTTCTAGGTTCAGATTTTTTCCTTAAGTATGGTGCAATTATCGATTATGAAAAGTTTTTATTTTCTTTTTGGCTTAATCAAAATAAGCAAATAACAGTACCTTTGGAGTCCAAAAATAATTTATATACTGTTATTCCACCCCGATGTGAAATAATTACACATTGCTGTACCAGTCTCACAGATGAATGTGTCATTTTAAATGATGAATTATGTGAGGGAGTGTTGATCGCAAATAGTATTGCAAGACCGAAAGATGGTAAAGTGGCTGTAAGGCTATTGAATGTGAATGAAAGAGAAATAAGATTGCGAAATTTTGAGCCTAAAGTTGAATATCTATCAAAATATGATGTTTATTCTTTTACAAAAAATAAAATCTCCGTTGACAGAGTTGATACAATTTTAGATCTTATAAATACAGAAGCCCTTAACGTAGAAGAGAGAAATTCTATACAAAAAATATGCGCTAAATATGCGGATGTTTTTCACTTAGAAAATGATTCATTAACAGTTACTAATTTAAATAAGCAAAAAATAAGGTTAAAGGAGGACGCAACTCCAGTTTACGTTAAACCTTACAGGTTACCTCATGCTCAAAAAGAGGAAATTAATAACCAGGTGGACGATATGTTAAAAAAGGGTATTATAGAGGAAGCACACTCAGAGTGGTCTTCACCTCTTTTATTAGTTCCCAAAAAACCGGACAAAAATGGCGTTAAACGTCACAGATTGATAATAGATTTTAGGTTATGTAATCAACGCCTACAAAATGATGTATTTCCGCTATCGAATATTACGGAAATTCTAGATTCACTATCTGGTGCGATTTATTTCTCGCACCTTGATTTAGCACAAGGATATTACCAATTAGAACTTGATCCTGAGAGTAGGCCCTGTACAGCCTTTACAACGGACAGAGGACAATTTCAAATGAAACGATTACCAATGGGTATGAAAATAAGTCCTAGTGCGTTCTCAAGGTTGATGACTGTAGCAATGGCGGGTTTAAATTACGAGGCATGTTTTGTTTATTTAGACGATTTGATAGTTTTTGGACATTCCTTACAGAATCATAATCAAAATTTAACTAAAATTCTACAACGCCTTAGACAAGTAAACCTTAAATTAAATCCTAGTAAATGTGAGTTCTTAAAAAAGGAAATTTTATATTTGGGTCATTTAATTTCATCTGAAGGTATATCACCTGATCCTGAAAAAACAAGGGTTATTTCTCAATATCCAGTTCCTAAAAATTGTGACGAAGCCCAACGCATTTGCAAATTATTACAGGAAATGTATTAAAAATTTTGCAGAAATTGCTCACCCTTTAAATAAACTAGCTAGGAAAGGAATAGTTTTTAAATGGTCTGAAGAATGTCAAAACTCATTTGAAACTTTAAAACAGTCTCTTATTAGTCCGCCCTTGTTACAGTATCCAAATTTTTCAAAAGATAATCAATTTATTCTTAGAACCGATGCAAGTGGGTACGCGTTGGGGTCTGTATTGTCGAACTCAGGTGACAGGCCTATTGCATTCGCTTCTAGAACTCTAAATAAAGCAGAAATAAACTATTGTACAATAGAGAAGGAATTATTAGCAATCGTTTGGTCATGTAAACATTTTAGACCATATTTATTTGGTAAAAAATTTATAATATTATCGGACCATCGTCCCTTAATATACTTATTTGGCATGACAAATCCTTCTAGTAGGCTCACAAAATTTAGGCTAACGCTCGAGGAATACGATTTTTCAATCCACTATGTGAAAGGTGCTGAAAATGTTACAGCGGATGCTTTGTCACGTGTGTGTATAGAGTCGAACGAATTAAAAGAAATGAATAATAAAGTGAGTGCCAGTTTAAACGCAATCACTCGTTCGGAGACAAAAAATAACAAAACAAAACCCAATATGACAAGTGATAATACTTCCATGGAAAACAGGATTGATCACCCTGTTGCAGTGGAAATATTAAAATACCCTAAAACTCAAATAATAGAACTACGGCCGGTACGTGAAAATGAATTTACGAAAATAAAGCTTAATAATAAATTAAAAACTGAATATGAAAATTTAATGTATGACGTCAATTCTAAGATAGTGTACATATCCCAGAAATACCGATCAACGTCGAACTTAGGTGAGTCGTTGAGGCATCTGGAGAAATTATGTAAAAAACACGATATTCCGGAATTAATTATTATAAAAAATAATGAGTCTAATCAGTTTTTAAACGACATGCGCATGATTAAATGTAAAAACGAAATTTTCAAGACAAATCTTAAACTCAGTATTATAAAAGATAAACAAAGGATAGAAAATAAGGAATTACGTCAGTTAATTCTTAATGACTTTCATACATTACCAACGGGAGGACATTCAGGGATAAACCGAATGTATAACAATATAAAAAGATATTACTTTTGGGTAACCATGAAGAATGACGTTGAGGATTTTGTCAAAAGGTGTGACGAATGTCAAAGGTACAAGCATTCAAAACCAAATAAACAACCTATGACAATATCATCAACGGCTACTTCAGCATTTCAAAAAGTATACTTAGACTTAGTCGGTCCATTACCAGTTGATATTGAAAATAATCAATATATACTCACACTTCAATGTGAGCTAACAAAATTCGTGGAAGCATATCCGCTTCCCAATAAAGAGGCATTGACTGTTGCAAAGTCATTTGTAGAAAATTTTATTTTGCGTTACGGTATTCCTGTTTCTTGCGTAACAGACAAGGGAACCGAATTTTTATCTAATATATTTAAAGAATCTTGTAAGCTGCTTAAAATTAAACAATTAAATTCTACAGCATTTCACCATCAAACTTTAGGAGCCCTTGAAAATACCCATAAGCATTTGGGTGCATATCTACGCATGCAACTGTCGAAAGGAACTATTAACTGGAGCTCTTGGGTTCCTTATTGGTGTTTTTCATACAATAACAGTGTACACACGTCAACGCAGTACACACCTTATGAACTCGTATTTGGAAAATCCAGTAATATTCCATCTAACATCGTTAATCAAGTCGATCCAGTATATAATTTTTATGATTATCCTAAGGAACTCAAATTTCGGTTGCAAACAGCGTGGAATGACGCGAGAAATAATTTAATGACATCAAAAAATAAACGCAAAATTGAGTATGACAAAAACAGTTGTAAAAGTCAAACTTATAATGTAGGAGATATGGTTTTAGTAGAAAATAACGGTAGAAATAATAAATTAGAAGCTTTATTTAATGGTCCATATCCAGTTTTGGAGGATAATGATCCAAATGTAGTGGTAAAAATTAAAAATAAGAATGTAGAAATACATAAAAATAGAATAAAACATTATTTTAGTTAATTCCACAAAGAAAAAAATCTATATGTATATATTTTTTTTTTGCTTTTCGGGGAAGGTGTGATGGAATCCAAGTTGCAAAAGTAGGCCATATCATTGAACTATAATTAAGGCAATAACTTATTGCAACAATGTCCAACACAGCTTTTCGATTGTTGTAAATATGGAGTAATAGTTTATAGAATCATCAAATTATTATTTATTTTATTAATTAGGTTAGTCTAAGTAGTTTTATACCATTGTAATTAGATTTAGAAAAGAGCAGAATAAAGTGTTACACAGTAAGGAGTGCACGCTGATTATTTTCTTAAGCATGTAGTTCGAACCAGAACAAGAAGATATTACACATCAACGTGATTTTCTGCGATAAATCTAATGACGTAGTCTATTCAGCTAATACAACAAAAATGCTCGGTGTAGTTTTCGACAATGCCCTTACTTCGCAATTGCATATAGATGTACTGTCTATAATAACTACGTAGTTGCTATCAAATACATAAGCAATTATTGCAGTCCAAGTAGCCTATTCACGTTGTACTACTCAAATTTTCACTCCCATATTCGCTATGGTATTCTGAACTATATATATATATATATATATATATATATATATATATATATATATATATATATATATATATATATATATATATATTATATATTCTGCAGTCTATTAAACCAGTTCATAATCGTGACACTCGTAGGAGACATCTACTCCTGCCAAATATCAACAGAACTAGTTTTTATCAGATATATTGTTTCACTCATGTAGATTTTATAATGTTCTTGAAAAGGGTATTGGGGAATCACCTACTGTCAGTATATTTTTAAAACAAACTTACAAAATTACTATTGGAGAAGAACTGCTATAGTTTTCACGATTTTTTTACTGCATAGACAGATTGCCTAACAATTGGTTAGCGGGCGGATGCAGTTTTGCGTATCAAAGGAAGTGCAATATGAATGGCAAGGGCTATTAAACAAATACTAAGGAGAGCTGAGTCTATTCTTGCGTTGTTTAGGCTTGCGTGGAACTGTATCTTTTGACCTTTTCCCCAGTTATTATTATATATTATATGTATATAACCTTTTAACTGAAGAAATAAAATTGTTATTATTATTATTTACTATACGTAAGTGCCTTAAAAAGGTAGAACATGCCCTGTTATCTGAAGCAAATTATTTATTAGAGAAATTTAGTTATACAAATTGCTCACTATTTGATAATAAATGTTGCTATATATTTAGACATATTTTTTAACAGTTCTTAATTAGTTATTAGACCAGTCGAATTCGAATATGGCACCAAACTTGCGTCTTTAGACACTTTTTACAAAAAAAAGTTAAATGAAACAAAATGCTCTTTTGATGATAAAATATAAAATAAACCTTTGATTCAAAATTTAAAGTATAGGAATCATTTTTTATTATTAAAACAAACGCTGAATAACAATTTTGTTTTTTTTATAAATAACAGTAAAGCAAAATTGTGCTGTTAAATAAACAATGGTTAATAATTACTTACCCAAATAAAGAAGCTGGGAAGAATACTGCCGATCATAGCAAACACATTAAATGTCAAAAAACATAGGATTTGTGTGTATAGAAAAGGGTCTTGAATAAAAAATTGGTCATTACTAACTTTTACATCTAAAACAAGAAATTACTATAAACGTTTTCTGAGTTAGTTATACTTATAATACTAAGGATTAAAGTCGTACTGAATTAATGTTTTTTACTTTAGCCTTGTCAATGGCTTAATAAAGTATCACTAGCTGCACACAAAAACAAAACTACCACAATTTTAACTGAATAGGAATATAACTAACAAATTTTTACACATACCTGCATGGATAGATGGGTATACAGCTAAAGTTACAAAAAATATTAAGAACACATTGTATATTTGTGGCCACGCTTTTTTAATAATATCCCAATAGGGCGGCCTTTCTATAGTGTTATCGGCATTTTTCCTTTGTTCCAGTTGTTTCTTATCTCTTATATCGTAATGACGATAAAACCTCTAAAAAAAGCAAAATATGAATTTTAAGTTTTATGAAATCATAAAATATCAGACCTCGGATTTATGTGGAAGTAAAAATAAAAATAATAAGACAAATGCCCCGCATACCACATTTTTTATTCGAAGATCGTGAAAATGGATGTTTAAAGTGAGGCATTATTATTAGAAACGTAACGGATAATACTTTTTAAACTTAGGAAAACGCGGGTATCAGGCGGGGTGGGACCGGTAGTCGTTATTTTACGTGTTATTAAATATCGGCAATTTTAGGAATATTGTATGGTTTGGCAACACTGTTCAAACATGATAGACTCGCGCAACAATTTTGAAAAAAAAAATTCTAATTTGGGTATTTTGTTTTGAAAATATAACCGGACAGCAAGTCGGTTATCCGGTTTTGTTGTTTATTATGAAGATTTTATCTTCATAATAAACATAGAGACGGAAATTTAGGTTATGGCGTGGGGACGTATCCTGTTAGCAAAATCTAATCTTATTGTTAATTTGATACGCAGCTCTGTTGACACTTAACGAATATTTTTTTCATTAGTTTATTTTATTTTAATTAAACTGTTTTTCATGCCTTGTAAAATATTATATCCCCCTTAAAAATATCAATTCGCCTGTATCAACGTATCCGTGCAGTAAGCCAGATCTTTATGCGCTAAAGAGAGAACTTGAACTATATTGGTAGTGTAATATGCATAAATAATTAGTTGACACTAATAATTCGTCAAAATCTATAAAACCTCTATAACTATAAGACTTCGGATTTATGTGGAAGTAAAAATAAAAATAATAAGACAAATGCCCCGCATACCACATTTTTTATTCGAAGATCGTGAAAATGGATGTTTAAAGTGAGGCATTATTATCAGAAACGTAACGGATAATACTTTTTAAACTTAGGAAAACGCGGGTACCAGGCCGGGTGGGACCGGTAGTCGTTCTTTTACGTGTTATTAAATATCGCCAATTTTAGGAATATTGCATGGTTTGGCAACACTGTTCAAACATGATAGACTCGCGGTTCGATGTATTTGGCCCTAAACTTCACTTGCCCAAACCTACATTACACATAACCGTCACTGGCGCTAACAGTCGAAATCCCGACACATTGGAATGCATGGAATTCGTCGTTGGCCTTAAACGTCGAAATACATAAACATGCACGCCAATGATGTAAGAAACTTCTGTCACTGTTGCCAAAGTGCATTATTGTTCAAATGAAGTATAACATGTTATTAATATTCCTGAATAATAAAGTTTTAAATGTTCTCAAAGAATTACCTAGTTTACAAAAATAGCAAATAGCTACGTATTAATTCTACTGCGACCGTATCAGTGTTAGGATACAATAAAATAAGTTTTACTAACATGATGAAAAATGCCTGTAAATTGTTAGTTGGTTCGATTGTGAAACGTGCAGCAATAATATGCAAGCTTTTACTGTGTTCCCGATATGTCCTGAATTCTCAGTTTTTCGCCCATTTAAATGCAATTTCAAGACCGAGATTACTAGAAAGTTAGATTCAGATTTCAAGGGACTATCGATATTAGGACAGCAGAAAGTATATTGTAATGTACAAATTTCATATTGGTAACCGACTTAGACTCATTTTTTGCGTATACATCTATTTTCTTAAATGTTCCTCTTCGGATTTTCTACAATATATCGGTTTTTTAATGTATAGTGCACACTAAATGTTAGTTAAAAGAAAAACCTCGACAAAAACATTTGTATTTGGTTGATAACATGATTTTGATATATAGTTGTGTTTGCATTTTTAGGAAAACCAAGTAAATTCATGGATGTATCATCCACAGTGGGCTCCATCTTGGCAAATCGGGGTATGAATCTCAGGCAACCATAAAAAATAAAAATCAGCTTTGCATATAAAATTATGAGTAGACAGACAGAGCAGTGAGGAATGGTTCCATGGTCCATCTGGGAATAAATATAGAACTGCTGAGGTAATTCATGTCACAATAATTAGATATTTTAATAATAATGAGGCATTTTTCCTTTTCAAAATATTTTCTTCTTACAAAGATAACTTTTAGAAAAATTTGTTAAATAGGTAGCAAAATAAAGTGCTTTGAAGATTTATTTCACATGAAGAGATCCATATACTTATCATTTTTATAAAAATAACTATTACTCTCATACAGGGCCGTGCTTACCCTAGACTTGGCCTGGGACAAATTTTTTTGGGTCAGTATTTTCCAAAAAGGCAACCTATTTTGTTAATGTTTACAAAATTTTAAACACTTGTGTATTCAATGTTGGAATACCCCTCGGCAACCCTAAGGTATTTTGATGTTCACTATTTCTTGAGTGATTTAAATGAACAGTTCATTCATACTAGGCTCTACACATAAGCAGGACGTAATCTGTATATAAAAGTTAACATAATCATCTGGGAACAGAATTCGCTTTCAATAAGAATTTTTTGGTTTACTTTTATGCTTTGAATACATTTTATTTTTAATGGTAATGTATATAATTTTATACATCCGACTAGAGGACCCTTATGAAATAAAGAAATTTGGTGAAGTGTCATAACCAAATCATTCCTACCCCTGTGTTGATATTATTGGAGATATCCCTATTTCTAGAAATTAAGTTTCCGTTGTTTAAAAAATACATTATTTATACACTGAAGGAAAGCATCTTGAAAAGAGTTGATACTGTTGAAGACTTGGGAGTGCTATTGAATTCCAAATTTACTTTTGCCAAACACATAGATAATATCATGAATAGGGCAATAAAGCTATTAGGCTTTATTTTAAGATGTCTTTGACCTTTCAGCAATGTGTATGTTCTAATAGAGTATTTTGTACCGTGCCATCTGGACTAGTGTAATTTATTTAAAATTCTTAACAATTTTATTAAGTCATCTTATCTCTTATGTAAAATAAACTTTCATGTTTCTGTCAGATCAACAAGACACGAGCCATTATTTCAGACTAAGTTCCACAGAATTTGATAGGTTGCACTTTGATTTTGTAATTTGTTGTCTAAAAATGTTAATGGCCATTTTCTGTTCATATATTTTTATTTATTTGAAAAAAAGCAAACATTGTTTCTTACAAAAAGAGAAAAAAATACACAAACAAAAAGGAAGTGTTATGATAATTAAAATCATTTAAATTTTCCGCTACACTCTACAAAGTTTTCTATGAGAGATGCATAAGAATTTATTTATGGCACAAATATAATTGAAATTTTAATTAACTTAAATTCTTTATTGTCTAAGAATTCTATCTTATTGACAAATCTGATTTAGATATTGAATTAAATTTGCTTATATAAGTAAAAATATTCAGCTCAATTAAGATGTTAAATGAATGGAAAGAGCAATGGTATGTGATTGTCTTGTATGACCAGTTTGGATGAAATAGGGAATATTCAGGATGTTACTGGAGTGGTCCCATAGCAAACATATTAAATATATCGGAATGATGCCATACACGTATACACGAGCGCGAAAGACAATCTATATCGCGTTGACCATACTGCCAGGAAAAAAGTATGCATGTTAATATGGTGATTTTGGCAAAATCACCATATTAACACCATTCACCATTCATGTGCAATGGACTCGGGGAGTCTAAAATTTTAACCTAAGTTTAGGCCTTACAACTTGAAACTTTGTATAAAGAAAACTAACAAGGATGAAATAAAAATTACTAAATCAATATAATAAACAACAAAAAGTAAACAATAATATTTTATTCTCATATATGTAGGTACTCATTATATAAATGTCTGTTTATGATTAAGTTATTAAGAATTAGTTTGAAGATGACTTCATAAAGTCAAATTTTCAATGTGGAATAAAATATCATTTTTTACTTTTTAGTGTTTTTTTAAGTCTGTTCTATTTTTTATAAAAAATTCTGTTTTGGATAACAACGCTTTCTGAAGTAGATATTGTGAAGTAACTCCCCAGAAGCGAATCCCATTCCCCGTGTCTGTGAAGTCAAAGCCAAACTTATTCTTAATTACCTAATCACAAAAATATATTTATGTAATGAGTGTTTTGTTTTACTATCTCTATTCGTTTGGTGACTAAAATTTTCCAGATGGAATATAATATTATTTTCCAATTTTAGGTGCATTTTTTGAAGTCGGTTTTTATTTTATAAGTCATATTTAACAAATAACCATATATAATATCTATGTAAATTCCTGATAAAATGGTGAACGCTTTTTTTACGATGAATAAATATTTAATATAGCGTCATACTTCTTTACGATATGCTAGCTGTGGGAACACTCGGGCAATATCCCGAATATTCCCTGAAAAGCTCGTCGAAATTGTTGAAACCATCGTAAAGTAATCGTTGTACATACATAAAAAAAATGCATAGGGTGAAATTGATAACCTCCTTTTTTGAAGTCTGTTAAAAGTTGCATTAATATTTGTGACATGGCAAGCTAAACAAAATAAAGGAAATGCCTGTAGATCCACCATTTTTTGTCCAATTGTAAATATTTAAAAACTGACATTCATAGAATTTAAAGTTTTATCGGAATGTAAAAATGCATGGATGGCAATTTCTGATATATTTATAACATGTGTAAGAAAAAGCTGGAATATACTTCCACAATTAAGCATTTAGTTTTGATCTTTTTTTTTTGAAATTATATGGGCTCATTTAAATATAATATGTAGTTTTTTTTTCGAAGTAGTGCCATATCTATTTCATTCATTTCTTTTTTTTTAATAAGTGTAAATGTTTTTGAAAGTAATTAGGAATTTTCTTTATTTTTAGTATGCCCAAGAATGGCCATTATGTAATAAGATCACCAACAAGATGTAAGCTCTAGAAAGTAAGAAAATGATATCATCTTGGACTGTGTCATTGGTTAAAATCTGGCCTTCTTACCAACTACACCGATTCAGTTAGTGCTAGGGGCGAGGCAAGTGAAAACAACCCCTTTGTGAGTTGAGAAAACTGATTACATCATAAGAAGATGATATTTGCTGTATTGTGTTTTAAATAAAATTTATGTTTAATATAATCTTAGGTTTAGAATTATTCTGAAAATAAGCTATATAAGGACTCATTCACCATTTTGTGTAGTAGGTTTTATTTATGCATTTACAATGTGTCGGACCTATTTATGAATAGACTTTTACTTCTTAAAACTTTTTATTTCTTTATTTCCTAGCCGTAATAGTACACTCAAATAATCTATGCTAATTTAATTAAAATTTGGATGATTAATTGATGTAATTGAATAAATTAGTTTTCTTTACATTAAGAGTCAGTTTAAAATTATCCAAAAACAATTTAACCTTGTTTATGTCCTTAATTAATAAATCCTACACTTCTTCCCATGTATTACTGGGGAAAATCAAAATGGAGCCATCGGCATAGGCAACCACTTTACTCCCTTGTGCCAAGATTACAAAGAGTGTTGATATATATGTTTAAAAGCACAGGACCCAGCACTGTACATTATGGTACTCCAATTTTGATTTCTTTAGGCTGACTCAAAGCTCCTACTTTAACATAATTAGATACATTTTGAAAACATTCAACATGGATCCTCCACATCAAATAACTATCCACAATGTCCAGTAGCATAGCTTGAGGGATTGTGTCAAATGCCTCACAATAATTAGAAACTTACACAGATGTATAACTTTTACAAATATTTGTGATTAAATACACTAAATGATTTAAAGTATATCATTTTTTAAAATATAGCTATTATTATTACATCCAGGGTTAGGCTAACTCCAGACTGGACTCAGAAAAAATTTATACAAACTCTCTACATAAACTTAATTAAAGTTATCATGGTATTTTTGCTATGCCGTTGTCGGTATTTTAAAAACAAGACAATCTATCTTGTTAATCTTTTCAGAATTTGAAAAAACTCCCAGTATACATAGAAAATAATGGATTAAAAATCTACAACTTCTGCGTTTACCAATTTTTTCTACCCCTTTCAACAAAAAAGTTAAATGGAGGTTTAATTTATGATCAATCAAAATTCATATGCAATCATAAAACGATTACTTCATTTTGAAGTATTCAAGATTTTTGTATAATTATATAATAGGATTTGTTCTTAAATTCCAATGGGATTTGGTTATATATCCTTGGCACAATTTGCTATGAGTTTATTTTGACAAATAATGACATTATGCCAAAGTCAGTTAAATAAGATATTGTTTAAACTAGATTTTTCTCAATTAAAAATTATTTCATTTAGTCAGACATTAAACAAAGCACTACAGGTATTATAAGGGATAATGCTTTTAGTCAATGTCTATCCTTCTTGAAACACTGTTTCAACCTTAGGTATTATTAGCCTTATAATATGATACCTTATATGTACAGCTGATAATTGTGATATGCCGGAATCTATATATAAAGCTATTGTCGGATACCTTTTTACTGGTTTGGAACTATTTATTTAGAAAACTTAACATTTACTTGAATAAAGATTCTAAAAGATACACCATAATTCTTTTTAACAATACGCAGTCTTATAAGTTTGGCGGCCAGTTCCCAACATATGGTAAAGTCAACGATAAGATATTTTTAGGAAATTCTATAAGATTAGGCTATAAAAGTTTGTATTTTAAAAGTTAATTGATAAAATAATTTACAAGACCTAAACTACTTTATACCAGTTAATAAACCTAAGAATCTGAAAGCATGAATACGTTAATTGAGGATATCTTCGAAAGACTGGTCATTCATTATTATATCATGCACTTAACTTTTTCCTAAACCATACTTAGATTTTAAAAAAAATTGAAGGTGGCATACTTACTAAATTAACTTATCACTGAATTGTGTATACCAACTCGAGAAAATATATAAATAGGCCACAGTTAATATTTTTAAAATATGGGGAAAAATTATTCAAATTTCTAAACTTTAGCTATATATCTTTAATCAATATACAAAATATGTGATACACTTTACAGCAATAAAAAAATTTATTCAACATAGAATTAAAAATAAAGTTGACACTACATTTATCATATGGTGCATTTTTTTTAATTCTCAGACTACACACTTTCTCAGCAACAGTAATTATAAATGAACCACTTTATGTGACAAGCATATTCAGTAAATTTAACGGTGCAGAATTTGAAGCTTCCATATAATAAAGAGGCCCAATTATTACATTGATGGAATGGGCTATAATTGGGGCTATATGACACTCGGATCAATACACGTAACTAAAGTCTTTTCTTTCTTCCTATGCAAACAGGGCAACAAAGAGTACTGAAGTGTGACTATAATATACATATCACTAATATCTGCAATGCACATTGAGCAGAACTAACTTCCTAAGCCTTGTCTACGATACCTATATGAAAAATCAAGAAGACTTGCATTGGCCCTAAAACAAATTACAATTAATAAAGTACCTGCATGAATAACAAGCTTAGGCAAAATCATTAACAATCTTTTATAAAACACTAATCAGTATGTGACTGATAAAAACTGATTTTTAGATAGGTATTTGCTTAGGATCAGGATAAAAAATTAAACACTAAAAAACGTTGAAATTGCGTGTCCCAAAAAGCTCACAAAACAAATTAGTTAAAAGATATATGTTCAAGCTTAAAGGCTTTTGTGAATTTTTATATGGTCCTTTGAGTAAAATTTTATTTTATCTTTAGGTAGGGAACAACATCCACATTAATAACAGATGGGGACTCAATCCTATATACTAATAAGATTATCTTACATACCCAGTTTAAAAGTAGAAGGTTTAAAATCATCTGAATGCAAACAAGTAATAACCTCTTCCTGGGCTTTCCAACAATTTTTTTCCAGTATACACTCTCCATTATTCCATTAAATAGAAATTATCCTGTGATAAACAAATACTTTATAATAAACAAAAAAAATAGTCAAAATATTTTCACTTCAAAGTTAGAATGCAGGCAAATACGCTAACATCATTTTTTCATGGTGTGGTTTTTGATTAATAATGAATAAACAATATATTTATTTTTATCAATAAAACTTGACAACACAGCAAGCCCATTTAAAGAATTTTTAGCCAGTAGCGTAGCTCGCCAATTCGCTATTTAAAGTGTCGGGCTAGCGCCTCATTCCACACATTCCAATCTGTCGGGATTTCGACTGTTAGGGCCAGTGAAGTTTCGGTCCACTAACTGTTTGGGCCGGTGTAGTTTAGGGGAAAATACGCACTACCAGACTCGCGCAACAATTTTGAAAAAAAAATTCTAATTTGGGTATTTTGTTTTGAAAATATAACCGGACAGCAAGTCGGTTATCCGGTTTTGTTGTTTATTATGAAGATTTTATCTTCATAATAAACATAGAGACGGAAATTTAGGTTGGGACGTGGGGATGTATCCTGTTAGCAAAATCTAATCTTATTGTTAATGTGATACGCAGCTCTGTTGACACTTAACGAATATTTTTTTCATTAGTTTATTTTATTTTAATTAAACTGTTTTTCATGCCTTGTAAAATATTATATCCCCCTTAAAAATATCAATTCGTCTGTATCAACGTATCCGTGCAGTAAGCCAGATCTTTATGCGCTAAAGAGAGAACTTGAACTATATTGGTAGTGTAATATGCATAAATAATTAGTTGACACTAATAATACGTCAAAATCTATAAAAATATTTTGCAATCTCAAATGAGGTTTACGATTATTAATTACGATAAAACCTAAAAAAGCAAAATATGAATTTAAAGTTTTTCGAAATCATAAAATATCAGACCTCTGATGTGTAGGTAGAAATAAAAATAATAACAAGACTGATGCCCCTCATACCACATTTTTTATTCGAAGATCTAGATTTAAAGAACATCGCTGAATGACCTCCTCAAAATTGGTCAGTCATTTACACTATACTAAGCTAGGCTGGGCAGTCCGAATTGCCCTGATTAACTTAAAGCTTGATCAAAGTACCCGAAGATTTCACAGCTACCGAGCGGCAGCCGAACGTGATAGCAGAACATGATAGCAAATGGCGTAACGTCGGCATGCGGAAGTTCAATTGTTCCGAGGTCGCGCGATCGATATTCTAACTCGATATTATTTCGGACGTTTTTAATCGATGAAAATTGATTTATATAGTAATTTGTAATATATATTTTTTTATTTTTTTGATCCATTTGTGAGTTGGAAATATACAGGAAATAAAATGTTGGTAGTGACTAGTGCAAAAAAATAAACAACTAAAAAGTGCTTACGAACTTAATTTTGAAAAAAATCCAATTTCAAGGAGGTCTATGTTTGAGTTGTGAATGTAGATGAAATAAAATGTCGGTAGTGCAAAAAATTAAACAACTGAAGAGTGCTAACGAACTATTTTGAGAAAACAACCGAATTCAAGGTAAGTGGTCGCAATTTGCCAGAACTTAGTATACGACAAACTAGTAAAGACAAAAATAAAGGGGTTCAGCGAAACTTTCGCAAAAGTATGTACTATTTAGCTAACTGGATATGTGGTTGTGAAGTCTCTAACTCATTTTACTGTTATGTTTGTTTGTTGTTTTCTAAGGACTCGTCGGACTCATTATGGTGCAAAACCGGTGTTAAAGACTTAAAACACTTAAAAGAAAAAATACAAAAACATGCGTTTTCTACAAATCACATGAAATGTTCGGTGAATTATGCTACGGGCGGAAGTGTTGATATTCGCACTCAGCTAGACACAGCTTATAGAAAATCCCTTAGAGATTTTAATGAAAGTGTAACCAAAAATCGTTATATTTTAAACAAAATTATAGATTGTGTAAAATTTTGTAGGACATTCGAGCTGGTACTACGTGGCCATGATGAGACGGCTTTGTCTGAAAATCCAGGGGTTTTTCGAGGGCTTATAAATGTTGTTGAGGAGTTGGGCCAAGATAGACTATCGGCTTTGGCAATGTTAAGTATCGAGAAATCGTTTATAAAAGGAATGTGCGTGCAATTTTAACGAACGTGTCATTTAGCATTTTTCCAATTCTAAAGAACGAAGAGTAAACCTGAACTTCAAGAGAATTTAAAGCTCAATTTAAAGTATTAAGTATCCCTATTTTTAAATTTGTTATTGACCTCCCAATATAATTCACCACAAGCCGCTACTGCTTCGCAGCCTTGAGGAAAAGCAAGAAGAAAAAACTATACCTGAGGGACAAAACTTTAAGAGGCAGCTGCGGTCTTCACCAGCACATCATCGTCACCATGTGACATTGAAAGATCTGGGAAAAACTGTATCCTCAGGTGGTTTGGAGGGCCTATCAAAGAATCTATCTTGGATGGACTCCGATACTAATCCTTTCTAAAATCAGTGGTCTCCATTAAGGCTGACATCTCAACCGTCCCACCAACTAAGGGGTAACGATGTACCACGCCCACAGAGTCTATTGCCAGATCCACCAGTGAATGGGGAGGGACCTGCCGTCGGAGTGTGGGGGAAAGGAATTCAGGCTGGGAAGAAAAAAATGGAGAGCTCTTACCCAAACTTACACATAAAAATGCCACCCCAAATGAAATTCCCAAAAAAAACCCATCAATGAAGATGAGGAAAGCAAAAAGTTCGACCCGATTGCCGTCTCATTTGACGACTCCATAGAAGCTGAATGAGAAGATGAAAGAATGCTTTTGAGATTTTAGGGTACGATGCACTTTGTCTTCGCAATTATAATTTATTTTCTAATAAAACAATTTCAAACCATGATCTTTCATTGGGTTTGTTACCTGTTCCCAGTGTTTAGAGTGATATTACCATTCATTATTACACCAACAAATGCAACACAACTACAGATAAAATATGCATAATGGATATAATTATTGAACCAATTTAATCCTCTTGAAATTATTTGATTGCAGTCCATTTTACAAAAGAAGATTTAGGATTTTGTGAAATTCAGCTCTATGACTAGTTTTTGATTTTTAATTTGTATCTTAAAGCTGGGGTGGGTAAAATTTAAATTTCCTTTTCCTGGATCAAATTTAATGCTCGATAACTTTTATTTTATGACAGTTTTTCATTTGCAGTAGCCGTTTTTGAGTTACGGGAGTTGGAACTTGAGTAAAACTCATATTTTGCCAAGTTCGCAAGTTCGTAAAAATTGCCAAACTTTGACGACCGATTGCGCCCGATTTTTTCTGTAGAACCAATAGTTGCTGAGTTATAGGCGAAAAACCAAAAAAAGTTCTCCAGGACTTTTCGGATATTTACCTCCTAACTACCCCAATATTATCAATAATTATTCATTGACCGGATTATAGTTGTAAAAGAAGAAATTTAATATATACAATATACATTTTCTGTAGTTTATTAAATATTTTATTGAATTGTTAAGCGTGTTTTAATATGTTAAAACGGTTTATAATTTTATGTCAATAAATAAATATTGTGTTGGCAAAGTTGTAACGACCCCCAACAATTTTTCTTCAGTCCGTCCCTGATAACATTAAAATAACCCAAATATACTTACATTTAAAGGTAAAGCGAAATATGTATCAAAACCAATCAATAACACGAAAAGGGCAGTGATAAAGTACCAAATTCCAGCCATCTTTTTACTAGTAGATACATACTCTGAGAAGATACACGCTAGGGTTGTAAAGGTACCGCATATATTGTTTCCTAAAATGACTGCTCCTGTATATTTTGGTGGTAGTTTGGCAGCCATTCCGTAAACTGTATTCTGATAAACTCCATTTGCCACTGAAAGAAGATAGAAATTTAGAAATCTAATGAAAATACGAAAATGACTTTATTCAAAATTTAAGACCCGTTAAAAAGTCAATCAATCGTAAGAGTTACAATGCCTGGAGACCATCAGTAGTAAAAAGTCAGTAAAGCGATTAATTGATATATTTTAAATCTTTGCGGCAGGCTTAAGCCCACCACTTAGTCAATCAGAAATTCAGTTGGGGGGTAGGAAGAGGGAGGGGGGACCTGAGTCTTTAATCTCTCGACACCGATTTAGCAACCAGGCCACTTAAAAAAGACACCAAGAAAAATGTAGTGTTAATATAGTTCAGACACTGGAGGGTGAAACCACTAGCCTAGTTCACGAACTTAAAATGTTTTTAATTCCTGCTACTGCTAGAAAAAATATGATTGAGGGCTCATTGAACTCGGAATGACGCCTAGGAAAATGTGCAAAAGTTTCAAATCCGCTTATAAACATTTTCAAATTATTAACAAAGTATGATAAAAAAAGGAGTTACGTTTTTGCAGATAACTTGGAAGATATTAACATTTAAGAATAAAAAAGAAAAAAGATTCATTAAGAGGAAGATATTTCCAATACAAAATTCCGGACTCCCGGAACTCTCTATTATTAATAATTTTAATCTATTGTTGAAAACAGAGCTTCGCGCGGCGAACGCTAAGCCGATACCATAACCAAAAACGGGTCGTAACAAGTAAAAAAATTGTACTTTTAAATATTAATTAAAACTTTTTTAAAAAGTATTATCTCGATATTTGAAGGAACGATATCGAGTTAAAAAAAATTTTCACTGATTTTTCATAAAATGGACCTATTGTTAAATACCAATTTTTTTAGAGTGTTCGTTTATATTTTCGATCGGATAATTGTTAAACAAAAGCCACTAAAATTATTTTGCTTCATGGAGGCTCTATCACAACTATACTCTATGATGACATTGCTCGATTTTTATTGTAACAATCTATTAGTTATTGTTTTTGTAATCTAACAAAAAAATAAAAAATTTGGATTTTTTAGGTTTAGTTATTAATAACTAATACGAGTACATTATTTACAATTAAAGACATTGCAATATCACAATGTCAAATCGTATAAGTTATAATAAAGTCTCCACGAAGCAAAATAATTTTAGTGGTTTTTGTTTAACAATTGTCTGATTTGAAATATTACCGAGAATTGTAAAAAAGATGTTAATTAAAAATAGGCTCGTTTTATGAAAAAAATTTTTATATATAATTTAATATAAAATATGTGATAGTGTATAAAAAAAATTCACTTCTTACGGCCGGTTTTGGGACATAGTAGGGGTTTAGTACTCGACGCGCGAAATTCTATTTTCAACATTATATAATATTAATAGTTTCCAAGTTATTTACAAGAAACTAAACCCTCTTTTTTAAATCTTAATTTGTTAATAACTTTTGGTATTATTTATGAACGGGTTTGACATTTTTGCACATTTTTCTAGACGTCATTTCGAATCTACTGAGCCGCCACACTATGTTCATTGGCAATACCAAGAGTTAACAGTACTTTGAGTTTGTGAACTAGAGTACACAAAAAAAAAGGAACGAGGCCAGTTTTTTTTAAATTTTAACTCTTGGAGTGCTTTTTGAACAAGCCCAATATCCCTCATAATATTACAGATATCAATTAACTAAACGTAGAAAATGAAGGTGAGGATATCCTGAATAACGGGGAGATATCGTCATATGTTTGTAACCACTGATTGAAAATACCATACCTTCCAACATCATAACTTACCACTGCCGATACCATCAAGTACTCTTACAAAAAAGTCAGTTATTTATGATGGCTTAAAGGTTTTTAATCACCTACCCGTGAAATTGAAGGATGTCCAAACTCCAATAAAATTTAAAAAAGATGTCAAAAGGTACAAAGGACTTATTATAGTCTTGACGAATTCTTTTCCAGCTCACTTTGACATGTATCGATCCTTATTTTCTTTGTATGTACTGAGTTAGGAAAAAAATAAATTTAAAAAATTACATAAATAGGGGTAACTAAACCCCTTTTTATTTTATATTTATAAATCTTTCTTTTTACTGTTAGTGCATCACATATGTGTTCGTTATTGTGATTGTTATAGGGTTTTATTCACTTTTCCATGTAATGTGTTTTCTTTGTTTTTAATTCATATTTATATAACATATTTTTATTATTGTCTCGTACTATTAGGTTAACTTAAAGCTTTGTCAATGAGAGTTTCTTTCTTATGATATAAAGCATATATATGACTTCGAGTAAAAAATACCCTGATGATTTATTTCACAAACACTCAACAGTTTCTAAGGCAAATTTTCACTAACATATCCTGCCAAGATAAAAATCTAAAAATTGTGATTACGTTCATGATATATAATAATAATTCTATGGAGACTTATTTTTTTTCACGTTTGTAAAAAAATTTAAAAGGAAAAATTCGTGGCTACAACATGTCACAATTAGTTTGATTTTGGAACAATGTTTAATAAGTAAAGCAGTGAAACCTATCTCATTATATTACACATAAAAATTAAACTTTTAGTTTAAGAAAACTGAATTATGACAATCGATTGCTTTGCCCCCAGAAACACGTCAAAATCGTGCTCTCTGAAATTATCAATTTTATAAAATGGATTACAAAAAGATTATCTATGGTTACAAAGAATATTTCCTTCCAGTTGTTCGAGGCAGATCAGTGAGATTTTTATTAATTTCTAGCTGCAGGAACTGATGTAACATTAAAAATAACGAAACAAACCTTTAAAAACCTTGGTTTATTTTCCAGGTTTATTAAATTCCAAAAAGGAATTTAATAAACATGGAAAATAAACCGTTTTCATCTACCAAAATCCCAGCATTAAAACTGAATCATTAAAAAAAACTTGAAATACCCTGTTATATCCTTTGTATGTTTAACCAATACACATTAGTTTCAAGTCGTGTATTTTCCAACTACTTGGAGAAACTAAAATGTTAGCGACATATGTCAAGATGGTACGTGAGTGAAATTATATTTTATGTTATGGACAAATGAAATTAACCTAAATTGTAAAAAAGTACTTTTTAAAAATATTAATTAACTACTTTGCAGTAGTTGTATAAACAATACTTACTGTTCAAAATAACAACACTTATCATAGTAACATAGAAGAATTCGTAAGGCCACGTGCTGGTATCGACCATAGCTAGAACTATGGTGATTATAAAAAGCAAGATGTTTATAACTATACTCCACATTATTCTTAAAGTCAAATCACCCCTAAAAATAAAATATAATCAGTACTATGCATTGGCTAATATGAAGATAATTAAATCGTTGGTGTTATTTCTAAAGAACTGAAAAACTTTGCTATGGAACCATAAAATTAATTAAGGTATTTTTTTTTACTGTCAAAGGGTATAAGAAATATTTTTAACTTATTATACACGTGTATTTTGACCCATTTAACAATACCAGAAATAACAATTTGTCCAGAAAAAATTTTAGAGTAAAGTTACATTTGACGAGAACTGTTGCCTATAGTTGTTTTCAAGTTAATTTGCTTCCAGACAAGAAAATGAAAATATGTCAATAATGTTATAAATATTAACTCAATTAAAAGGTTTTATTACTTGTACTGTCGAATTTACAGAATAATAAACATATATAACCAAAAAGCCCGTCCGATAATGTTGTTTTATCATAGTAAATTGAATTTAAACTTTGCGTCTTAATTTGAAATGTTTAATTTCTATTTTGAAAACTATAATTATTATGCGTGTTGTTGTCATTTCGAGGTTATGTAGTTTCGAACAAACCTACACAATGGTACAAGAGCTTGAAACCCATAGGCATCCCGCAAATTACCACAGATTTTTATTTCAGCGGTATATAAACAAGTTTGGTTGAATGTTCAGTGTGAGCTTAATGGTTCAATGGTAGGATTCTTGGTTCGAATCCCCGTTCAGGAGGATGACTTTTTACTATTTTTTTTTAACAAAACTTATAATGAAGTTAATAAAAATGCGTATTAGGATTGGTTAGGTTTGCCCGAGTCAAAAAAGACAAACCTATACTGTTAGTTTGTCGTTAGTGATAGGTTAGCTCAGGTTTGTCGACAAAACCGTCACTAAAGCTATAAAATCACACCTCAAAACATCAAATTTCAGATTTGAAATACGCGCGCGCTCTAAAGTGTTGTGATTGGCGGAATGCTTATAGGATTCAATGTCCTGTCACAATTTAGTTCAAACGCGTTATTTTTCTTTCCAGGTTTTTCGATGTTTTGTTGGACACTTTTTTTTTTTATAAAACTTACATTATGTTCCAGGCCCAACTAGTGAATTTAAATTGCGGTCAGGTTTTTTTTACGGTTCCGACAGAAATCCGAACTTCAAATAAATGTCGTTCTCGATTTTCTGCGGTACCAAAGCTTTACGGTTTCTCACGTCACGCGCGCTATGTTGCACGATTTCTGTAGTGCGCAGAATATATATTGAAAAATTAGCAAAACACAAAAATATATTCCACGTTTGGCATCTCCTTTCCTCCATTGGATAACATAAAAGAAACCGTTTTATAATCGGATTTACAAAGAGAATTTTGTGACTGATCCATACGCAAAACGTTAAAGAACATTAACCATATCAAATCAAAAAGAAGTTTGTTTTATGGATTTTTAATTTTTTTGCGGTTGTTATAGTAACGTCGGATCCATGGTTACTTGATTTTTGTAATATAAAAGGAATATGCACCTTTTTATCAATGCCTAAGTCACAAGATAGGTTTGTCTGACGGGTATATAATAATAATAATAATATATACAGAAAAATATTATCTACATAATTATTATAAGTCTGTTATTGTCATATTAAAAATCAAAATCTTTGGATTAAGGATACAATATAAACTAAAACAATAATATCTGACTAATCCACAAAATATCAATGTTCACTTTGATAAATAACTTTATAATAAATTGAAATAATTTTAATATTTGAATACTCTAAAGATGAAAATAGTAATTCGCACCATCAGAAAAAAAATACTGCTTTCAGAAGTAAATTTTTTTAAACGATTTTAAGTTGCGTTACTTTCTTTTAAACTTTGGAGAACGGTGATGTGTCTACATAAGATCTTTATATTCCAGATAGCATTGTACCATTTTATAATATTAAATAATACGTAAGAGTGTCACAAAATGAGATTTTGGATTTGAATCATGGATTATCTTTGTAGTTCAACGATTTATTTATAAAATTTTCCACATTAATCATTTGTAAATTTGCGATTAGGTTAAATAACGAAAAAAATCAACTAATTTTGAAAATATCATGAAAGATCCCATAATTCGTCATCTAATGCAAAATAATATCAGTCAATAATTATAATAAACGGTTCGGTATGCATGCAGTAATCAAACATATGGAAGTAATCTGCAATGCCAGCGAGTGATAGCGACGAGCCTCTGAATACATTACTTATTAAAAATTGATATAAAAATATACCCAGCTCTGTACGTTTGTGAATAAAACAATACATTAATATCCTTCGACTGACATCTGAAATCAGTTTCCTGATTAAGTCATACAATCTTTACTCCCTTAAATTTTTCTCGCTAAGGCTATTGTTTAAAAAGCTGAAAATAATAAGGCCAGTCGTGAACTACATTTTACGAGAACAGAAAATGAATAAGAGCAAAAAAATCTTATCTTTTAATACAATTATTATGACGTGTCGTTTCACCCTTTTCAGACACCAAACTAGTGATTTTTGCAGATGACACAACAGCACTTTCAACAGCTCAATCCCTAGATTCTCTTCTCAGTCAAATGCAGGAATCACTAGAAAAATTGCAGGGGTGGTTCAACAGTAACAAACTATCTTTGAACATTCAGAAAACTGAGCGTATTTTGTTTAGCCTCAGGGACCTTGAGTGTGATGTTCCCACATCAGGTTCAGTGAGACTACTTGGAGTACACCTTGATACTGCCCTCGTCCTCAGTTCACATATTGACCAAGTAGCCAAGAAATTATCGAGTTCTATTTATCTTTTAAGAAACATCAAAAACATTGTTGAACCAAAAATCTTGCTTACGGCTTTCCACGCCTTATTCCAGTCGCACTGTGATTATGCGATTCTTGTTTGGGGCCATAGTGCACAAGCAAAGAGAATATTTGGACTCCAGAGAAGGGCAGTTCGGATTCTTGCAGGCCTGCCTTACAGAGCCGATGTTAGAAATGCGTTTGTTACACTTAAAATATTGACTATACCTTCACTATTTATTCTAAGATGTCTGGTTTATGTAAAAAAAAATCTTCAAAGTTATAACCGCTGTAGTGAACACCACGATCATGATACCAGACAGAAAGATAACATCAACCTGGAATATCTTAGGCTAAAAAAATCTTGTATTAGTTCAAAGTATGTTGGTCCACATTTATATAACAAACTTCCTGTTCAAGTTAGGGAAATGAATGAAAAACAATATTATTCTGTTATAAAAAAATTTTTATTAGCACAGTCGTTCTACAGTGTAGACGAGTTTATGAATAAAACAATATCGATGTGATAAGTGGCGAGTCTGAACTTTTAATTTGTTAGCTTGGTATTTTAAAGTGTTTGTGATTGTTGGTAAGACAAGTGAGTCTGACCTTAGATTAAGATTTTAAATTTATTGTTTTAAGCTAGTTGTAATGGTTGTCAAGACATTTTATTTTTATTTTTAGACATTCTATTTTTATTTTTAATCCTATTGTCATTATCCATTTTGACGTGTGTAAGAAATGTAATTTCATTAACATGAATAAATTCAGTATTTCAGTATTTCAGTATACCCTATTAATTTTCTGGAGTCGGTGATTGTATTCCGGCAAGCCTGAATAATATACTGATCTTGAAGAATATTTGCTTCTCACAAAATTATGTGTGAATCAAAATTTTATAGGAAATTTACTAATATTGATAGGTATTCATTGCCGTCAACACAAAATGGCAGCATTTCATTTCTTAACTCACAGGTTAGTCAATTTTCCATTAAGTAAAGAACGTTTTAACAATGAAATGAATCAAATTAAAAATATATATAAAAGTAATGGATATAATGATAATCTTGTACATAAACTAGTAAATAAACATAAGCATAAGAAAATGTTAAAAGATGCCACTTCTCTTCAAGCACCTGAGGCTCCCAATGAGTTCATAGTAATCCCATATGATCCCAGATATACGAGAGGTCTAGAAAAAGTATTTAAAAACGTAGGTTTCAGAGTCGCCTAAAAAACGGAGAACAGTTTGAAAAATCTCCTTGGAAACCCTAGACAAAGTCGACTTGAAGGAGAGGAGTGGCATCTATGAAATTAGCTGTAATGACTGCGATCTAAAATACGTTGGGCAAAAATAAACGCTTCATAAACATTCGTTTTGAAGAACACATGGGACATTTAAGATACGGAAGCACAGAAAAGTCAAACGTTGTCCAACATGCTTTGGAAAACAATCAACAAATAGGAATAAAATCTTAAGTGAATTAAAAATGTATGTAATAATAGATCATTGGATGCATTTGAGAGTATAGAAATAGTTAATGTGGTAAGAAAGCACTAAATAAAGACAGATGGCCTATTTCCCATAGTCCCCTCTATTACTTACTTGACAACGATGCAGTCATGTGCAGCCAAGTGTGACCACACTCAGCTGTAAATAGCATCGGTTAGGTTAAGTTACTTTAGTTTATATCATCTGCTGATGATGCTAACTTGGTTAGCGAAACGCGCGTCTAGAACGTAACAAGTTGTGGTGTGTAGTGTGGTTAGAACTCTTGTATTTTGATGATTCATTTTTTATATTTAAATAATTGCCATTGCCTTATCTACATTATTTTGGCAGATGTTGGTAAAAACATTAATATTGGCAACTTGTTTGGATTTTTTTCTGAAATTGGTCAGCTTCCTAATTTTCCTGATTTGACCCTCCAGATACTATACTATTAGTAATGATTAATCTTCTTGAATTATAAAACATAGAATTATAGTATGGACGAAAAAATTAAATTTTATGTGTTTATTTTAGATATTTTTAATTTTTAACGTTCCCATCAGACTTTCTCTCCAAAATGATTAGTTCCGTTTTTTCATCTTTTATAACTTTCTTTCGATTAGTCAAGAGTAACTATAATCAAAGACTGATTATATTCTAACTAAACGATTCAACAAATATAAAATAAAAGACGATCTAAATGAATCCCAACTTTGCCGGCTTTGAGTAGAGTTGGAATCCATCTAGGGATGTTTTGGGAGCTCAACTCATAGAACTACCACATCCACTGTGGTTTCCGACCTGTTATCAATCCTATTTGTCTCTTTAAAATATATTCTTGTTTTGCGTTTTAATTTCCAATGGTCTTAAACTACGCATTAAAATATTTCTTAGATCTAAATCCCATTACCGACAACACCTTGTCAAAAATTCCCTCATCCGAGCTAACATTATCATTTTTACGAGAACAATATCTATATATGCTGCGATAGTCATTCAGCGTCATTTAGGTGCCTGGCCATCAGAGCGCTGGGGGTAATGAGGGGGCGGAGCAGCTCGCTCAGGAAGGTAGCAACACTGCTTTCATTAGGCCGGAACCTGCTCTTGGATTGCTCCTTCAGCTGTCAAGGCCAGGATTAAGAATCGCACTGTCGAAGAATTCCTTGCTGAATGGCACGAGCTAGCAGGAGTCTAAGGTCTTCATGTCAGGCCCTTTTAGCCGTTCTGAGACTAACAGACATGTAAAACTAAACAGAGGCCCACTTAGAACCATTAATGGGGTCATAACTGGACACTGGTTGGTGAAATATTAGGTTTTGTACTGAGGTACATGAAACTGTGACTGTAGTGATGCTTTAGTCAACGCCAGACTGCTTTGCTTGGGTGACACCTATGTGAAACCCGAGCTTCTGGGGCGTGCTGGACCTGAAATGATCCTTTTCTTTTTAAAAAGGAGTGGGCTCCTGGCCTGAGACTTTTTTTGGTGGCCTAGCACAATGGGCCTTAGTGAGCTTAAGTGTGGCGTAAGCGATCGATGTGGTGAATTTATGAAACTGTCTGGTGAACTGTCAATGCACAATTATACTATTATGTGGAGTAAATAATCCACATTCCTATTTCCAGATGCAAACCTACAGTGGCATGCTTTCACACTAAACTCTAAGGAATGGAATAAAAAAACTTATATTAATAATAATAATTTATAATTTATAGGAACCTGAACTGCTAAAAACATCGAAGAGTTAAGTTCATTTTACATTATTTAACGTTTTGACCTGTATAAACTAACTTTACAATCTGCTAAAATAAAAAACGCACGACAAAAGTGAAAAATAATAAAACAAGCATTATTTTTCAACTAATTTTTAATAATTAATAAAAGTAAGTTAATCTATAGAAGTAAACAAAACATTCAGTCTACATTTTAAATCTGATCTTGAAAAGATTTTTACAAACTGCTGAGGTTACTGTAAAAAATATTCAGCTACAATTTAGTATAAAAAGCGAAGAAACTTTTCACATATCTTCGATTCGGACATGAAATCCATTTCACTTTCCGTTTACCAAGTACAATTACTCTTCTACTTTACCACAACTTTCCCCAGTGAGTTTTTATAAGGTTTCCGAGTTTTCAACAAGTAGTCCGAACAAGTTATCCTATATAGTACAATTATTGAAAGCGTGTAACGGGTACCATAAGCGAGTTTTCCGTTCAGTTAACCATTTCAAAGTGATTATAACTACGAATATAAGGTATAATTAACGGGTTCTCAATGAAGAAACACGATCCTCTGGTGAATGTAATTTACCTGTTGTTCAATACAGTTTGTTTATTTTGCCATCGGCGTTTCTCTACCCAAAGATAATAACGACGCAGTTTTGCGTTGAAAATTACGTAAACATTTTCGGTTAACATTTTAAATGTTGATCAGATTATTTGTTCCTTATAAAAGTAAAAAATATACCACGGACTAATATATGCCTCCCTTTTTTTGTTGTTTTCTAAAATATTAATTTGAAATATATATGAGACACGATTTGTCAACTTTAACATAAGTCTGGCAGTTTTGTTTACTTCCGGTCTGACCAGAAAACCGCCGAAATTTAATATTCCACTAAAGCTTCAAATTCTATAAAATAATGTCTTTAGTCTTTTGAAACCGGACGAACAACAAACAATATAAGGGCGTACATTAGTCGGTGGCCACCCTGCATATATATACATATATATACATATATATATATATATATATATATATATATATATATATATATATATATATATATATGTATATATATGTATATATATATATATATATATATATATATATATATATATATATATATATAATACTTATTTATAGTACTTACTTGAGAGGCACAAAAATATTAAACCAGTTAAAAATCACGTTAGGAACTTGTGAACAAAACGTCAGTATCTGCATAAAATTTCCTACATAGGGAAACTCGAATCCGAGAGATCTAGTTCCGAGTTTATAGACTATAAAGTACTGAAAAAGAAATAAAAAATATTATATACTATTTTTCTGTGCTCCCTTTATTCAACATACATTTAAAGTTTAACGGGTATTTTCTTAATCCATGTTACGATTGTTTGAGAAATGTTATATTGTATTCATTTCTTTTATGAAACTGACTACGAAAAAAGAAAAACGGCAGTAATAGCGATATTTCTATACTATACGAGCTATGGCGACATGATAACATAGGACATACAATACACAGATGAAGCAAGTGTAAAAAGTTGCTTCTTAGGTAGACCAACAAAATGGCTCTAATCAAAAATGCTGTTACCTTGTAGGAGTCCGAAATACTCCGGATATATGATATTCACCTGTCAGGTAGGACGACATTAACAAGGAACACAAAAATACTATACATTTGGGTATAGCGCTACTTCGATAACATAGAACAAGAGTTCTACTGTTTCAACTTAGTCGAAATTCAAGAAAAAAATTGTTTTACATAAAAATGTGTTATCAAGTACACGATTGATTGTTTTAAATGACAGGTTATATTATAACTATCATAAAAACCAAGGTAGACATATTGTTTTGATAACTAAATAATTTGAAAAATTAATTTTTTTAGACTTATGTCTTATCTTAGTTTTTATTATCGTAATAAAATAAGTTGTTTAAAAAAAATTCATTCGAGTATCCGATATCCCATTTATAAGTCATTTTTGACAATTTGAAACCGCAGTTCTACCAAAATTTTATTGTTATTAAAGTAGCACCCTACCTAAATATATACCTTATGACCCATGTTAGTGTCCTCCTACCTGACCGGTAAATGCTATATATTCAGATTCGTAGCAGGTAACAGCAAGTTAGTGTAATTTTGATTCTCTATCTAAAAAGCCCCGTATGTTACTCCTACCATTACATATATTAATCTGAATGTAGTATGTGATAAGCTGGGGTACCCCAGTAATCAACACAATATATAATATTTATTTTGTATATTTTCAAAACCCTGCTATTGAGCAGGCATATAAAATATGTATTTCTTGTGTTGATATGCACTCAAATGTATTAAGATATTTGTTTGCAATTGAATTTTTTTATTTAAATTGTTAAATAATGTAAGAAATCATGGTTCTTGAGATTAGACCGTGTCAAAATGGAATCACTTTCCGACGTTTCGCCTTCGATTGCACGAGGCATCTTCACTCAGTGTTCCGATCTCGTGAAGTGAATATCCCTGAAGATGCCTCGTGCAATCGAAGGCGAAACGTCAGAAAGTGATTTCATTTTGACACGGTCTAATCCCAAGAACCATGATTTCTTAATTGACCACAGCCGTGAAAGCTTTCGTTCTATGTTAAATATTGTATTTTAATATGTGGTATACAAATTCGTTTTAAAAGAATTATTGATTATACTAGAAGTAGAATGAGTATGACTAAATAAAGTGATTAAAATGAAAACTAGTAATTGCTTTAAATTAATTTTATTTCATACGGTATCATAATGTACCCTAAGCCTGGAAAAGACAACTGTTCCCACCCAAAATCTTACAGACCCACCAGCCTAACTTCATTTCTTATGAAGACTCTGGAAAGGTTTTGTAACAAACAGATTAGGGATGAACATCTGCCTTTGCTGGAAATACATCCTAACCAACATGCTTACCAACCCGGAAAATCAACAGAAACCGCTCTGCACTGTGTCATTCAGAGAGTAAAAGAGTCGCTTTTCTATAGGCAGTCGGCTCTAGGAGCTTTCCTAGACATAGAAGGCGCCTTCGACAAAGCGACCTTCAGAAGTGTAGAACTGGCCCTGATCAGGCACAGCGTAAATCCAACCATTATTGGCTGGATTGGCTGTATGCTGAAGAACAGAACAGTCGAACTAAAAGCGGGAGACACCACGATGAGAGCGCTTGTGAGCAGAAGCTTAATCAACACGGATTCTACATAACCGGTTATCCAGACGACATCACTATTCTGCTCACAGAAAAATTTGAAAACGTCCTGTGTGAAACCATACAGGCTGCGCTAAGACTAGTAGGACGATGGTGCACAGATAACGCACTCTCTGGGAACCCTACAAAAACCGAGCTGATACTCTTCACTAGAAAAAGGAAGCTGGTCAACGTAAGACCACTTTTTCTGTTCGGTAGGTAGCTCGGTCTGTCTAAAGAGGTCAAGTATCTGGGAGTCATCCTGGATAGTATCCTAAATTGGAATAAACACTTAAGTGAAAAATCAAAGAAAGTCACCAGAGCTTTCTGGCACTGCAGAGTAGCTATCGGCAAAGTCTGGGGTCTGTCGTCCAAGATTGTCCTCTGGTTCTATACGGCCGGTTTCGGACCTATGTTCACTTACGGAGCCATTGTGTGGTGGACCAAAGCCAAGCAAGTTGTACCACAGAATAAAATGCAACAGCTACAGAGATTAGCATGCCTGACGGTTACAGGCGCAATGAGATCCACACCTACGATGGCAATGCAGGTGCTGCTGTACTTGCCGCGTCTTGATGTATTTCTGAAAGACCAGGCAGAGAGAACGGCAGTCAGGCTGCATGCTGTTGACCTGTGATGGGGAAAAAACTGAGGTCCGGGACATGCCCGAGTTTCGCACGCACAACCTCTTGTGAAACACCAAACGGATGCCCGGATCCCCCGCTTCATTTTCAATAAATACTTTGAAATTGACATCAGCGGCTCAACAGAACCAGGAAAAGAAGCAGACATATACATCTACAGTGACGGCTCGCAGAATCAATTTGGGGCTGGCTTGGGAGTGTATGTACCAGAACTCGACCTGGAAATTAGTATGGCCCTAGGCAAAGTGGTGACTGTCTTCCAGGCAGAACTCCTTGGAATCCTGCAAGTTGCCGTACAAATAGAAAAAGAAAGAATAACAGGTAAAAAAGTTATTATTCTCACAGGCAGCAAACAAGTCTTGCAAATACTAAAAAAGAACAAAATAACAACCAAACTGATTCGTGAGAGTCACCAGATGCTGGAAACGGTTTCCCAGAGGAATACGGTCACAGTGTCCTGGATTAAGGGACATAGTGGCATCGAAGGAAATGAAAAAGAAGATAAGTTGGCCCGTAACTAAGGCGGGCGATCATTCTAAAAATAAACGAACAGTCAACAAGGATTCTAAAAGAGAAATGGGAGAGACAGGGCTTTAGACATTCAGGTGCCGTAATTCGTGGCCCTGAGGCCGCTCGGACAGAGTACCTCCTCGGGCTCTCTCGGGAAAATCTTAAAAAAAATTGGTAGGAATGCTGACGAGACACTGTAAGCTAAACAAACACCTTCACACCTTGGGCGTCCTCCCGTATCCTAGTTGTAGGGGGCGCAACGAGGACGACGAGATTGCTGAACACGATTTTTTGTTATTGCCCAGCTCTTGTAAATACCATTATGGGGGAAAGATGGCCAGACATGGCTACAATCGGAGGTTGCTCGGCCGCTACGGTGCTGAACTACATCAATGCTGTTGGCTAGCTCGACGAGTAAAACTCCGAAGCAGGTTACAATGGGCCCACCTGAGAGGCCTAAGTATATCTATCTATCTAATGTGCCATTTCCGGGACCCATACGAATCCGGGAAATAACTAATTACAGTACCGAGTCCGGGAAATTTTTATAGCCCGGGAAATGGCAAACTACAGTACAGGGGCATGAACTGCTATTACAGTACTCGTTTAGAAATTCCAGCCTCGACTTCTAGTAAACATCTAACTCGTAATGTAATCAGGGAAATATATACCTACTATGTGTAACATTGTATATTTCACTGACTGTAATAAGCCCTTTCCCGGCCTTGTAACGTAAATAACTATTATATTCTGTCAAATTTACCCTGAAGAAGGAGTAGAAATTATACATAGAATACATCTAGCAGTCTAAAACAAAGTCAATATTTACTTTTATCTGCACGACCAAAAAATGCAAGCTACATACCTTCATATTAAGAGAAGGTGTTCTACTTAAACTATTTATAATTTAATCGAAATTGTGTAGGAAATATTTAACATATGTAATAAAATTGCGTCGAGTTTACAAACTACAAATTACTTATCATCAAGGTTATATTAGTTGTAAATAGAGATTTTTCTTAAGGATTTTTCTACTCTACACTGATTAAATACGATATCGTTTTTTTGAAATTGTGTACATTTCAGACATCTCCCATCTAACAAATATTTTGTACATTTCAGACATCTCCCACCCAACAAATATTGTTCATGTATGCCCCAAAACCAAAATTAACATATAAAAGAAAACACAAGTTTTACTTTGTTAACTCTCATTTTATTTTTGCACTAGGCGTGACTGCAGTTTTGTACTACTAATACATTTTGAAACACAATGAACATATTTACAATCAAGTTAGGTATATATACAGACAAAAATTCTTAAGAGTACGAATAGGGAAAACTAACATTTTTTATGGTCAAAAAGTTTTAATAGGGTGATATGTTTGTTAATTTAAAAGGTTAACATTTGGGTCTTTATGGTGTTTATACATTTCTATTGCTTGCAATCCAATTTGCGACTTTTTTGCTTATAATGTAATACACCTAACTTATTTATGTCAGAGAATTTACGTGGGGTTTCTAAGAAATGATTGGCGAAATGGGAGTTTTGTTTTTTTAATCTATATGAAGCGTTATGCTCTTTGAATTTAACATAGAAATTTCTCCCTGTTTGCCCTATATAGCAGATATTGCATTCGTCGCATTTTAATCTATAAAATCCAGACTTTTTATACTTATTTAATTTTGTTTTGACGTTAAAAATCAAATAAGAGAGTTTTTGTAACGGTCGAAAAGTATTTTTAGTATTTTTATTTCTTTTTAAAATATTTACAATTTTGTTAGATGTAAATATATTAAAAAGAAATAAAAATACTAAAGTTACTTTTCAAACGTCACAAAAACCATGTAATTTGATTTTTAACATCGAAACAGAATTAAATAAGTATAAAAAGTCTGGATTTAAAATGCGACGAATGCAATAGCTGCTATAAAGGGTAAACAGGGAGAAATTACGATGTTAGACTCAAAGAGCATAACGCCACATATAATTAAAAAAACAGAACTGCCATTTCGCCAACCATTTCTTAGCAACTTCACATACATTTACTGACATTAATAAGTTAGATGTATTACATTATGAGCAAAAAAAACTTTTTGACCATGAAAAATATCAGTTGGTTTTCCGTAATCATACTCTTAAGAATTTTTCTATGTATATATACCTAAGTTGATTGTAAACAAGGGCGCTTCCAAGAGGTGCGTAGAGGGGGTAATTACCCCCCCCCCCCAGACACCTAATACCTAATATTGAAAATTATTTTGCATCTAATATTTTTAACAATAAATTATTAAAATTTGATAGATAATAATGTTAAAAATCAGGTTAATCAGGCTAAATAATAAATTCCTAACCTTTGTTTAAAATTTGCCTAAACGGGTGTTCGCCCCCCCTCCCAACCACTACCCTCCCCAGACCAGAATTCTGGAAGCGCCACTGATTGTAAATATCCCCCATACGTTTGAAAATGCACGAAACTGCAGTCACGCCTAGTGCAAAAAAAAAATAAGTGACAGTTAACAAAGCAAAACCTGTATTTCCGTTTATTAGTTCAAACGTACTGTCACGGACGACTCAATTAAATCATCAAAATTAACATGTTTAAATAATGCATGTGTGCTCCTGGACTTCTTGTATCTATTTATTATGAAATATGTTTATTACTTTTGTCTGTTTAGGTCTTAAAGATGGCAGATAAATTAAAAGCAAAATGTCAAGTTAAAAAAATAGCTCAGGCTACTACGTAGGCAAAACTAATGGTTTCTTTTAATCAATGTAAATGAATTTTTGAACTAGTATTCTAGCCATAATTATACATTTTTCTTGTAACTAGCTTCCTTCAATTTTTTTGATAGGTTAGGAAACCGAAATCTAAGTAAATAAGTAACTGACTGTTATTAAAAAATATGTTTTTTAATTTTATTATGTAATAAGGAAGTGACATTAAAAAGTATATCACTTCTCTCTGATCTAATAGATAAATGTATCAGATACTTACCGAAATGGCGTTAATGAACATATTCCAAGGAAGTAAAGTGGCGATACCGTGTATCAAAAATATAATGTATACAAAAGAATACTTGTCTGGCGGCGTGTAAATCTGCAAACTAGCCTCGTCCATTGTAAGGTTTTTAAAATTCAGCTCTGCCTCGGACAAATTATTTTCTTCCCAAGATGGTTGTAATTTTACGGGTTTCTGAAGGCGCGTCCTTTCATTGCTCTCATCTCCACCAACTGAAAAGAAATGAGCCAATTATTAATTTCCCTTTACCTGCTACCAGACATTAACTCTTTGGCTGTCTGGTACTGATGGATGGTATCAGGGCAGGAATATACTGTTTATCAAAGGGTCATGGTTACTGATTTTATTTTGTCATTACGTTATTAAGGGGTCTTTAAAATGTAATATTCAAACAGATCTATGCAATTAGTAATTAATATGATTTTACATTTCTTTTTGTAACAAAATGGCAATGGTCCAATAAAATTAGAATCTGAAGAGGAAAAAACTGCAGTAAACAATTTTTTTGGCTTAAGTTACTAATATGGCCAATAAAAAATTAAGAGTAGAATTCTTAAAGGACCAGGCTCTAATTACACTGAAAAACGGTTTCGCTCAAACTTCCTGAATTTGTCATTTGTGATGGACTATGATCCTCTAAACTTATATTTGCAAAGAATGGAAGGTCAAGCGAACCGTTTTTGAGCTGTGGCTAAACAAAAGGGCAAGAAATATTATAAACATAAATGGATTGCTTTACTGTAAACACACTGTATAAAATATCAATATCTGAATAACAAAGTTCGATCTGGAGAATGTTTAGGTGAAATTATTATGTAATGTAACATGTAACATATACGGAGTCTTGGACTTTTTACAGGCTTATTTTTAACCTTGAGTCAAGAATTATTGAGGATTTAATGATTTGCTTTCCTCTCATTTGTTTACTAAACCAAAATAATGAACTTTAACCTCCACTATATGTTATATGTTACGTAAACTATAACATAATAAGTCACTAGAACGATGATGTCTCTGGAAAAAGATTCCTCTCATAAAAATAACAAAAAAAGTTATATTGGCAAATAATTGCTCAAAATGTATAAAAAAGAACCGCTTTCTGAATGATAGTAACTTAAAATTTTCATGTAGCACAATAACCTATATATTTAAAACGCACTAAGCCAGATTTTTCAGCAAGTTACTGAGAGAGAGTTGTACTGCACCAATTTACATGATTTTTTTTTGAAATTATCGTCTGGTTACCGAGACCTTTCAACACCATTTGTTGGATTGTTTTATTGCGTATTTTTTCTATAATAAAACCAATATGCTTTTCTTCAATAACATTTCTGGACGATGTGGTGAATGCGATCCATATTCTTATAATTTCGCTGGAAACTCATTGCGCTATCTAACGGAAGATGGAACAAGGTCTGCCGGGCCACCTAGTATACATATGTCCTTTTCTACTCCAAAATTTTAAGTTACTATTATTTTGAAAATGACACTTTTATGCAAAAAATACAAGGACATTTTTTATCACAAATGGAACGAAGATTTTAACAGAATATTTTTAAAAAATCGGTAAATTTCCTTTAGCCGGAACTCCCCTCGTTATGAATCTTTCCTTATACACATATTACATTTTCAAACATTTTTATTGGGCGCTATTTTGTTCTACTATATTGGATTCGTACCAATATTTGACCACTTTCTACCTAGCCACACATGATTTTTGGGCATAATTTCATTAGGCCGCCATTTTGTTCCTTCATGTTGAATTAGTACCAAAATGTCTCCAATTTATTTTACATAACATCTAATTTTTGTGAAAAATTTGAATTCAATTGAATGAGAAGGTTTTTTTACGTCGATTTCTTAAAAATTTTATTTGTCCGTCATCTTGAATCACACTTCTTATTCTTGCACAAAAATTGAAGTTAATCTAATAAGTAGTTTTTTAGGAAGATTTTTAATTTTTTTTTTGTTAGGCCGCCATTTTGTTTTGGCATCTTGGACTAGTATCAAAATGTTACTGGCTATTTATATGTAATACTTGATTTTTGTGATTAATTAGTTTTTTAGTATTCATTTTGTTTAACATTTCATTAGTCCGCCATTTAATTTTTGTCCGGGATTAAATGCCCTAGTAGACAGGACCTAAATACAGGTCAAAATAATCAGAGATCTCAGGATGAGTATTGAAATATGAAGAAGATGGATCATTTTATTATTTAAACAAAATTTTCAAGCTGAGTTATTTTTTCGAAAAGCAAATGTTTTCTAATGTTACTGGTGTAGGAATGTGTTTTGATCCTATATGTTTTTGTATTTGTAATATTTTAGGTTTTTATTATGCTAGAAGCATATTTTTTTGAGAAGATCAAAGTCTCCTTCATTTTGTAGAATTTAATCGATTATTTAAAATATATTGGTTATTTGATTGGTTATGTCAGTAATATTAAAGTTTCACAGGCAAATAAATTCCTGTACAATAAGGAAAGTATTATTTATTTTCGATCGTAAGTTTCACTGTAACTTATTTTTCTCTTATAAATTGAAAATTGAATTTTTCAGTTACTGAATGAAATAACTAACATAGATAAACTATTTATTAATCCGCTTTTTATTCTATTAGATTGTGGCAACATTCCTTTAAATTTATATTCTACTGGAATTTTAAACAATTGCAATTTCCAAGATTATATTCCTTATGTGACCCTAACAGTGCAATAACATTTTAAAGTTTTGTTTATTCATTTCTATAATTATTGGATTTAAATCATAATAGGGCATCATAATGTCGGTATAGTATTTCATGTCTGCATTCCCTAGCTTAATGGGTAAGATACCGCGATTATCGCCTAGTCGGCGTATGACAATACGTCTTTGGTTAATGTATTCATGCACATGCACAATGCTGAAATATATCAGGTATTAAAATAGTTTAGTTGCTTTTTGAAGTTACAATCATGTGCTTAGATAGTATAAAGAAACGAAAGATGAGCGCTTTTCTAGCTACATAACTCACGTACTTAGGGTTGCCACTTTTAGAAATTCCTATCCTGAATACCTAAAAAAGAACGACATCCAACTATCAAGTGATGACTAAAAATAAAAGATTCTCGCTTTGGTATGATATATCATAAATATATTATTATATATACATAATTTTTATGTTATATTTCTTAGTAAATTGTTTATAAAAACAAAATGTACGGATCAAGTTCTTTAAGTGGAGTTATCGCAACGGATCCTTAAAGACCAACAAAGGTGTTTAAAAAGTGCATAGTGCAAACTTTCTGAGACAAGCTGACTGACCGTTGCTTTCAATTAATTAAGGAAGATCTACCCCCATCCACTGGTAGGAAAACTACAGCTACTTCGGAAGAACCGAAGATAATATTTCCTTTCCAAACCTTTCAATTGTTAAATTGGTATATAATTTTAATTTTTGTGTTACCTGAATTTTTCTTAAATTTTTTTGTTTCCTGGTTTTTATTATTTTATTTTTACATGAGTTACCTTTAATTTTTCTTATTATTTTAATAAACTTTAATAAACAACATCAATTTTAACAACATGGTTACTTTAACAACAGCAAAAAAGATCGCTCACATTTTAAAACCTTTTTCAGGACGACCTGAACATTTAGAATTCTTTATTAATTCTATAGACAAATTCTATAATAGATACTACACTACCTAGAACGAATCTCTTAATGTATACGTAATTGCCGCCATGCAATCCAAAATTATCGACGAAGCTAGCGATAATTTACTTTGTCATCCCGAATTCTCGATTTGGCTTTTAATGAAAAATTATTGAAAATTTGTTAAACAGACACAAGCTACTACAACAACTTAACTTCCTCACAAGGCACAAACAAGAATCTATAATAGAATTTTTAGACAGACTTAAAATTTAAAAAATAGAATTACTCTTAAAATTAACTTTAGTTCAAGCTACAAAACTTGCTTTAATTAAGCAAACAAAACAAACTGCAATTACCATTTTATTAGCCAATGCAAATAGCGAACTAAGAACTATTTTACTAATTAATAACCCTAGGGATCTCGTTGATACCTATACCGGACTCATTTTAAATCATTCCCTAGTAGAACAACAAATTAACAAGGACTCAAATGTTAAGGCACCACACAAACATCAAATATCAGACCTAAAATACCAAAACCTAGTACATTTAATTTTCGAGACAATTATTTAACGAACCCCAACAACAAGTTTCAACAGGCACCAAAAATCCTTCACAAATAATGCGTATTTAAACTCTTCACAAAGCAGGCCAACACCATTCCCCAGAACACTCATTAATATTCAGTCCAAACCTATTCAACACAGATTCCCGACCATCCGAGAAGTTTTTGGCAAACCAGCCAAATCGCCTAAATACGACTCTCATAGACCCTTAGATACACCTAAACCTATACCCGGCATAAGATTTAAATCAAATACAAACTTCCAAAGGCCCTTTAATCAAAATCCAAACTCCAAACGAAACCAACGGAGGCAAAACTCTAATCCTTTTACTTTCACCGAAGTCACTCACTTAGAAAATAATTATCCTGCCCAAAGAGACACTTCTCAAGAACATATTGACGTAAATAAATATAAACCAACCTGGTAACTTCGAATATAAAAACAAAGAAAATATGTATAAGAATAATCTATACTATCCCCAATATTTCGATGACGAAAATTCCGAGAATGTAAATTCGAATCCAGCCATCAACCCTGAACACTAAAACAATACTGAAGCCAATGAAAATTTTCCAAACCAAGCCTCCCTAGAGGACTGTACATCTTATATAAAAATCGAAGTTCTTCCACTATTAGAATTACTTATTGCAGTCACACTTCTCTTTCAAGACCCATCACTGCAGAGCAATAAACTTCCTTGATCAAATATTTAACTCTTAACATATTCTTGTTACCTGCATAGGTAAATCAAATACCCATGATAAAGCAAAAGTTGCACTTCTCGTGAATTTAACATCGCTTCCAAACTGGAATTTATCTTGTTTAACTTTCACGGCTATTTCGACGGTATCTTAGGCGTGAAAGACCTAACGAGGTTAAGTCTAAATATAGACTTAACAAACAAATGCCTATACAACAGTGAGATAAACATGGCTCTACCTTCCAGAGAAAATTTCGATATTTACAAAGTCGAAATCCCTAAACATTTTTTTGGTAATAATTTTTCTTCCAGCTTTGTCAATAAGTTGTACTTCCGACAATAAAGCTTTTTTGAATTTGAGTGTGAAAAGAATTTGAAATCCCATCACCCTTTTAAAAGTGGAAAACAATCACGTTACTCTCGAAATTAAAAACCTAAAAAACCACAGTATTTTTTGATATATTTTAATCAACATGACATAGAACAAAAATGTGCACCTTTGAACGCAACCGAAAACGAAAATTTTAACATAGAGCAAATTGTACCCGAAATTACCATAATTTCCGAAACCTCGGATGCTAACTCGCCTTTCGATTTTTTAAACCCTGAAGAAACAAAATCATTGCAAAAATTTCCAAATATCTTTCACAAACCAAATGACCAGTTGACTTTCACCAATCAAGTCAAAAATGAAATTAACTACGAATACATCCGTATGCCATTTGGCCTCAAAAATGCGGAACTTACAAGGACAAGTATGTCTAGTAAGTATATATGGGCGACATTATAATCTTCTCTACTTCCTTACAGGAACATGTTAACAATCTCAGACTAGTCTTTCAGCTATTACAAAATAACAACTTTAAAACACAGTTAGATAAATTAGAGTTCCTACAGTAAATAGACTTCTTAGGACATGTGGTAATCTCAGAAGGTATAAAACCTAATCTTTCGGAAGAAAAACTCGTCGAACATACGCCCGAATTTGTAAATTCTTTCGAAAAATGCAAAATCATTTTAAACAACGATCCAACATTGCAACACCCAGATTTTTCAAAACCATTTAATTTAACCACTGATCCTGCAAATTTTGCAATCGGAGTTGTCCTGTCCCAAGGCCCAATAGGAAAAGATCTCTTATTGCATATGCTTCGTGCAATCTCAATCCCGCCGAATGCAATTATGCCACGGTAGAAAAAGAACTATTTGCTATCGTCTAGGCAACTAAGTATTTCCGCCTATACTTATTCGGAAAAAAATTAAATTATAACTGACCATAGACCTCTCCAAGGGCTATTTGCTATCAAATAAACTCTAAACTGTAGACTCAAATTAATGGAATTCGATTACGATATAATTATACAATTTAGACAAAAACAACGCAAACACCGATGCACTATCTCGTATCCCCAACCAAACAAATAACATAGAACCCTCAGAAGAACTCCTCTGTAAGGTGCTAAAAGAGACTTTCACACTTGGGAGAAGATCTACTCTTTATACTTTATAAACCAAATATTATAACATCTGAAACCCTATTTTAATAAGTTAAAAAAAAAACCCTTACAATAAGTTAATCATTACCGATTACCCAGGAATATAACAACTGACAATGGAACATCCCTTAAGAATGAAAATATCCTCTAAAAAATATGCATACTCCACCCATAACTCCATAACCCCAGTTATGTTAAACGAAAAACCCAAGGAAAAAAATTGTAATCTAAGGAATTATGCTATTTTATCATATAATATTCCGCCTATAATGCTTTGAGATATACACCATTCCAAATCATTAAATGTAAACTTGATTAAAAAACTTTCAGAAGAAGAAAAATGAACCCATTTTATGCAAGAGCACTCTGAAAATATCAAATAAATAAACTGTAAGATATTTGACCCTCTCAAAATAAAATTTTAGAAAAAGGCAATGAAAACCGACATCGAAAAACCTCTTTACGAGAGAACCTTCCCGATCAAACCGAAGACTAAACAACCAAATAAATACAAAAGACTTAGTGTCCTCATGAAAGCATGAAACTACAATGTTCTGTTTTAGATGATGACATTCGTGATACTGGCCTTCCCTCTAGAAAGATCCTTAATTATCGCCGAAGCGATCTTAAGCAAGATGTCAAACAGAAAACTTTTTATATTAAGTAGCAGAAAAAATGAATCAAACCCACAAATTTTTATACGCCCTTAAAAAGAATAATATACATTTCGATGGAGTAGGAAAACACAACAAATAGTTGTTCAGTACTCTCGACTCAGACGACGAGGAAAAATACGATACACACCTAAATGCTCTTTCTAACAATCAACAACGAATACAAAACGAAATGAAACAATCAGTATCTATCCCTTCCATCATAACATAAACATATGACTTACATCGAAATAAAATCGCCGAAAACCAAAAGAAAATTTGCGCTAGACTTAACCTTTTAGAGTTATAAGAAGTAACAATCTCTGATGCCCTATACTCATCATTAGTACCAAACCAAACGTTAATCATACCCAAACCCTACCTGCTACTCACAGAAGAAAAGCATTTCTCTACCAGCGTAGAATGTCCGAAGATTGAAGACATCTTTAAAAGCCCACAAGAGACGTTATCCCAAGAAAATACTTGTATGCCAAGGATATTAACATACAACTAGAACAATGATCAAGATCCACTATACCACTTCAAGAATAACGAAGATCAACGATAAAAAATCTTAGTTATTCCAGCTAAACCAGTAAATCATCACGTTGAACAAATGTGCAGTAGAAATTAATGGTCGAAAATACGCTATTGAAAAATCAAGCAACCTATTCTATAGTTTTGAAATCCCAAGAATCCAAAACCAGAAAAACCTATCTTACCTGAAACTATAAGCAATCAATCAAGAGGCTTTCTACCATAATATTCCACAACTTACGCAGACCTGGAAATCTCAATAACCATTGCTCTTCCGTACTTTATATCTTGCTAAGGCTTACCATAATTGGACTGCTAACGATTATATCGCAGGGGAAATCCACGAAATATTAAACTAAGATGAATCCTCAAATCTCGATAGACATTGACGACCCAGAACCGATGGACATTGACACAACATATACACTCTATTTTCCCAGGAGTTATGTAGTTACACAAGCCCTTATCTTTGTATATATTTATCTATATTTATTTATATTATTACTAAGAGTAATATATAGGGTCCACGCTTCCTAAAGCGTCACTTAATTTTCTTAATTCATGTAGTTAAGTCTTTCCTCTATAATTTTTATGACTTCTATTTGTTAATAAATTGTTTTTAAAAACAAAGTATACGGATCAAGAAGTTATTTAACTCGTGGGTATGTGTATGTATCGAAACAGTTTGTTCCTTAGGGGCAGGGCCATTCCTAGATAGGATGTTGATGGTGAGCCAAAACGTGAGGCACCCGAAAGGCATGTTTTATTGTTTATGAAAATCAGATTTTCATCAACCATAAATAACCTGTTTCACCATTTCTAGTTTAATCAACTTTTAAAAAGGAAGAGGTTCAAAGTTTGATGGGTATACACTGTGGGCCAAAACAATGTAGCCCCTTTTATTACACTTTAATAACTTTTTTGGTTTTTAGCTGATTTGAATGATTTTTTGGTACAATGTGTATTCTCAATGCAATTTTACTTTTTCTTTTGAAATATCACACGGTGTACCAAAAAAAACTTGATTTTAATTAAAGTTTTTAAGCTCGTTGCAGAAATATAATTTAATTTTTGACTCTTACTAATTTAGGTAGGTACTATTATTTGAATTCTTTTGAAAAAAAAAAGATATTTTGAATAATGGGCAATAGATTTCAGTAAGCATTTGTCTTAATAATAACAATGGATCCAAATAGGAAAACGAAACGATATACTTATTAAATTAATAGATTTACAAAAATGCCTTATGGATATAACTTTCCTTTTATTTCAAAATTACAACTGTTAAAAGACTTAAAAATTTATAGTAATAATCAAATGCGCTCAACTGACTGAAGCTTGAAAAATAAAAAAACAAAGTATATTATACTACTAGTAAATTCAGCAATTATTGGCTACATAACTCGCGATTAAAGTAAATGCTCAGTTGCTCAATAAGAGAGTGTAAAAGATATTATTCACACAAGAAACTATAACATTTTATAAACACGGAGTATACATTTTTTCTAAAACTACCAAACATGCTTGTAATAGGAAGCTGTACTTAAAACACTAATTTGGACTTGATAGAAGTGTGAATAAATAACATAACTGTTAAGAGACACGCAGAAAATATCGATCGGTTGGTATCGATCCAACGAACTAAAGCTACTACATCAAGATATATTAGATATTAATTCTTAGGGTCTCTGTAGTATGGCAAATATAAATAATTACATAAACAAACACTTTTATCTGTAATAAATACGGATCAATGTAGTAGCAGGAGGGTATTTCAAATTATTTAAATTGTCCTAGAAACGCAATTTAATAGTAGTACCAAACTGTGTCTTCGATAATACAGTAATTTAATTGTACAATACAATTAAAAGTTCCCAGGAGCTCGAAACTAAACCATGATAGTTACTCTTTCGCTTACATTAGAAAAAAAGCAGAAAAGAAAACTGGGATAATTGTAGCTATCATTATGATTTACTAAAAGTATATTATCTCATTACTTTTTATGCTAAAGTAAATGGTATTTATCAATTAAATTCCAAATGTACCTTTATGTAAAAATTTTAAATTATTTTGACTAGGGGTTTTTAATCTAAAAATATCACAAGCCAGTTCTGCTGTATGTAAATAATATCTATACGTTTTACTACAAAACAAAATAAATATGACGAGGCTTAGGTCCTCGTTGGAAGTGGCTCAGCATTTGATATATCTATCCGGCAAACCTAGCTTGCACCTGTGGATTTTCAGCCGCAGAGTGCCAACGCTACATTCTGTATTATAACAACAACGTTTATCACTATTACAACCACTGTGATCCTCCATTGTCACAATGTGAGGTTAAGTCACAACCCTCTTGGCAAAGAAGATGTTAGCAAAATTATTAAACATTAGTCATGAATCAGGAAAGACATGCATGCTCATTATCTCCATGTATTCTAAGGGAAAGTCCCTCTTGGCGACAGATCCAGTGTGGGTTAGGAAGAGCAAAACTTCCTTTTCTTTACACCAGATCCTTTCATAAGCCTCAGCCTCAGAAAGTAATATAACTACGTAAATGCTTCCTTAATAATTGTAATTAGCTCGCATTCTTCAGCACCAGTATGATTTGTATCGCGAAAGTAAAGGTTTACCACAAATGCCAAGAATTATTAATCAATTTCTGTCGCTAAATTAATGTGTATAGTTTTACTGGCATGGACTGCACTAGATCATGTTCTTAACGAAGTTCCGGTTAAATTTACGAATCGGTTTTACCCAATTTCCTGGAAGTATTATAATGAACCCTTTCCTTTATCAAGAGAAGAGAAAGATAACTTAATTTGTATAGCTACATATTAATAATGTGATGTGGCCCTCTTTCTAAAAAGGGTCATACTTTCCTTGATAAAAGCAAGGATTTATAACAACGGAAGTGAAAAGCCAGTTTCCCGATAAAGGGAGATTTTACAAAATTCCACCCGTAAAGGATGGTAAATATCATATAAAGAAAAAAAAATTAAGATACGATGATGACATTTTTTAAGTATAGTCTTCAAAATAAAATAACAGAATAACTTCATTATTTTTGAAAATTAATTTTTGAGGGAATGAACCGTGACTGATTGACAGATAATGCATAGCTTAAACCGGTGGACTTGCATATTTGAAATTTGGAGGAAATATTCCTTGAGTATCCTAGGGGTGCAGTAAGGAAAGATGTTTACAAAATGTCATTCGTAAAGTGGTGAAAAAGGGTGGTAGTTTCTATGAAGAATTTTTTTTGTTTTAAATTAAGATGACAATTTGCAAATAGAGTCTTCAAAAGAAATAAATTATTTAATTATTATTAAATTTGGAACAATTTCACAACAAAATCAGTCAATTTTCATGAAAAAGAAGGAAGAAAAAAGTGAAAGAATAAAATTGACTTCATCAGATTCATCATCAGGGCGCCAAAATCTACCTGTATAATCAAAATTGCCGATAGTGTAAAAGGGATATACGTAATTACCAAAAACATGTTAAACGTGTGTTTTCAAAACTCGCGTGTTTTTATGCATTTTTAAATTTTGAAGTTATTGGTAATTAATAGTCATACAAAACATTATTTATAATCCGCTGTATAAACTATCGTAATACCACAATGAAATAGTTTTACCCCGTCTGCAGAACCTTTTTTTATGGTTTCACCTTTTCCTATTTCTTTTAAAAAGAACTAGTGATGGGAAACATCGATTTTTTCAATTTGATGCATCGACTTTAGCCGATGCATCGAAAACTTTCGATATTTCTCGATGCATCGATGTATTTTTGTGTATCGAAACCTTTTCCATTGTAGATATAGGTACTTATTCTTTCGTAAAAATATTCGCTAATAATTTTTTTGTAAATGAAATGCCGTCTTAGAAACCAAATATCAGATATACGTGGCAACAATGCAACTACAACTTACAACACAGAAAGAGGACACAGAATCCTAAACAGAGTATAGAGTGGAATAATTTAAAGGTACAATTTCCAAATTTATTCAAAGTAGCATACACGTCGATACCATCGGAAAGGTTATTCTTAAAACGGGTCAAACCTTTAATGAACAACGAAACAGATTAAAGAGAAAAAGACTGAGATTTTTTTTTATAAAAAATACTTCCACTTGGATTAGAAAAGTAACCAGTGTATATGATATGCTTCAGTTTTTAGGTTCAAATTTTTGAGTATTTTTATAAAATATTGTATATTCATAACATTTCAGAATAATGAATAATGAAAACATGGTCGTTTGAATCATTGAACCTAAACTTAATTCCAATATTTAATTTCACAGAAACAGATAAGATGCATCGGAGATATCGATGTTTTTATTCCATATATCGATATGTATCGATGCCATTTTCCGATGCATCACAAAATGCATCGGGAAAAACATCGATGCTTCTTTTTGATGCCCATCCCTAAAAAGAACATCTAATACTGCTTATTATGCTCATTTTATTTTTTTACAGGATTTGCTCTGGCTTTTTTCTGTATTGTTAAATTTGGAGGGATTTCTCATATGACTAACTTTTAGGGTCTCATTAACATAGGCGTATCTTCAACTTTTTATAGACACTTGTTTGTAATAAATTTCAATAAATTATATTATAACATCCGGTGGTTTACCATTTTATATACCTGTCAACTGGACTGACAAAGAATTTACTCCAAACTAAAATTTAGCCAAGTCAAATTACATCTTGCAAACAAAATTTGATACTGGAACTCAGTCTGGTATATGTATTACATGTATCTAAAGTGTTCGTCTAGAAATTACATTGTCCGAATAGCGTAGCGGAAAAACTTTTAAGCCGATTTTCTAACTAATTGTCAATGTGATTAACAAGTATTATATATTGTTAAGACTATTTAAATAGTAAAACATACTTCGAAAAATAATAATATATTTGTTAAAACTGATTTTTTTATACTTGAAATGTTTCTCCTTTGAAATTTAAAAGAAGTTTAAAACTGATCCGCTGTTGACTATCAGACTGCAATTGATTCTTTGGTTCATCGGTAAAAGATAACGGAAACATTTTCTACTCCAATTTGCTGCCTCTTTGATTTAGAGCAATATAAGTATATTATAAAGTGGAAAACGAAACTTTAGAGCGACTTAAGGCTCGTATTGGGGAAAATTAAATTAGGGATACTTTTGTTTAGCATTAATTTCATATTTATGTTGAGTTGGTTTTTAAAAAAATCATTTTTTTTTTAATTTGAGAAAAAATACTGTTAAAAATACAGTTTTTTCGTAAAAAGAACCGGTTTAGTTTGGAAAAACATACCTAATGTTTCCTATTATTATATTTATATATTCCCGAAAATTTTATTTTTTATAATATATTCAAATTGGTGCATCATGTACTCAATCTAAATTTGTCACATACATGCAGTATGAACACTATCCTTTGCGTACGGTTTCGATAATACATTTTAGGTAGCTCCCTATCTCTATACCCTATATACCTATACCCACCGCATTAGAAGTTGATTGTGACAAAGATGATGAGCTGATTTTTTTTTAATATATGGAAAACAATGCGTCTCTGGCGTAAAATGTCTCAAAAGATGAAATTTATGATGACGATGGATTTTTGACATAGATTAATAATAAAGCAGCAAAAATATATAATTTTGCAGGTGCAAAACGGCCTACGGTCATACGCCTATTAATTTATCAGCTTTTACTCGTCTTCGACTCGGATCTTTATAAGCACTAACGCTCATGCTGTTTGTTAACCAAATTACTTAGAAACTCGTTTTTCCAAGTTTTTCCGAAAAAATTAGATGTACTAGGGATATTACCTCCGAATAAATTTTTCTGCTAAAATCGAGAATAAAAAAATTTCCCAACATTTCAAATTTGTATGCATCCTGTATAAAATATTCACGATTTTTTTACTCCATGGTATCATATTATTGTATTCTTTTACATAGGGATGCCAAATTTTCGCTCAATCGGATGCCAGCAAGTGCTTGATAAAGGGATTAAAAATTTTGTACCTGAAAGACACGCATACGAAGAAAGGAAATTAAGTAAAAACTTGTGAAAAAGCCCTTTCCGGCTATTTGAATGTGGCCGTGGGTGGATCATAATAGGAAGGCAGATTAAACGCAATTATTCATAACATAAAGTAATCTATCCAAATATTAAATAGTTACTTACCTTTCTTTTCAATATTATTTTGTTATAAAATATCCGGCCCTTTTATTTAATATTGCCAAAATATTTTCCAACTAAACCATCATCAAACAAACGGACATTTGAAAGTTTTGACTTTGGTTTTATGTCAGCATTATTTTTGAAATATGCAGTTTTAGGTTAACATCTTTAAATATGGACTATAAACAATACAATATAGATGGAGTTACTTAACTTACATTGTATAAAATAGTATTTTTCCTCACGAGACAAGCAGTTGAGTGCGGAAAACACATTTTCCACACGCGTTAGGAACATTTATTTTTCTACAAGCGTGTGGAAATAACCAATGTCCAACAGTCACATTAAAATTTGTATTTAAAGTTTTACATTTTATTGCTGATTTATATAATAATTTGTAACAAAAGTGCAATTAGTTGCATTGACTACATTGATGGCCGGTTCCAGCTGGTTGCTTCTGCTTGGCATCATATATTGACCCTAATTGGCGTTATTCTAATTTTTTTAGATTCCATTGCTTGAATGTCGGTTTATGTCGACGAGTGCTGGGTTTTGAAATCTCAGATAAATAAACTAAATTTACCTCCTCCTTTTCATAGTTGCTTATTTTCTTTTGTAGGCATCATTGGCTAAATATCTCATATTCCTTGTAGTATCTTCTTTCCGATTTTTCAGGTAAAAACGAATTAACGTTTATTGCGGCCTCAATAATCTCCTCTGGGACTCTTTCTATCGAGGTTTCGGGTCTTGTAAACAATTAAACCCACGGAATTTGAACCCCTGTGCCGATCCCAAATATTAGACTTTCGCCAGTGATACACTTTGCTGTCGTTCGCCTTTTATATTAGTGGTTTAATGATGATGCCTACGACGCCTAACCTGGTGTTAACCCGGTACCAATCTACCTAGTGCCTTCGCCGAATGTTAGACTTTCGCCAGTGATGCCCTGCGCTGTTGTTCGTCTTTTAGGGCTTTAACAATGACGCCTACGACGCCTAACCTGGTGCTAGCCCGGTACCAATCCACCTAGTGCCTTCGCTCTCCTGCTGGTACCGTTCCACAACCCACAAATGCATTTTGTTTTTCTTATATAATTTATATAGATATATATAAGCACACTAGATTTCCGTCCAACAGACGACACTCTCGCTCTCTCTTTATTTAGCAGCTGTAATTATGTTTAAAAACGTTTAATAATGTCTAATATAATAATTACTTCTAACTTTTAGTTAGAAATAATCATTTTTGTGTTATAAAGCATTATAATATAATTAGTCTTTCACGTAGTTCATAAACAAGTTCAGTGCAACCTTCCAAAATCTTAGTTTTTTTGGATATAATTTGAAAAAGTGCCTTATCCATAAATTTTTATGTATAGGAATTATTTAAAAAAGGTAATCTTTCAAATGTATATTTTAAATTTTTTAAATTCCATGTGTAAAATTCTTTACAAGAGCCGAGGTTTTAACTACATCCATTTTTTTGCGATATGGACTATAAACCTTACAAAAAAAAAACTCGGACTTAAATTGAATTCTCATATATAGAAAATATTTGACGTCCTCATTTTTGACAATAAACAAAATAGCATGACTTGGATACACAGGTAGTAATTATATAGGTAAGTTTTATAAGGTAATTAATAAATTAATGGAAAATTATAATAATATGTATACTGACCGCATCCACGGAGAAAGAATATAAATGCTCAAAAAATAATGTTATCTTAATTTGAATGTCAATTAATGCATCTTCCGTTCGCGAGCTACAACTTAACCAAATTGCTGTGGGTCGCGATGTATATTCAACGGGTTGTTGATAAAATTTTCCTGGTTATTATGTTACCCTGGGTTGTTGATAAAATTTTCCGCAATAGTGCTGAAAAACAAATTTTCCACAATAAAATATGTGTTAAAAATTAGATGTTCAGCATGCTTGTAGAAAAATTATTTTTTTCTTTACAAACGTGTTAAAAATGCTATTTTTAACACCCCCTAATAACCTTAAAGTTTAAGGCACTAGTGTTAAAGAATGTTAAATTTTGAAGGCGAACGTCAAAAAACATTTATATTTTATTTATTAACATTAATATTAATGGTACAATTTAAACAATTTGAAAAAATAATTCCTTCCGCAGATCTACCTTCGCCTTCTCCGCAAAATATATCAAGAATACATTTTCGGTATATTTTATATATATATATTTTTTTTGCAGAAACGCCTTTTTCTTCACACCATTTCACAAACTTAGCGTAAGCAATCTCATATTGCATTCGGGATTTTCTAGGCAACAAATTTAAGGTAGCTCGATTGGCCGCTTCATCTATGTCTTTAAATGAGTCGATGCAACCATCGTTTTCTTCTATATTTTCTTGGATTTCAAGCAAAAACCTCAACAGCGTTTTGAGAAACTGGCAGGATGTTTCAAATTTACCGTTAACAATTCTGCCAACAATGGTTGCTAGATTTTATTGACAAATGTCAATTTCGATAATTTTATATACGATACTATTTAAAACTATCTGCTTCCAATTTATTAAACATCCTAAAAATGTAATTTGTAACTTTGTTAAATAACTATTATAGATTTCGTTAGTAAAATATCGATCTAAAGCCATTAAAATACAAAATTCTTCAAAATCGGTTTACGTTGTTTTGGAATAATAATATAATAAATATAATAATAATATTAATAATGCCATTATTAATAACATAAGGAAATCCAAATAATAAATTGTTGCTTACTTTTCTTTTAAATATTATTTTGTTATAAAATATTCGGCCTTTTTATTTAATATTGCCAAAATATATTGAAACGAAACCAACCAGTTTTCTTTAACTCTTATTAATTGATAGTGTTATACAGAAACCAGTATATTCCTAAATTACTTCTACATCAATGTATACCTTTTAAAGTATTTTATTAGTAATAAACCTTTTAACACCGTTTTAGTCCATTATTTATTCAAACATCGATTAAAATATTTTAGTACTCTAGTTCATGTTAAAAGGCTTCGTCTAAAATACTTATAGGTTGATTCTGGAAAGCGACAAGGTGAACAGAGGGTTTACGTACCTATAAAATCCGTATCGTATTAAGCCATTTATACAAGTCCGTTTATCTAAATTCAAAAGTTTGTTTACTTTCAGTTTCTAAGCAAGGATGTGGCTGGCAATATTTTCAGATTTTCAATAGTAATTAATTATTTCACAACAGTAATGAACTCGCAAATATGACAAGGCATTTTACCATATTTGAAATAAACTGTAATATTTTAGCAGATTCGATCTCCTCAGACGGACTCCATTCTCATATAATTTTCAAAACGTAGCATTGTAGTTGCCGAAAAGGCGAAACATAACATTAAATATCTCTTTTAAATATTGTTCGATTCAATGAAAGGAGCAAAAGTCCATTTCCTCTGGACCCATCTGGAATAACGGGCAACGAAATTGTAGACAAAATTGCAAAATCCCACAAATTATTGTCCTTCCTTTAAAAAAATATATACTAAGTCAATGAAACAAATATATATTGCGATAACAATTTCGGTGTCTCCTTATATTTTGCGCCCCTACAGCTTTTATTTTTAGATATTTTTAAAAATTTAAATTGTTGGTTTTGCTTGAACCGTCAGGATTTTAAATCAGAATTAACAAATGAAAATCTAAAAAATCTGTCAAAAATACCAACTTGTGTTTTTTTTTTTAATAAAATACCCTATTTTTTTTATTGGAATCCTCATAATCACTCGATTTCGACGACATATCCATGTTATATATTCACTTTAAACGTTCTTTTGATATTTTGCATGAAAGAAAAAAAACGTATTTTTCTTGAAAACTGGTGTAACCTGCAGGCAATGGTGATTGATTAGCTATTATTATCAAAACTAAACTTTTATTTTAATATCTTTATATTACAGAATATTCAACTCAAAATCTCAACATCGTGTAGTTTACAAATGGAGTAAATATTGCCGAAACTCATTGGGAATGGTGTAGGTATGACAGTTATGCATATGCGAAACCAGTCTAGAGAATAGACTAATTAGAGGTGATTTAGAAGGTGTATCCTCCATTATTCTCAATATTCGCTCCATTTTGTAAAATAAGAATATGCTGTTAGTTTTTCTTAAGATGAATATTCTACAATATAAAGAAATTAATATAAAAGTTTAGCTTTCATAATGACAGCTAATTAATCATATTACCTTACCAAAATATAAGGATATACCTTCTACACCATCTGCACTGGCATCTTAGAGTAATATTACTCTAAGACTGGTATCGCCATTCTTAAATACCTATAGAAAAGGCGGTTCCCAAGACATTTGCAAAATTGGAGTTAAAAATGTTCCACTATGCGAATGGTGAGTCTGGGGATACAAATCATATTTTTTTCACCTACAGACTCAAAAAATGATTCTCGTAGTCTAGTTAAGAAACTTTTAACCAACAATATCTTCTTACCTATTGGGATACCAGAAGTATTAAGTAGTAAAAATTCAGAGGTTTTTGCACATTTTTACAGAATATTACTTTAAATATCTAATATGTACCCACTTTTTTATAATCATTAATTAAGAACATCACTCTAATATTCAAACTTTTCCTTAAGTCTGTGAATCCTTTTTTAGTGGTATCCTATTTGTGTATTCATACATCGAACATTAATATTAGGTGATTCATAGTCGGATTTTTTTAACACAATATACCCAATAATTTTTAATAATTACCATAGTTAAAACACAAGTCTGTAAGGCCAATGCTTCTGAGAAAAAAAAACTTTCTTGGATGTACTCAAAGATCTTCCTTGCAAAAATATATGGATTTAATGTCTTGCAATTTAGGCAGTATAGGCAAACCCCTTTGTTGGTAATAGATTTCATAATCGGGGCACTCCTGCAATAAATGAGGAAATTGGAGTGGTTCTTTGTCTCGGCAGCAATGGGTTGAAGGGTTCTCATGTATGGGAAGAGTATTCAAAAATGGATATATAAGTTAGCAAGAGAAGTGTTCCGTGGTCGGAAAAAGAAACCAGTTTTGCTTCAGCAACTTTGGCAATTGATACAATGTGGTTATGTCAGCGGAGATGAGCTATAGAAACGAAATATTTGCGGATCATAATTTTCTTTATTTAGGATCATTAAAAAAGTTTAAGAGTTAGACCAGATTTAGACTTGTACCCCCGTATTCACTAAAAAGGTTTAAGAGATAGACTAGGTCTAGTTGATATGGTACTTAAAACTATTAGTTCGCCAGTTATGTTTCACTTATGTCTTTGTACTTTTAACTTATTTAATATTTTGCTTAATAAATTATATGATTTGCTCGCTAGATGCGTTTCTAGCAAGTTAAAAAATCGGTAAATTGGCCTTTACCCAAAACATTCCTCGTTCCGGATTCCACCATACACCTATAACATTATATATACGTATATATATATATATATATATATATATATATATATATATATATATATATATATATATATATATAGAGAGATCCGTATTAATTATAATTATAATATAATCATAATTATATTAATTTTATACATTATCTAGTTATTGCCATAACATAAACTATGTTATCTGTGTGTGGTGAAATTCATTACTGATTGATGTTCCGGGTAATTTTTTTTTTTCATATTCATTTTATATATACTTTCCTTTTTACTTCATTTTTATATTGTGGTTGTCAAGCCAAAAGTCACGCTCTTCCTAAATACTGATATTGCGCATGCGGTAATTAGATTTTATGACCATTCATCTGTTTTATTTACATATCTAACAATTATTCAGATTGAAACAAATATACAATTTTCATTTTTGTTGTCCATATTTCACATACATACATACATTTGTACTTACAAACATTAACTCACTTATCATAAGTACTACTTAAATAAAACCTCTGCTTCGATACTCCAGTATACCATCTTTTAAACTTTATTTTTTATGTTATTGTTTATTATTATTGTTGTTTTAAATTATTTTTTTTTAATATATATAGTATTTTCAATTTTTGTAATTTATTACATAACCTATAAAAAAATCAGTTATGATATTTTTTATTATCCTCCATAAAAGGAAGGTCTTTAATCTAGAAAAAAAGCAAATATTATGTAGGAATCAACTGGTAAAATTTTGTTACGAATTCAGGACTGCGAAACAAAATGGTGGCTTAATAAAGTATTTAAAAATTCAGCCTGAAAAAAACTACTTAATAAATTGATTTTACATGTTGTGCGAGTATTAATTGTGGTATAGAGATGAACAGGTAAAATTGTGGTACGAATTCAAGATTCAAAAATCAACGTAAAAAAATCTTCTTATTCTATTGTAAATGTTTTATATGGTAAACTGGTACGAATTCAACACTACAGAACAAAATGGCGATCTTAAAAAAATCAGTGTAAAAATTATGCCCAAAAATCAAGTGTGGCATAGTTAGAAACTGGTACATTGGTGCTAATCCAATATGGTGGAGCAAAATGGCGCCCAATAAAAATATTTGAAAAGACAGTATATGTATATCTGTTACTAAATGACTACGTGCGGAACTAACTTGGGTCAAACTTTACTATTCCTAGTAAAAGGAAAAATTTATAATGAGGGAAGTTCCGGGTAAAGGAAATTTACCGATTTTTTTTTTCTACATAAAAATTAGATACATGAAATATATTTTTTAATGACAGCTTATGTAATAACGATAATATAAGTCAAGTTAGGACAAGAGTCCTATTATTTTAATACATCAGTTTTTGATCGATTTTTTTAGTTTTTTATTTAAACAAAACAGTAGGACTCTTGTCCTACCTTGGCTTTTATTATCGTTGTTTACCCTACCTAAATACATATTACTTTTTCATGTGTCTTATGACCCATATTAGTGTCTTCCTACCTGACAGGTAAATATCATGTATTTGTACACGTAAAAGATAACAGCAATTTTAATTAGAGCCATTTTGTTTGACCTATGTTATGATGTCGCCGTCGCGTCGCTCGGACTAGGAGGTGAAAAGAAAATATTAAAAGTTCACTATTCATTATCTATAACTTTAGTTTGGCGTCATTGAATTTAACCAACGTAGTTTCCCTGAAAAGATTTTATTTTGTTGAAAAAAAAAGAGACATATCACATATAGAAAAAATGTTGCTTTTAGTTCAAAAAAATATCGTGTTGGTTTATCTCTACGTTAAATAAATATTTAAAAAAAATGCCTTATAATAGTAGATTGAAGAATCTCTAGTTGTACAGGTAATCACAAAAAGTACTTTTCCTCTGCTAACATCACTAGCCAGCAACCTTGAATACTGTTCCCAATTCCAAATTCCAGTGACAAATAAACTTAATTCACTAGAGTATCGGCAGATTGTGGCGAAATGTCTTTTATCTACAGAGACCAATATTAAGGAACATAAGCTAAAGGAACAAGTATATTTATATTGTTGCTACAATCATTTTTATTTATATTTATTATAGTATTGATTTTTGTAAAGATGTTATGCAGAACAATTTTTTTTTAAACACAATAAAATAATAAAATAAAGAATCCCTCCAGTGATAATTTCATGTACCCTGAGCGTCTAATGCATAACACAATTATTTTTTTTTATAAAAAGCGCTACTTAAAAGGACACTGTTGATACTCAATAGGTTGTTAATGCTCATTTGGGGATGGATACATATTTATATAAACCAGTTAAAACCACACCGATATTGTAAGCAGCTTAACTTAATTTGCAAAAGCAAAGTCATTGGAGTAACATAATTTCTAAAAGTTCATTGGCTCTCCCTTCTCACTACGTTAAACTATGTGGGTAAAGAAATTAATAGGGGTGGGCAGAACAAAACTTTGTCGCCAACGGATTGCAAAGGGTAGCTGATCCGTAAAAAAATGTCAACTATATATATCTACAATAGTTATGTTTACGATACAAGCCGTTCCAGATAAATGTGACTGATTTTAAACGATAATAGTTTCTACATCACAACAATAGCCAGTGGCGTATATTTTTGTTCCTCAATTCTCCTAGGGTCCGTAAAAAATGGGATAATGCCAAAAAACGCCCTCTCGCTATAGTATAATTTGGCGATATATAAAAAACAACATAGGGTAAAATCGGGTGAGAAGATCAATTAGACGACCAATTGGCAAACATTTACTAAATAACCATAGCATGGCGATGTACGTCTGACAATTTATTAAATCATAAAATTAATCCATTGCCACAAAAATATAATAAAAATGAGTTTATGAATGGTTTATTTCAAAATCTATACAGTATCATCTAATTTCTTAAATAAAACAAATCAAAAGAAATACACGCAACACTCACAACAAAAATAATCAACTTAAAGCCACATTTTTATATAATAAACTACATGATATTCTACATTTTGAGATCATGGAATCGTTTATCTAGTTTATTTAACTGGTGTTGCATAATTAGCACATTATGTAATAACGAACAAATTGTAAAACCAAATTATGTTTCCAAAATTGGCCATCCATCCCTGGTTTTTGGTAATGATCGCCGCTAACAAATGGGGTGTAGATAATTAAGTAATTTACATGGATAATTAATCTGAGGATAAAAGTACATTAGCTACCCTTCTACGGTAAAACACCTACAAAATTAAAGAAATTGTTATCTAATAAGATGTTTTATTTAAATAATGTTAATTAGCATAATTTTATATATCAAACTTTAATTTTAAACCAAGAATATTAGTGATATGTGGTGACGAATTCTATTTAAAACATGTTTTTAAAGATTAATGTTTTGCTTGTGTACGGCGCGGCGCTGGTGTAGCGGTCTCCCATTCTGTAGATTTTTAGTGTATTTCTTAATTTGTAAATGTTCTCCATTAAAATACTCCCCTTTTTCAATTCAGTCAACCACGTTAAATAGTGTACTTGGTAATAGGATGGTTATTTTAATTAAAAATATCCTTTTAATTACGTTTAGAAATCTGAACATTATTATTAATGTAGGTGGTATTTGCTAGCCTAATTCAATTTATTTAAGACTGGACACATTTCTATAATTTCGACCCCCCCCCACTCCTAAAATGAATCCCAGCCATAGTAGTTTATTTCTACTATGGCCCAGCCTTGTCTTTGATTTTACCATTTTCTCATCTTCAGTTAAATACTCACAAGTTTGGCAAGGTTGCAACAGTTAATTCATTTAATCTACAGAAATAAATGTATACTTTTTTTATTTATTCCGTTAAGTGATACACATTTTCTTTGCACCATATAAAATAGAATCTAATATTAGCTCCTTGTTCCGTGTGCGGCATCCTAATAAACGTTTCCATTACAGTATTAAAAGGGACTCTATTATAGCAGTGGCGTAGCTGCGGGGGGCTAAGAGGGGCCTTTACCACCGCCACCCACTTTCCTTTTTCTGATAGGTAGCGCCCTTTGCTTTGTTTTCAGAAAATTTTATACTTGAGCCTAGCGTAGTATTTGTAAAATGGCGTGAAGACCTTTTTTGTCATTTGTTTTACGGCTCATTATTTTGTATATTATTTTAGCGTTGCGTTACTACATTCCGGCACCCATACTATTGATTGCCTCCTCCACCCCTAATACCTGGCTACGCCACTGTATTACGTAGGTAACATATGCAATATATACAATGTTCAGAAACACTTAACAGGTATGTTTTAACTTTTTTTTAAAAATTAATATTAAATTAAGACAAAAATGTTCATGAACTTAGCCAGAGGGATGACGGGGAGCTAGGCGATTTTTATATCTTTGTAATATATAAAGAAAAAATAGAATAGAACGGCCTGCAAAAATAACACTTGTGTAGTAAATTTTTTGAAAACACTAAAACATTATTAATGTTCTACTAATTTATTATTGACAAATCATGACATTATGTCAGTCAGTTAAATAAAAAATAACGCCCTAGGACGTTATTATAGAAAAATAAAACTAAATAAGAAATAACGCCCTAAAACATTATTATGGAAAAATAGCGCCCTATGGCTTTAAAAATAATCATTTGGTTTATAATTAAATGCTATGTCTCCTTCAACGCTAACGTGAACGAAACTTATATCACTCTAAGGAATGAACTTTCTAAATTTTGGCTCACGCGAAACCTGTTAATTATTTTCTTAAAGTTAGGTTAGGTTAGGATTGGTCAAGTTTGCTGTAAAGAAAGCAAGCGCGGTAGCGCGCCAACCGAATTTCGAGGTTATATGAAACACAAGGACTTTTTTTTAAACAAAAGCTATACTATTAAGTGAATACCCCCGTTAGGGTTCAAGTCAAAAAAGCAGTCATTCACCGACTTTCCGACGATTCGTTCACGTTAGCGTGGAAGGAGCAACTGCCATTATTAAAACTAGATTTTTCTCAAAAATTTTTCTTTTTCTCGGACATTAAACGTCGAAGGCACCCCGTGTATTATAAGGGATAACGCTTTAGGTCGACTTACATCCCTCGGGCCAGAGACCCTGGGGAAAGACTGTATCGACCTCAAGCGTTATTAGCCTTATAATACCCTTGGTATCTTAATTACTATAATGTTTCTGAATAATATACAGATTTACGTTTAAAATTCATGTTTATTTGTTGTCCATTAAATAAACCTTAAGAAAAGTAAAACAATATTTTGCAAAAATGCTTATCCTTACGGAGATCATATTCTGCAGAACATTGTAAATAGGAGTTTAATATTTAAAAAACATGTAAAATCATTTATAAGATATGAACACATTATTCTCAAGAATTATATCAGACTTCTTATAATGTATGAATATGTAGAACAGAATTTTACCTCTAGAGCTGACCGAGAATTTACAACATACTTATAGATATTTGATAATAAGCTACCGAAGTTAAAACATGGTTCATGAAAAAAATTTTAGGATTTGTTTAACTTTCCTTAACAATAAGCATTTTAATTGATTTATACCAGCCACGCGATTAAATGAATTAATGAAAGAGTTGATTTAATACCTAAATTAAAGCTAAATTTAATTACTTAGATCCAAACTCAATAATACTATAAATCATTTTGTAAATGAAGACGAACGGCATATTTTAAAATGAAAGTTATTACCTCAAAAATTGGAAATGCATGTTATGACATGGAATACATTTTTGTCGAGAATTAAAATAACTATATATATATATATATATATATATATATATATATATATATATATATAGATTTTTTTTAAGCTGAGCATTTCGCTACTTGCTAATATGGAAATCTTCTGAAGCTTAAAACTTTGCTAAGATGTGTAATTGTAAGGTTATATTTTATACCCAGAACAAAAAAAGGTGTCATTATCATGTAATTTAATTTTTTCAATTGAATTCAGTTACGCTTAAATTCACATTAGTCAATGGATCCTGACTTTTGAAGGTCAAGGGTCGACTCTAACGAAATCAATAACGTATTAATTAAAGAATAAACAAAAATTGTAGTCCCGAACTATATTCAATAAAAGAAATAGTGAAACTAAATTTATTTAAATCCAAAAAATACAATGAACGATTTTAGGTGGATTCAAAAGCAATATTTTTATTTATTTCTAATTTGTAAATCATAAGGAGTACAGTAGTAACATAAACATAATTTAAAAGAAATATTAGAAAGCTTGTTTAAAGGCAGAATATTGAGCTTTATTTATGCTAACATTGTATTACTCACTTGTCTAGTTAAGAACATTTTGTCGTATACACAAACAAAAAATAATAAGTCCGTTCTAAAAGTATATATAGCCCCAAACAATAATAGAGAAAACAATCACTAATACCAAAATATCTCGTTAGATTGAAACTACAACAGAAAATGTCCCAGAATTGCGCAATATTCACCCTTTCAGCTGGGAAACAGCTGCAGCTTTACCGCCTTGTGTTGTAAACTAATCCACTGTTGCCAACTTGTCAGCTTTATTCTTTCTTAATGAATTTTCTGAGCTAAGTGAAAATGTAAACGACTGAAAATAATTAACATTAATGAATTGAGGAAAATAAGTGGTGTCATCTATAACTTAGATCAAAATAGACTTGTGAAAATTGATCTCAATTTACATTTGATTTTTCGTAGTGGAAATTAGAAAATTGGTTTTAAATATTTGTCTCACATTTTGTCGCTTGACCCCTCCCCCCTAATCTTTAAATGAATGGGAAAACAGGCATTGTTTTAAATATTAATATAATAAAATATTAATCTACTCTCTTCATAACATACGGAAAACTATTTTTTATATATATTAAAAGTACCTTTATAACTCTGAAACTTCTACACTATATGTATATTATTGAAAATACTTTAAGATCAAAAGTTTTGTGCTACTAAGTAAAGTAAGTTTGAAAATTAAAATCTCTGCCCGGATGCAAAGCCTTGCGGTGAAAATTTTAAAACTGTTCAGATAATGTTATTTAAATAAAAGTCTTGGTAAATTGTTGAATCCTGTAGTCTTTAATTTCTAATTTTATTTTAACCATTATTATATTCTACGATTTTTGATCTCTAAATTTTAAGCAATTAAATATTTTACAGCATCCGATGCTGTAAAATATGATACTTTAGCAAACAGTTACTTAGAATATGACCAAATCATTTGTATGGGGGACTTCAATATTAATAGGTTGAATTTGGAAACGAATGATTGTTAGCAATTTGAGCCACGAAAAGAATTAATCTTGAAGAATACGGTGACTTGAGCGGTTGGATTGGATGGTATGTTTTATTTGGCAACTCTAGATGGTTAGATTGAATATTTTAATAATTTATTGTTATATATTTTTGTTAAGCCTCTCTTAAACAATTTAGAAAAAATACAAATTATAAAAAAGTATAAACAAACAAAAAAGTACTAAAAATTATATAAACAGTTAATGAATTATGCCACGTTTGCAATAAGATCTGAAAAAAGCATACTTGCGAACCAAATCCAAAAGAGAAATGGTAAGAACTTAAAAAACTTAATTTTATTAAACAAAAGAGTTGTGATTGATTTGCCTGATAATTTATGAGACCCTAATAACATAAACATTTTATATTGAATTTCTGTAAACAAATCAGAACTGTCCAAACCAACAAATTAACAACAAACAACTATTATAACAATAATCATTTGGAAAATATTAACGAACTTTTTGAATTAGAATGATATAAAAAATTAATTCTAAAGCAAGCAATTGGTGTCGATAAGATTAACATAATGATTATCTATGCTGCCGTTTTATTACATACACTATTAACGAATGCATTTTGTCATCGTCATCCTCTTTTATGGAAGAAAGCACACGTGATCGCTTTACCGAAACTGCACACTATTACAGCTACTGCCGACGTTATCTAAAATACTCTAAAAAATTATGGTTCATCAAACGGGAACTTTTCTTGACCGCTATCGAATTTTACCAGTAACTCAACCGGACGGTTTAAGGGCCAATCATAATTGTGAGTTTGCCTTGACACACATAACTGATGATATTATTAGAGCCGTCGATGATAATAAAATAACTGCACTTTTATCCCTCGATTTTAGAAAAGCATTCGATATTAACTAAGTAAACGAAAACTATATTCGATATGCTTAACTACAGGATCCTGTACTCTATTATTTCTTTATTTGTTTTAGCACGAAGGCTTGTAACTTCATACAATCTTCCTTGTCGAATCAACATGTTGTTTATGACAGACAATATTCAAAATTTTTAACTATAAGCGTAGGAGTACCACAGGGCGGTATCTTGGGACCCCTGTTATATACAATGTATGTTTTTCTAAATCTATTAAATTTTGTAAATCTTACTTTTATGCGGATGATACCCAATTATACTTTTCTTTTCCAGAATATCAAAGGGTTGGACCCAACAATTAATAAGTTCAGACATGGCTCATTTCTTTGAATTAATTACTTGAACTAAGTCCGACTAAATAATCAGTAATTTTCTTCGGTAATCAAACTGATGTTACATATGCTACTAACAATGCTTATATCAAAATTAAAAATGTTAGCATACCCGTTATGACTACCTGTAAAAGTTTGGGGCTTACGCTAGATTCTAAACTCCGTTTTAAAGAGCATGTTACCTCAAAATTACGTGTACCTAGCATATAGTTAGTTATTATGGCCCAAGGTACTGTCTACAGAAAGCAAAAAAACTTTTATGGGACACTCTTGTAGTTTCTCAGTTCAATGACAGTACAAAAAGAACAGAACTCGTGCTTGAGATTGATATATGGTGTTAAAAGAAGAAGTCACATTTTTCCTTTTCTGAAACAATCAAGATGGCTTAATATGTTTAATAGGTATCGTTTGCATATGTATATTTTTGCACTTAAATCTTTAAGTATAAAGCCAAATTATCTATATGAGAAAAAATCATTTAGGCACGATATTCATAAATGTCGGTTGCTGTGTTCGTGTCCGCTCCCCCACCATCCGCCTGAATTGAAACTTTAAATAATATTTCTATGCTCTAAATGCTATAGCGTTACTTAAACGACTTAAAAATTGTAAATATAGAAAGTTGCAAGCAGGTTTCAGTACTGGGAAGCTTAAAATTTAAACAAACAAAAGGGAAATTCAATTAAGAAATCTTATGGTTGTGGAGAGAAACGACAACGTTTATTTAAAGGAGACTTAAATATTCTTTGATTCGAATTACTACAACACCCCTTCGTTATCCTTTCAGTTTGAAAAAAAGAATGTTTTTATAAACTCTCACTATTATTTCATTAAGATGAACATAATTTTGCTTAAGGCCGTTTTACATGCTGCAATTCTTTCTTGCAAGTTGCAATAGTCTTGAACAAAAGTATGGGCAGAGGCAAGACATTTGTACTTTTTGTCAAACTGCGCATGCCTTTGTTCAAGACTATTGCAACTTGCAAAGAAGAATTGCAGCATGTAAAACGGCCTTTAGACTTATTATTTAAGTCTACAAATAATATTCGATAGATGTTTTCGGATAAGAAATGGGGACGTAACTTTGATGTTAGTTTAATAAATGAGCATTTTTTGAGCTTATATGCAGTGGCTTATTTAATGGAGGGGTTGGATGTTAACCCCCCACCCCCACCCTCCAGAGGCACTGTTATTTTAGCTTAAATGGTACAAATAGTATAAAATAGGGACCTTTTTTAGATTTAGCGGGGAAAATCCCTCAGAGCCAGTGCTAGTGTGTTTTAGTTACGTAAAAATAAAATAAAGACCTTTTTTTTTGGTTGTTGAAAATTTTATCGTCTCAGTCTATATATGCCACTGTACTTCTGTACTTTGTAGCGGCTTAGGAGGGTATCGTAGTAAGTCAAAAACGCGCCGACTTGCAACGTCTTATTAACTGACGCAAAAAAAAAACATGTCACTAGTTAAAGTTTGTTGTTTTTATTATTTATTATTATCGGAAAGTCAGTATTTTATCATATTTAATTTGTTTTTCTGTTTCAAAAAGTTTATCTTATTGTTTATTAAAAATGTGTAATTTCCGCTATTATAAAATTTAGATACATTTATACTATATTTCTCAAAAAACGCAATAGTTTTTTTACTAAAAGACGACTGGTTTTTCAAGATCAACCGTCATACATTTAATTGGCGGAATATCAGTTCGCTACACTATTGAGGCTTCTGTCGGTGACCCACTTCGACTTGTACCACTGCAGATATCATCTGATATATGTGCAGGAGTATATCCTCTTAACATTGCCCATTAATCAATATACACGGTCCCAAATTAATATCTAGATACATCGATCATCTCCCCCTATATAATACAGTATACTAAGTGAACCTAATGTTGGATTTTCCAATGGAAATCCCACGTATAAACCCACAAATTAGTTACCAGTATATGAAACTTTGTTTTTGTTTATTTATTATGTTTTTTTCATAAATGGTTTTTCTTTTTTTAGCTCTTTTTAAAACACATTAAGTTAATTATATTATTTTCGTTTTTCGGTAAATCGAAAGATTCGTTACGAATTTTTTTAACACCTAATCAGTTTCTAGGAAACTTGATTTTGAGCAAAATTCCCGATTAAAAAATATCTAATTTCTAGAACAGAGGACAGGATTTATTTAGGAAAATATTGACAGAGCGGCAGTGATTTCGCAAAAGCTACGCTAACCGTAGTATATTAATTAGGTGAACACGAAACAAATTCTGCACTCTCATTCCACTTATGGCAAATAAATTCATTCCGTGATGTTTTTATGTGGGCGTGCGTGTTTAAGTTATTTTGTACGTGCCCCAATCTAGAAATTAGTTAGGTCTTAAAAATCGTTTGGACTATCTGAATCTGAACAAGTTTTCATTATTGCATTTAGGAATTACGAGTCTCGCATTCCTTGCTGCAGTACACTACGCCATAAAAACCATATGAAGCGAATTAATAGTTTTTTAAAATATTAATATGAAGTGTTTATTATATACACAAAGCTGAATGTTACATTTAACAGAGAAAATTTGGTCGAGAAAATGCAGTAGCCTAGCCAGATTTAAAGGGCGGCGCGGCGGGGGCAATCATAACAAGAGCGCCAAAATGAAGTAAAGCGCAAAATTATAAAAAAATATCTTTATGTACGTTGCTCCGCTCACTCATAAGATTTACTTAAAAAGCATCGTTTACAGAAAGAGGGCGCCACTTGGCAGAGTCCGCTCGCTAGACTAATGAGGCTTCTGTCGATGACCCAAATCTCCCTTTCACAGTGCAGCTATCGTGTGATGTAGCATTTAGCAGCACATTCACTCCGATATCCTCTTAACATTGTTTTAACTACATACATAATCAATACATGTGGATTATTATTGTTTGCTGTATAGATTAGCCCGTATTCCATTCCTGAAATTATTAACCAGTATCGTAAGTTCCAGGACATTGAATACATTTTTAATTTTATTTCTATGTACGTCTTTGTAAATATTTTATTATTATACACGATCCCGAATTAGTATCTAGACACATAGATCGATCAGCGCTCACTAAATAATTCAGTCCCCTATATAACTGGGTCTAACGCTAGTTTTTCCGAAGGAATTATACCTTTGCTAAAGAATTTCTGAAAGGAAAACCCACGTATAAACCCAAAAATCAATTACCAGTATAGAAAAATTTAGTTTTTGCTTTTTTTTTAATTTATCATATTTTTTTTTAATATATTGTTGTTGTTTTTTCAATTCTCTTAAAAATTAAATATATACATATTTACAAAAGTTTATGTAAATTTCCTTATTCATACAGACATGAGTTCCAACCACATCGATGTATGTCGAACACAGGGTATTAAGTATTAATTAAAAAAAGTGTGTATGATAAGATACATTTTACTTTACTTAAATAAACTACTGGTGCAGCCGAAAAAAGTTATCTGAGGAGGGGGGGGGGGCAGAGGTCTAATGTAAGTGTAAATTCTTAGAGCTATGTCATCTGAATGGTTTGCTTTACTGTTGACACACTGTATAACTGATAGATATATAAATGAAAAAAAATAGACCTATAGAATGTCTAGATAAACTTATGTTTTTTGTGTTGATATACAGAGGGTTGTTCTTTGTGACCTTATTTTTGCTTTCTTTGATGACATTATTCTGGATTTATAAATTTGCTTTTCTTTCACTTTAGTACTGAAACAAAATAATTATTTTAAATGTCCACCATATGTTATAATAAATTTGTGAAGAGTTATTTTTGTATAGAAGTCATTACATTGAGTTCAAAATATACGTAATTACCCAAAACAAAAACAAAGTTTAATACAGGGTGTCAATTAAATGATGTCACAAACTTCACGGAAAGGTTACTCTTATAAAAATAACAAAAAAAAAAAGATATATTAACAGGAGTTACTGGAAGATAAAATATGTTTTTAAATATTTTAAATTTTTTAATTTTTTTTCCATACAATTCAACCCATAAAAAAAATTCTTAGGTCACTGGTGGAGGTATCATTATAACTCCATATATTATTAACAAAAATATTTCGACGCCACTGAGTATTTTTAAAATCTCTTATTGCCATTAGAGTCTAAAATGCGTCGACTTTTCAACGTCTTATTAACCGACAAAGAAAAACATGTCCCGAGTTAATTTTCCGCCAAGATTATCGAAAAGTCAGTAGGTATTTTGTCATGTTTTTATTTTTTTTTCAAACTTCCTCAAGAGTTGTTTTTTTACTAAATGACGACGTGTTTTTCAAGATTAACCGTCATATTTTTTAATTGGCTAAATATCCGGGTCTATTCGGTAGACTAATGAGGCTTCTGTCGGTGACCCTAATCGCCCTGTCACGCTGCAGATATTTATCATCCGGTAAATTATAAAGTCTATCAACTGGGCCTATCGTTGATTTCCCCCAAAGGAATTAGCCAAGAAATCAATAACCAGTATATAAAAATTTAGTTGTTCTTGTATGAACTATCTTTAAAATTAAATTAAATTATTATTCTTTTCCATTATTTCGCTAAAAAGGTTTCATTACGAATTTTTCAGTTCGTCTTTTTGCTCCGCCATATTGAACTTTCAATAAACTCATACTCATTCCTATATTTAAACTTGATTTTGAGCAAAATTCACGAATTACAAAATGTCTAATTTCTAAAGCAGAGAACATGGTTTCTTTCGGAAATCATTAACAGAAAGAGACCGTGCCGTTATTTCACAAAAGCTAGGTAAACCATAATATATTAGGTGCACACAAAAGAAATGCTGCACTTTCAATATACTTATGGATAATAAATTCATGGCGTGAAATTTGTATGTGTGCGTGCTTGTTCAAGTGTATTTTGCAGGTAACCCAATCTAGAAACTGGGTCTTAAAAATCGTTTTAACTTAGCACTATCTGAATCTGAACAACTGTTCATTACTGCATTCAGAAAACATTCCGGCGAAAATAATAGCTCATTCATTACCTACGAAATATTTAGATCAGTACTTTTATCAAGAATATATTGTCACACAACAGGTCGATGAACATGAATTTAGAGAGTTTCAATACTTGCTGCAGTACACATTAACACTAGCTAACGGGGGGCAGCGAAATGCGCTGGTGCTCCCGCCATGTTGGAACTACAAATTACTATTTCGCATATTTAGAGGAAGCAAATCTTCTAAATCATTTTGTAGGAAATTGAGGTAGGAAGGGTGATTTAGAGAACTTGGTAGTACAACGGGGCCAATAAGCTGATTAAGGACTTTCATCACACCATGAGTGAAGGTGAAGGGAAAATGTGTTATACCTTTCCTGGAGAAACAAGCTTCATCAAAAAATAGAACTTGGTTTTAAAATTGTAGATCCTCTCTATTTTGTTGAAACTCATCTCAAAGTTGCAGTCGAAATGCATAGTCCCTTAATAATAATTCTTGAACTCGAATAAAATGGTAAGGGTTGCTCATGAAGTGTTGTTGAACTGACGGAGCAGAAATGTTTCCAACTTCGTCAGCGATGGTTCGTGTACTAATTGTTGGGGTATTTTCCACAAAATTTAAAATACTTTCTTCAATTTCTGGACGTCTACGATACCTATGCCTGCCCGCATTAATTTATTTAGCTGCCCCCATTAGGCAGATTTTAAATGAGACCTTTAAAAATCGTTGGAAAGGACGAGATAGACCTATTGTTATTGGAGGTGGCCATTTAAATCATTACTTTTTAGCTATTACTTAATATTGTAGGAATAATTGAATAATAAGTTAAATGTTAAAAATAAATTATTAATTTAACAAAATCACGGCATATTTTTTAATTCGTTAATATTTTGAACATTATAGCAAAATCAATACCAAGAGGCATTTTTTAATCGAAACTGAAGCAGGTTACCGAATCCCCTGAGCACATAAGTGGTGACTTCACCTAGCGCCTAATCTGCTTCGATGCAGAAATTTGCAAATTTCTCGAAATCGGTCTTCTCTAGCGATGTTGAGCAGGTATACCTTACTATTGCTTAGAAAAGATGTGTGAATAATGTTTATTCATAAAGAAGTCCCAGAAGTTCGCTGTCAAAAAAGTTACGGAAAATTAAGTGAAATTATAATAGCGTCCGCAGCGCCCTCTTGGTGCTGCATAAAAACTAATACCAAATTATGATTTCTTACCTCAAAAACACCTCCGGTCACCAAATTGTGTGCCAAAATATCACTCTTCGTTAAAAAAATTGAAAATAAGATTTCAAATTCAACACTCTGTATCTCAAAAACCAAACATTTGCGGACCCATGTACATATGAACTTTTCGCCTTATTTTTGGAAGGAATCCCATGTTTTTTTAAACACCCTCTATATATTTACATAAGTTTATGTAAATTTCCCTATTCATACAGACATGAGTTCCAACCGCATCGTTGTGTGCCGAACACAGGTTAATAATGAAAAAAGTTGATCTATAGATTGTTGTTCTTTGAAACTTTATTTTTGCTCTTCAGGCACAAATTATTGAGGATTTATTAATTTGCTTTTCTCTCACTTTATTACTGAAACAAAATAATTGAAACTTCCATCATATGTAATAAATTTATGACGAGTGATTTCATATAGAAGCCATTAACCCAAGAGTAAATACATATTGTGCCTATAAATTGAATTCAAAATATACGTAGGTAATTAGCCTAGACAAAAATATAGTTAAATAAAGGCTGTTAATTAAACTTCAGGGCTCTCATAAAAATAACAAAAAAAAGATACTGACAGGAGATACTGGATTTAAAAAATAGGTTTTTAAATACATTATATTTTTTAATTTTCGTCCATCAATATAAAATTAAAATTTCTTAAGTCAGGGTATCATAACCCCATATTTAATTAAAAAAAAAGTTTGACACCACTGAATAATTTGTGATAAAAAATGATGCTCTGTACCTTTCACGCCACATGAGAAACGAATTCACAGTTTTAGATTTGAAAGTGTATGTATTCAGAACAGTTTTTGTTTCACATTAAAAAATAAAAACAATCAAACCAATATCGCTTTATTCCTGTTTCGTTCAATGCCATTAAATCTTCTCGTTTCGTACACTCGCCATGTGATGATAATATTTTCTCGTTTTTTTCGATATACTGTTTGTTGATTTCCAAACTACTATGCCTAACCTAATCTACCTAGTATATTATATTTATATTATACAATAGGTCGAACAACAATAAGAATTCCTACTCCCAGCAAGGCTTTGAGCATTTGGGTCATCGATGGTCAAAGTATGTAATGTAAACGAGAAAAGACCTCAAGACATGCACCGCATGTCAAAACTTTATTAGCAGATTATAACTTACCCGGTCTTAACTGGATGTTACCGCCATTTTTTTCGTTGTATAAATAGTCTCTTTCCCTGTAACTCATCTTTGCAAATTTTGCTCCCAAATAAAAATCAGTCTTTTCGGTCGGTCCCTCCTAATTCATATCTCCAACGTTAAATTCCTGAAACAAGATTGAAACATACTTTAGATTTTTACAATAAATAATAAATTTAGTACAGTTCGATATATATCAGGAAATTCTAACAACACGTTTTTTATTTAACCTTAAGCACAATTGATCCAGTGCTAATCTCAAACAGTGTTTATCTGATTAATGATTTCATTGTATGTATAATTATTTATCTTTTATTCTCTATCAAATATATTTTTATTTAATGGTAAGCCAAAAATTAAATTTTAATAATAAGATAGCATTAAACCACTGGTAATGTGCATTTTGTTTTAAACATAATTTAAGCATCTTAAAAAAATGCAATAATTATCTATAAGAATCAGCGTTTTGAATTTTGCTATCAGCTCACCGGAAACCCATGCTATCCACTTAGAAATAAAGATTATTTTTCAGCCAAGCTAATAATTACATAATACAGTGATTGTTTAATAGATATCTAGAGTATTTCCAGAGCCGGCGCGGCATCTGATGCTGCTGGGCGGTCTAATAAGGACGACAGCAAAGTTACTTCTGATATGTAGTGTGCAGTATGATATGGAAAAAAATAATAACAGAAGTCGTCCATTAAACAGTACCAAGAACCAATCAGTACAACGAAAAGAATGATGTGCGATATATAACACACCTCCTCCTATAATATACGCCGCCGATTTTGTAAAAACAAGGTGAAACAAGGTGAAAAATAAGAACCGAATTACATTAGATTTTTAAAATATTTTATTAGGCCGCCATTTTGTTTTGCTTTCTTGTACCAAAAAGTTACCAGGTCACTCCCATGTAATACTTGATTTTTGTGTAAAATTTGAGGAAATTGGATAATTAGTTTTTTTGTAATAATTTTTTTAACGTTTCACTAGGTTGTTTCGGCATATTGGATTTTTACCAAAATATTACCAGGTCGTCCTCATAGGACCCTTAATTTATGTAAAACTTGAGAGGGTGATTTTTTCACGATTACATAATTTGTTCCGCCATCACGAATTAGTGCCACAGGTTTACTAGTTCATCTCTATACCACAATTAGTTATCGCATACAATTTAAAATCAGTCCGTTAAGTAGTTTTTTCAGGCCAAATTTTTAAATATTTAAGCCGCCATCTTGGATTCGCACCAAAATTTTACCAATTAATTCCTAGATTATACTTGATTTTTGTTCAAAATTTGACATAAATCGGATAAGTAGTTTTCTAGTAATCATTTTTTTAAGATCTCACTAGGCGATCATTTAGTTTTGCCATACATATTGGATTTTTACCAAAATGTTACCAGGTCATCCTCATATGACGCTTAATTTTTGAACAAAATTCTAAGTCAATCGGTTCAGTTTTTAGCTATGCCGCGAACAACCAGACAGACAGACAGACCGAAGGAATTGAGAAAACATATTTTTCGGCATATAAGAATCCTGAAACGTAAAGGTCTGAAAAAATCTCGGGGTGATTTTTTTCACGGTTTACAATACTTCCCTTTTACGAGGGAAGTACTAACCCCATACGCTAAAATTCCGAGAGGATATATGCGGCGATTGCGCAGGCCATTCTATAGAACCACACGACCAATCCATCCATTGGGAATATTAGGATAGGTATTGTCGAAATAATTTTTTACATGGCGAAAATATTGTGGCAGGGTAATCATCCTGTTAAAAGGCAATATATCCATTCAATTTATTGAGATTTGGCTCAACCAATTCAACTATACAATGTTTACATATATTATACATATATGAATTTTCTCTGGGTACTGCCAAAGAAAATAATAGCGAGCGTAAGCTTTATTTTCTTTGGTACTGCGCATGCCCTTCAATATGCAGTATCTATAGTTTTGGGTGTTGACTTTACCGTTTAAGGAAAATGCGGTTTCATTACCAAATCAGATAGACCTTATAGATTAGGATTTCTAATAGTTTTCTACAATATAATTTCGCAAAAACGAATCCTTATATCGGATCATCCTCCACTAGTTGGTGTGCAATTTTTATTTTATATGCAAGAAATGTATTTCCTTTTGACATGTTTGGAACTGTAGAACTAGGTGCACTGGTTGCCAGTGGCGTATATAAGGGGGGGTTAAAAACTCCTTTATTACCGTCCAATTAGGTAGAAAATAAAAATTGAACACCCTTTTTTTTGGTTGTTGGAAATTTGTTTTATATTGTCTCAAATCCCCACCCAGAAGCAATGGCTATATACGCCACTGCTGCTTGCTTCTGCTACCTGCTTGGTATGTTCTAGATTTGGCTTTAAAAATATAACGTTTTTTTACTAAAATACCGTAGGTATCTCTCTCTATGCGATAATTTGTTAATCTGATATGAATTGCAGTAACAGTTTAAGAGGTTTCCCCCAAAACTAATTTTAATGATTTTTAAAATATCAATAGCCATCACTTTGAAATTAGTTTATAAAAAATTTAAAAACTGGGTAACTGAATAGAGAATTTGAAGACCTACAAAATGGTGTATCTTAAAACCTCCATTTCATTTAGAAAATTATTCAAAATGGCGCATTGTTGACATTTATTTTTATGTAAAAGATAGTATTTCATCCCTAACACAATCCCTCCAAATTTCGTTTCGGTATCCCCGAACAGTTCGGAAAATAAGAGGCACCATATCTCTGAAACGGTTTAAAATAACAAGGTTCAAATTTGGCAAGGATCATCGCCCCAAGGGGGTTAACGTCTTTTTACTATATCTTTTCAACTGAATGGGATTTGGTCGATGATTTTCAAGCATAATTATTTGGAACATAATGTCTTAATTTTTGGAAATTCCACCGTTAAAAGGCTAAAAGGCTGAAATGTGTTTTTACAAAAAAGGTGAAATGTGTTTTTATAATTTATTTTGAATCAAATCACACAACATAAATCGAAGTTTTAAAAAACTGGTATAATATGATGTCTATAAATAAACGTACGATGTCAACAAGCTAACCAACGTCAAATTAAATTTTTCACACGAGATTCTGGCTATACAGAAATTCATATTTTTTGGCAACTGGTATTTAACAAGCTAACGACCGACCCACCTACCGACCACATCATCTTGCTGATCAATCAGACCGGTTCGAAAATCGCATTATCGGTCGTCGCTTCGGCGGCTCGGTTTCCTCCAGACCCGAAACATACAAGCGATGATGCATTGACTGGAACCGAACTGACTGAGGGCTTCATTTTCTCCCACTCCCGTGGGTCAATATAAAGACCCCGATCTCTGATCCATATGTAGTCGCGTGCGTTTTGCATTCAGTCGTTCTCTAAAAACCTCAGATAGCATATTCTCAGTGCCTAAAGAGAGTTGCGGTCGCATCGAAATATAAAATATTTATGAGACAATGCTGGGTTTTCTTTATATGGACGATGAGGCTGATAATAATTCTAAGAGTTCAGAAGATGCAGAAGGTAATATCGCTCGAGGAAGACATAGAAAGCCATTAAATAAAGAAAATAATGAAACTTGCAGCGCATATATATAGATAATCACGCTACAAGTTTTGAAAAAATGATCAAGATTGAGATGAATGAGATGAATGATTATGAGAGTAGTGGAATAAAAGGCAAATACTTGCCCCTTGTCTTGTTTACGACTATTTGAACACTATAACTCATACAAGCGTCGAAGCAGAAAGGGTTTTTCTGCAGCCGGATACATCTGTAGTTCGATAAGAAGTAGGCTTGAGGACAATACAATAGGGACTATATGTTTTTTGAAGTCTTATTTTTAGAAAAAGTCATAACTTTTCTTATTTTTGAAACAATTATATAAATATCACTTTTATAAGTCGAGTCAATAGATAAAAGTTTCGTTATTGTTATTATTATGAGTTAGGATTGTTATGAACGATATCTTATTTTTTATATAGGAGAATAATCATTTATTTGTCTGTTTGACCCATACAAAGGAATGTTTATATTTGATTTAATTAAAATTAAGATATCAAAAGATCAAGAGCTTCTTATTTGCCTTCAAATTTGTAAGAAAAATAAATTTTATACTGGCGAATTTTCCACTAATATCTCAAAGGAAAAAATGTCCGCGGGATTGCAAACTCTAGTTGTCACAGAAAAACTATCTTCAATGTTACCTTATTTTATCGATTAGGCTTTCTGTTAATACCGATCCAGATTTGAAGGTAGAAGATTTCATTTCAGATTCAGAATCACATTCTTGAATTATATTTTTGATTTTTTAATAAACAATATTCATTAAGACTAATATTTGATTGTTTTTTATTTTTCCCTAGACTAATGGACTTTGGAATATTTTCGAAACATAACCATAGAAACTTTTCTGGAAAATTAAATATTTTGATTTAAGAGCTTATGGCTGCGTACTAGAGAACTATAATATAACGATGGAACAATAAAAGCTTCTGGGACACTAAACCTAGACCATATTCATCGAAATTTTTCAATCAAGCTTTTGATATAACTCGTAGCATAATTTTAACAGGCCCAAATAGCATAATTTTCATTCATTTTTATTCTGTTAATATAACATTGAAAAACATAGCTTACATTACTCAAAAAAAGACGGAATATACGATTTAGGGCAAATTAACTGACACCGAACAAAAGCTTTTCTGGAAGCCTTTAAAGGAAATTAGTTGCCATTCTGCCGCTGCGAAGTGGGATGAGTTTACGCGCTTAGTTTGTTTCACATGTTTTACATTTGTTTAGTTAAAAACTTCACTGGGCAATGGCGCTCTCTTGAAAGGAAAGCGTTGTCTACAAATGAATTGGATTATACTGTTAATTCACTCATAAAGGCGTATTAACACTGTTTGTTCTTCACCAGCATCTAAAAATTCTGAACGAAACTAATAATTTCTTTATATGACATGGTTTAGTAAATCTATCACTAGTGTCAAAGGTTGTTCAATCATTTACGATGCCCAAGACTATGAAGATAATCATTCCTCATTAGGAATTTTATACAAAAAAAAGCTCGAACGCCGTCAAAAATTAAGGTAGCATAATATTAATGAAATCTTCACATCGCACTGTTTACATATACTTACATTAAAATATTTTTTATTTATTGCTATCTGTCTCATTATATTAAGTGGCATTTCTATTAGATTAGATAAAAGTGAGATTAATCAATTACAATCCCAAAACACTGCAACCTTTCCATCATTGTTCCTGTCGCCATTGCACAATTAATCCCAGACAGGTCAACATAAATAATAAAGAAACGTTTTTTTACATTCATTAGAAATTAATTAGACAAAACACTACAACATTAAAATTTAACAATAAATAATAAACTTTTCTTTCGCATAAACCAATCAAAAAATAAATTACCCCCTAAATGAATGGATCCCAACTTTGTATTATATTAGTTGCGATCCATCCAGAGATTTCCGCGTAGCGTAACGCCGACGCTGTAGGACTCGCACAATGCCCAGAGTTGTCGTTACCCAACGTATTGCATCCGATCGGTTGGTTAAATTCGTTTAGAGATAAGTATAATTTTTGTATTGTATTCCTAAAAAAGTATTCGCTTTTGGCAACACCGGACCACATATTATTGCGTGCGTTCTAAATAAACTGTGACACGAACAGCTGATATGGTTAATTTATTTGTATCTGATAGGCGGTCTATTCGAAAAATATTTGGTCTTCTCTCGTTATGAATCTATCTTTCCTTTTATCACGGGAAGTGAAAGATGTGCAGTTTGGGTTTCTTTTTCCTCTTTTTTATTTTAAATGTTTAATAACTTGATTTTTATAACCTACAATTAAATAAATTATGTCATTTATTACGAGTAAGACCTCTTCGAAATTTTACACCTGTTAACTAAAAACTCGGCAAATTCCTTTTACCCGGAACTTCCCTCGCTATGAATATTTAACTAGTATAATAAATAAAAAAACTATTTTGTTTAGTAATTTCCACTAATTTTTTTCAGTGTGACAGCTGTTCCGACACCCTGTGTCTTTTTCAAAAATCAACTGAATGATTGAGTTGGTTTTTGAAAAAGTCACACACTAAACAAAAATAGTTTGTTTATTTATTATACCAGTGATAATGAATTTCCAACATGTAACGGCTAACTCGATAAATTATGAATATTTCCTTTAATTAGGAAAGTACATGCGTATAAAAAAATATCAATATGACACACCGAGGGAACTAAATAAAACTGTCCTAGAGATAGAGTATATTTTCCTTGTACAAAAATGGTGTTACTAAAGTAAACCTTGCTTATAGTCAGATATATTGCCATAATAAGTTGGTGTAATATTTTAACTATGACTACATCCATACGATTTTGATCCTTAGTTTTAAAGATTCTCAACACTATTTTGTCGCGTGTTTCTGACCACCCCTACAGAAACTACAGTTCATTTTCAAATAGTGGTTCCTAATCCGTAGTCGTTTCATTTTAAAGCAAGGGTTGTTCCGAATGTGCACTTAAAGTTAATAAACAAAAGACTTTTTTTAACTGTCAGCAATTTTACAAATCCTATATGTGGGCAGTATCTTTTTAATATAACCGGTTAGAAAACAAAACCGGATATACTTTTTCACTTCATACTGTTATTGACCCGATTTAGTTCCGCATATAATCATTTAGTAGCACAAAGAAATATTTCAGGAGGGAATTTCCAGTTAAGTTTCTTTGCACATTGTTTTGAGTTGGCCAGAAAGATTAAATCTGCAAAATTTGCAACTACCAAACAGAAGCCCATACCATGGTTAAATAAAATATAAACTGCTTTTTCGTAACACCTTACAGACCGTAGAAAAGGGATTTTCTAAGTGGAGGTACGAGATCAATTTTGTGTAATGGCGGAAAATATCTGAAAAATTGACAAAATGTAATTTTTAGGTCCTAATGCCACTGCAATCTAAACTCAATTTGGGACTTCTTTCGATCTTCCTTCTTTATTTAGCACATTTTATATTCCTTGGACAAGTTTGATATCTTGCAGCGTTTTGAAGTAAGTTAGAAAAACTTAAAAACATGGACATTTTAGTGGTTTTTTATTTGTAATTTAAATAAAAGAAGCTGATACTAAAACCATTAAAATATCCCATGTTGCGGTGCAGATATCAAAAAAGGTCAAGAAACATAAACTTTGTAGAACGGTAGATGTTTCAAACTGGGGCAGTGACGTTACAGATTTTTTTATGGCCGTCAAAGGGGTCGTAAACCGAAAAAAAGTCACACTTCTACGATTTTTTAAAATATATTATAGGTATTAATTACAGTTTATTATGTGTCAAACTTAAACTGAATGTGTCAAACTTAAACTGAATAACTCTAGAAATGTACGAGAGACATCAAAAACTCTAAAAAAAAGAAATAAAACGTCCTGTCCCTTAAAAACAAAACTGTTTACAACCAACAATTATATTCTTCATAAAATTACTTGAATAATCATCACCTTAAATATTTTAAATTACTTAGGAAACACCCTATATAACATCAAATAAGCGGTGCTGTAATTTCATTTTGCCGTGCGTAGAAGATTCTTGCCTATATCCATTTATGTATAATATAAGTTTTTGGAACATGTAGGCAATAGAATTGGGTCTTACTACAATTTCTCAAAATTATGTTCTTTAAACCTTCGAATGTCCGCATCTTTAACATAACAATTACAACACAACTAGAAAGAGTTCTTTAAGAAATTTGCGCAAAAAGCTTATAAGCGTTTCAAAACCTTATGCGGAATCGTTATTGGCGCTTAAAAAAATTTCTAAAGCGTTTTACGACCCTTGGTTATACAGAGTGAGCATTCCAAGCGAAACTTCCAGGAAGGAAAAAACTATAAATGCTACAATAAAATGTTATATAAAAAAGTTTGGGTGCCTAGCAAGGTATCTCCCTAATGTATTTTCTTATGTACACACGGTGGTCATAAAAAGTGTGATGTAGAAAAAATCTATTTCCTTTAAATTGAACTTCCTGTATATTATTGCATTTTTAATTTTCCTTAGAATTCTAAACTTATTATGTCCTATACCTATATTATTTACCCAAATGTATTTGTTTTCGAAAACCAGAATGTTGTTATGATAGATTTAAAAAAATTAATATACAAAAAAATACATTTTTTCCACTTTTTTTGGACCACCAAAAATATGAGGGAGATGCCTTGCTAGTTAGCTTTTATAATATATAACATTTTTATAGGTTTATAGTTTTCCCTACGCGGATACGCGGGTCTGTTGATAGTTTCGTAAAAAAATTCGTAAAAAAAATGTCAAGCTCATTAAGAAAAAAAATTAAGAAAAGGTCCTTTCTCCGTTTTTAATGAAACTCTCAAAAACCAAATTAAACTGGGATTTTAACTTTTTGTTAAGCTTTATTTTAAAAAATATTTTAACGCAAAAAGAAGTTCAAATTTTTTTTACCCTTATTTATACAAAATATACATTCAAGTTTTCCGTTTGCGACATTCAATTTTCCAAAACTGTCCTTAAAACTGGGGCAAATCTAATGTAACTCTGGTCACTTTTTTTAAGTTATGCCAATTTATATATTAGTATATACATGAAACATAAATAAATATTACAAAATATTTATTTGTATCTATTTTTGTCTATAGTTTCAACTGTTTCTGTTTCAACAATCTAAGGAGTACAACATTTTTATTTGCAATGTATTTTTAGAGAGTTCCGTAAATTAAATATCAAGGATATATATATATATATATATATATATATATATATATATATATATATATATATATATATATATATATATATATATATATGTATATATATGTATATATATATATATATATATGTATATATATATGTATATATATATATAAGTATATATATGTATATATATATATATATATATATATATATATATATATATATATATATATATATATATATATATATATATATATATATATATATAGTTAAGTTAGCAGAAAATGTTTGCTAAAGAAATAATGCGTATATAATGATAATAAAAAAGTTAGATTTATCTTACCTGTCAAATTTGACATTTTTTCAAAAGAAAATGTAAAAATATTACCTTTTCCTCAAAATTTTGAAAAATGATATAGGGGAATTAAGTTTGTTTTTTTATTTTATACATAAATATTAAATTTCAACACTATGGATTGATTTAATTTTTTTCTTCCATTTAATGCTTTTTCACCTACCTACCCGAATATAAACAAACTTGAATTAAACTTTTAGTGCATTATTACTAATAGAATCGTTGGATGAATAATTTAATGCATTGTTTTCATAAGCTAGTTTAAAATTTAGGCTTTATTTGGTTATTTAAATCAATTTAATAAAGACATTCGATTTATTTCTAGAAAGGGCGTTAGAAAAAAGGGAATCTCTCAATTTCGTTTTTATTAAAAAGTAAATAAATACGTAATAATTTAATAAATTACTCAATTTAAAAATATTTTGCATTAAATTAAGGAAACTGAATAAACTTTGCATCAAGTTGGACGCATTTTTGTTTTCATTAAAAAAAATGCCGTTTAAAATAAAAAAAAAATAATTAAGCAGGCGATGGACTTAAAATAAATAGTTTTGCTCACATTCGGTGAAAATGAAAACGAATCAAGTTAAAAAAATGACAAAAAATTTTAAGTCAACCGATAGCTATAAAATCGAAAAAGAACCATTTTTAATTTTTCTTTCCTACTTTTGAGACTTAAAAGCAATATTTTTATTTTCATTTGCGCAAAGTATGTGAGTACTGTGTATTTTTTAGGGTAGTTTTGATTTTGGTGTGCATTATCAATTTATTAATTTCCAATTGTTTGTATTCATTATTGACAGCAATAGATCTAATGATAAAGTCCCTTCTCAAATACGGCATTTCTAATGGAGCAGAGGATGCCATACGAATCATTGACCTATATGCAGCGAGTTTATCGGACATCGGATAAAAGCAATCTTTTGGTATGGTTTATCTGTATATGTAGGTTTTCTGTAAATATCGAACAATAAATCGTTAGGTTTTTTCCATACATTTTTTAGAACTAATTTGTTTTCATTTATATACAGCAGACTTACGTATACCTACGTCGTACGATAATAATATTTTCCCGAGATATTTTTCTGGAGTTTTAAATAGTTAATAAAAGTTTGTATGCCCTTTTGGCCAGTGGATGTTAAAGTTAAAACGTTCACAAAAAATAATATAATTATTAGAATTTCTGGCTAATATTAAAAATTTTGTGACGTGCCATTTACTGAAGAGATAATTGTAAGAATTTCACACAAAAGACCACAACTACTGAGATATAGCTCGTTGCCGTATTAAACAAATTGATGATTCCCCTCCATTCTACTGCAGAGTAAACAATATATCGATTAGGCAGTTTGAGACATTAGATATAATTCTAACAGAAACTTACCTTATTCTCGAGTTATTTTATAGTCCACGAGAAATATATCCAAGTTAAAAAGCAAGTCTCACAATTAAATTGCATTAAATCCTAATCAAGTTTTGCACCCTATAATTAAAACTACACTGTCCGGATCGAGTTCTTTCTGTCGTCTTAGACTGCGACGATTTCTTTATTTCGTTATCTCTAGAAGTTAGGGTAATTGAATAATAATATCGTAGCTATTTATTTTTATCTGACGTAATTATGTCCTACTCTAATCTCATATCTAATCCAGTGGCGGCTCGGTGCAAAGATCAACTACTCAATAAATATGCGTAACCATTAAAACTATCTTTTCAAAATTAAATTATACTTTTGCTATTATTTTATACTAACAAGAATGACATACCCAATTTTCAATTTAGATCTCAAAAAATGCCCTTACATCATTTCAACATAATATACCCTTACATAAGAGGATCTACCATGACAACAACTTTATTTCGTTCAGTAAAGTTTTAGGAATTGTTACGTTTAAGTTTTTGAGAAACATATAGTAGAGAGTATTGGAAAAGATACATTTGAATATTCGCTTTTACTTTTTGTTTGGCCCATTATGTAATTAAACTCAAAATGTGTTTAAAATATTTTTTAATTGGGCGTATGCTATAGAATTGACATTAAAACTAAAATTGCATATGACAACAGACAATGGATGAAGACTTAATACAACTATAACAAAAAACAAATTTAAAATACCTATATATATTATATACAAATAATGCGAAAATCCATAAAGAAGAACGGGGTTTTGCTTTAAAATAAGGTATTGTTTTTCGGTACTGATTTACACTGTAATATGCTTTTTTGAGTAGCACTTTTTTGCACCTTTGGTTCAATTTGTCCAATTGCAAGATTTTCATACTCTCAGACACTCACAAGTAGACAGCTTTTGGTCAAAAGTGAATTAGCTACAAATGATTTGTGTAATGCCACTGTGCTGACGATATTTTTGGTTTTTGTATGGTGTAAATAATAGAAATATACAGATATATGTATCCCGATGGTATATCATTATGTTGAGTTCTAAAAATTTGTCTTTTACTTTTTCCTGATGGTATAAGCCTGGAAAGATTCTCGAAACTCTTTTTGAAGCTTTTACATATTTGTTCAGAATGCAAAAGGGCATAGCAGCACAATGATTACAAGCCATGAAAAGCCCGCAGGCACAAATTGAATGGAATTATGTTTATAAAGTTTCTTATGGAAAAGATGTTTTTGGATAGCTTCTGTGCTTATAAATCAACATGGGTTTTGAAGAATATATAGACTGAACAAGAAATCTGAGTTTTTATTTCCAATGACCTTAGTGTATGTGTAATTTATAAACTTTTACTTGGTTTATAATAAGATTGTTAGACAAAAACCATGTATTTAAACTGGTCCTTACTATCAATAGTTTTTGTAATTAATGAGTTAGGTCCTTGTTTCTTTAAAGTAATGTCTCATCTGCAAAAAGAACTACTTCACTATCCGGAACAGCCATACTAATATCATTAATATAGACCAATAATAGTAAAGGAGCCAGGATCAAACTCTGGGGAACACCAAGTAATCTTTTGGTTGATCAAAAAATCACGTATTCGCGGTCGGTACGGTATCATCTCAACCCTCTGCCATCTATAACGTAGCAGACATGCCTTTCCAGGAGTATTTCATGTGACACATAGTCAAAAGACATTTGAAAAGTCAGAAAATGCGTACAACACGACCAGAGTGGTTGAGTTACGTAATACTCAATTAGTCGATTAAACTAATCAATATTTTCATGCCAAAAAGTATAGGACGAAGGCTGTAATGGCAAAGTTTACAGAATTAAATATTTTGTTAATGGAGTCAGTCTGCATGAAATTTTCGGTCCCCTCAGGCTTTTTCGAGAGTAATATCCTGAGTGCATTTAATTTTTCCGGGAAAATTCGCAAAAACGAGTTTCTAAGTAATTTTTTTTAACAAATATCATGAGTAGTAGTTGTTTGAAAAATCCGAGTCAAAGACGAGGATTTTTCCACTTACGCGAATGCTATTTGTTAGAAAAATTAGATGCATGAGGGATAAATAATATTTAATATAACAATATTTTTATTTAAAGCAATAACAAGAACAATCATTATTAAACTAAAAACATAATATAATTACCTCATACCCATTTTAACTTACCTTGTCAAACTTGAATGATATTTTTCCATTTTTTTTTTAGAAAAACTATTGTGTGTTATGTCAGGCAATTTTTTCAGTTCAACATTAAATATGACGTCAGTGCTAGGACAAAACTGATAGAAATGAAATAATCACATAAACATGTTGGTGGCATCACAAAAAAGTCCTAAATTTCTGCATTGCACAACAACCGGAAGCCAGTTTTTTTTTTACTTTTTTTCACAAAAACATACTTCTATAGGTCAAATAGGAACAAAAAAGCAATTTCTTGGTTTTGTAAATTTCGCATAAAACTGTATTGTTTTTAGACGTCTATGTTCAATACATAACCTACATAAAATATAAAAAAATAGAACGGACTTCAAAAAGAAATCGCTAAAAAATAAAAAATAATATTTTATTTAATCCTTAAATATAAAGCAGTCTTACCCAGCCATTACAAAATATAGTTGTTGTATTTTATATTACATATATAGAGCAAGCCTTATATATTTTAAAACTGGTGCCCGAATCACTTGCTCTCCCCTATGTGGAACTGCGTAAGCACAAACTGCTATTTCCATCCGATTGCTGAGTCAAAAGTCAAATGGCAATATTGACTTCCTAAAGGACATTTATAGATGTGACAACAGACAATGGATGAAGACTTAATACAACTATAACAAAAAACAAATTTAAAATACCTATATATATTATATACAAATAATGCGAAAATCCATAAAGAAGAACGGGGTTTTGCTTTAAAATAAGGTATTGTTTTTCGGTACTGATTTACACTGTAATATGCTTTTTTGAGTAGCACTTTTTTGCACCTTTGGTTCAATTTGTCCAATTGCAAGATTTTCATACTCTCAGACACTCACAAGTAGACAGCTTTTGGTCAAAAGTGAATTAGCTACAAATGATTTGTGTAATGCCACTGTGCTGACGATATTTTTGGTTTTTGTATGGTGTAAATAATAGAAATATACAGATATATGTATCCCGATGGTATATCATTATGTTGAGTTCTAAAAATTTGTCTTTTACTTTTTCCTGATGGTATAAGCCTGGAAAGATTCTCGAAACTCTTTTTGAAGCTTTTACATATTTGTTCAGAATGCAAAAGGGCATAGCAGCACAATGATTACAAGCCATGAAAAGCCCGCAGGCACAAATTGAATGGAATTATGTTTATAAAGTTTCTTATGGAAAAGATGTTTTTGGATAGCTTCTGTGCTTATAAATCAACATGGGTTTTGAAGAATATATAGACTGAACAAGAAATCTGAGTTTTTATTTCCAATGACCTTAGTGTATGTGTAATTTATAAACTTTTACTTGGTTTATAATAAGATTGTTAGACAAAAACCATGTATTTAAACTGGTCCTTACTATCAATAGTTTTTGTAATTAATGAGTTAGGTCCTTGTTTCTTTAAAGTAATGTCTCATCTGCAAAAAGAACTACTTCACTATCCGGAACAGCCATACTAATATCATTAATATAGACCAATAATAGTAAAGGAGCCAGGATCAAACTCTGGGGAACACCAAGTAATCTTTTGGTTGATCAAAAAATCACGTATTCGCGGTCGGTACGGTATCATCTCAACCCTCTGCCATCTATAACGTAGCAGACATGCCTTTCCAGGAGTATTTCATGTGACACATAGTCAAAAGACATTTGAAAAGTCAGAAAATGCGTACAACACGACCAGAGTGGTTGAGTTACGTAATACTCAATTAGTCGATTAAACTAATCAATATTTTCATGCCAAAAAGTATAGGACGAAGGCTGTAATGGCAAAGTTTACAGAATTAAATATTTTGTTAATGGAGTCAGTCTGCATGAAATTTTCGGTCCCCTCAGGCTTTTTCGAGAGTAATATCCTTAGTGTATTTAATTTTTCCGGGAAAATTCGCAAAAACGAGTTTCTAAGTAATTTTTTTTAACAAATATCATGAGTAGTAGTTGTTTGAAAAATCCGAGTCAAAGACGAGGATTTTTCCACTTACGCGAATGCTATTTGTTAGAAAAATTAGATGCATGAGGGATAAATAATATTTAATATAACAATATTTTTATTTAAAGCAATAACAAGAACAATCATTATTAAACTAAAAACATAATATAATTACCTCATACCCATTTTAACTTACCTTGTCAAACTTGAATGATATTTTTCCATTTTTTTTTTAGAAAAACTATTGTGTGTTATGTCAGGCAATTTTTTCAGTTCAACATTAAATATGACGTCAGTGCTAGGACAAAACTGATAGAAATGAAATAATCACATAAACATGTTGGTGGCATCACAAAAAAGTCCTAAATTTCTGCATTGCACAACAACCGGAAGCCAGTTTTTTTTTTACTTTTTTTCACAAAAACATACTTCTATAGGTCAAATAGGAACAAAAAAGCAATTTCTTGGTTTTGTAAATTTCGCATAAAACTGTATTGTTTTTAGACGTCTATGTTCAATACATAACCTACATAAAATATAAAAAAATAGAACGGACTTCAAAAAGAAATCGCTAAAAAATAAAAAATAATATTTTATTTAATCCTTAAATATAAAGCAGTCTTACCCAGCCATTACAAAATATAGTTGTTGTATTTTATATTACATATATAGAGCAAGCCTTATATATTTTAAAACTGGTGCCCGAATCACTTGCTCTCCCCTATGTGGAACTGCGTAAGCACAAACTGCTATTTCCATCCGATTGCTGAGTCAAAAGTCAAATGGCAATATTGACTTCCTAAAGGACATTTATAGATGTCCAAACAGACCAATAATGAATTCGCATTTCGAGACCCGCACATACATATTTTGGGGGCCTTGCAACTATTGGCTAGGTATGCACTAACCAGCAGATTTTATTGATGGCCTTGTTATAGAAGATACACCTAGGTAAACTAAATGTAAACTATAAAACAACTCCAACCACAGCAGCGACCAAATTAACTCGGTAGTTCGACTTCAAAATAGTGACGTGAGCCTCTCTGAATAACATATTAAAATCTCTATTAAGTTAGTAAGTTTAAGGTAACTAATGAGTATAAGTAATAGGTGTATGTAAATTTTTTGATATATATTATTACAGATTACTCATTATTAGGGCGCCGACTTCAAAATATTTAAGGAATAAATAAAATATTATTTTTTTACTTTTTAGCGATTTTTTTTAAGTCGGTTCTATTTTTTTTTGAATATTTTATTTCTCACTTTTTAGGGATTTTTTACAAGTTACATTTTTAGGAATATTATAATTTGTAGTATATGTATATCAAATTGTATATAACATAATAAAAAAAGTGAGGAATATAGAAGTAAACGACACTATTAAAATTAAATTTTATAATAAATACATAAAAGTAAAGTAAATTATTTTTGACAGCTACGTTTTTTAAGATAAACATATTTAATATTTTCGAGATATTTTAGTTTTCATTATCTATTATGATAATGATAATTATATATATGTACCTAAATCTAATTTAACTCGCCTTCACCAAATACTAATATATTAATTTGAAAATTTTAACTCAAGACTATGAAATTAATAAAATTACTTAACGGGATAACAAAAGAGACACCTTTTAGCAGATAAGGTTGTATGTGTATTGGATGCTTTAGTTTAAAAAGGGTATTTAAAAAAAAATTTAATTTAATTATAAAACTCGCTGTTTTTATCGCCCTTACACCTGTGTTTTTTTATATTATTATTACAAAATAACAGGTGAACAGATTTCAAATCAAAACATATGGGACCCCTAGAGAAATGTCCTCTACAATTTTGCGTTTGTCTCATCAAAAGCCGTTTAGACAATATGGGCGAACAAACATAAAAAAATACATACAGATCGAATTGACAACCTCCTCTTTTTTTGAAGTCGGTTAAAAATAACAAAAACTCAATCATATTTTCGAATTTCTTTATAATTTTACTTGTTTATTGAGTTTTGATGAAAACTTGTGAAAAGGTACTCCCAGTAGTCACTAATAAGTTTACTAAAATACATTCTTTGTACCTTATAGAACGACTAAAATCTGCAATTCAATTTGAAATTCGAATCGTCTAGTTTTTCTGCAAAACAGGTAAATGGAAAGTATTATTTCTTAACGTAAGTTTTTTATTTTCTGTAAAAACGCATTAAAAATTATTTTTTCTACAAACGTGCGGAAAACTTCCCTCTTCCGCACTAGTGTTACTGATTTTAAATATTTAAACATATATTGATACGCTGATAGTTAGCAAAATGATTTGTTAGAATCCTGCTATAATTTTCCACAAAATAGTAAAAAATATGTAAAACGTGTTTTAAAAAATTGTTTAATGGCTCTCGTATTATGCCTTATAAAATCAATGTTAAGCAATAATAAACACCTGCTTTTTTTATTTGTCAGTTTGAATCACCATAGACACAAAGTAAAAATACGCGTGTCATTCATTGTCAATCAAAACCAATTTTGCTGTCGCTGATTTTTGTCGTAGTAAAACCTGAGTAAAAGCGTTTTTAATGGATTCTTCAGACGAAGATTTGCCAGAGTCAGTGTTGGAAGCAGCTAGAACTGCAAACTTCAATTTGCTAGCATCAAAATCTCGTCATAGGTATGAGAAAGAATATATTCTGTTTAAAACCTGGAGTCAAACTAAAGGCATCAAAACTTTGAAAGAACCCGATACTCAATGTTGAAAAAGTATGATCAAACTCAATGAAAACATGGATTTAAGCAAGTTTTTCAAAGTCGCGGCCTATTTAAAAAAACAAAATTGGATTTAGACCAAAGAAGGCGAAAATTCTTTCAGAAGAGAAAATGTCTAAATGTATAAATGAAGCGCCTGACGAAAATTACCGTTCTACAAGCTTTGTACATGTGATGAAGCTGAAAGCGGAGAATATTTAAAATTGGTCAGAACTACCTGAAAGGAGCTTGTACAGTACAATACATCGGAATAAATACCTTTGGAAAAATGCCGTCAAATATTGCAGGTAATCTGAAGCTCCCAAATCCTGAACTATATACATACACACAATGCTTGCAGATTTCGGAGAAGGAATAACAGATATCAAAAACCTCAGAGGTTGGAAATCTTCAACCGTGACAGAAGGTTATTTAGAAAGCTCAACAAGTCTTCAAATGATTCTATCCAATAAAGTAGTGAACTTCAATGCCATTCCTTCCACCAGTCACCAACTTTCACTAGTGCAGTCTACCAAATCGACCTCTTCCAACCAAAAAGTTACACCCTCGGCGACGGTTGCAACAATAAGTACTCGTGAAAGAGAACTGGAAAATACAAACCCAACCTACAAGTCCCCGAGTTCTTTGGAAAAAAATCTAGCCTATGCAATTAATTTACAAACTGCACGTTTACTATTCATGTTGTTAATAATAATTAATTTGTGATTATGTATTTGATATAAATAAACGATTGTTTTTAACTTTTGCAATTGAAGTTGGCCGAACGACGCGTAGCGGAGCACTTGTTAGGTAAACTACTCCATTAAATAAGAAATTCGATTTCATTTCTTAATTTAAATAAATGACGATTTGCATAGATTTGGTTTTTCTTCCGTTTTAAAAAAAGTGATTATAAGCAAAAGGAAAATTTAAAGTTTATTCTTAATCAAAAACAAATCCATTATAATTCATACTATTATTTTTAAATAAAAATGAATATTATTTGCTGCATTGGAAAACATTATTCAATAATAAATTTAAATTTATTCTGTTTAAAAATAAAATATAATTATTTATTTTATTATTATTATTATTATTATTATTATTATTATTATGGTTATTAGACAGTAGGCGGTTGTAACCGATTAACTGCCATTATTATGTCCATGCACTTAAAATTTAACTATCCACACTTTATAGTTGTGATTACACCCCAGTACCAACATAATGGTCCAGTCTGTTCTTAAAAGCATTTATACTGGGAGCAGTTACGACATCCTCAGGGAGCTCATTCCACTGTTGGACTGTGCAATTAGTAAGAAAGTATTTCCTTGAGTGTCTACGACTCAGCTCTGCTGTTAACTTTAGAGAATGTCCTCGGAGATGTTGATTGGTGTTTCTGTGAAAGAAATGTATGTCACATTTGTAGTGCCCATGTAAGATTTTAAAGGTTTCTATTAGGCATCCTCTATTTCGCCTCTCCTCCAGTGTGCTAAGCTTGAGGGCTTTAAGCCTGTCATCATAAGACAACCCTCTCAACAGAGGTGGAATTCTTGTGGCTCCTCTTTGGACCCTCTCTAGAGCATCGATATCCTTTTTGAAATACGGACTCCACACAACAACGGCTTGCTCCAACAATGGTCTTACATATGTCTTGTAGACTTTGAGAAATAGTTCCGGTGTCATGTTGCGGAAACATCTACGAATTAGATAGATTGTGCAGTTTGCCCTTTTCACAATGTTGTTTATGTAATGCTCCCACTTCAGATCATGTGAAATGCGAACACCGAGGTCCACCTGTTCAGTGACTTTCTTTAGTACGTTATTATCAATATGATAATCAAGAAGCGGGTTGTTATATCCAATGTGAAGCACTGCACACTTGCTAATATTTAGCCCGAGCAGCCAATCCCTCGTCCACCTCTCCAACTCAGCAAGATCCTCCACCAAACTACCGTGATGACTTGTGGGATCACCATATATTTTAGGGTCATCTGCGTACATACTAGTCATACCAGACATGTTCTTTGCTAGGTCAGATACATATATTACAAAAAGGAGAGGAACCAGCACAGATCCCTGCGGAACACCACTAATAATTGTATGCCTTCCAGAGAGCCTGCCATTTATTCTGACTTGGTAATACCTATCTGATAGATAATCCCTAATACAGGAGAGCAATGGACCTCGGCTGCCAAAATGGTTAAGCTTACATAGAAGTCTATTTAAATGAACGGTGTCAAATGCTTTAGCAAAATCGAGGTAAATCACGTCCATTAGGAAGTGATCCTCTAGTGCCTTGGTCCATAGTTCCAAGTTAGACAACAGATTGGATGTTACTGACTTTCCCTTAAGAAAACCATGTTGGTTAAGCACAAGTCCCTCATGGTGCATCTGAAGGAATTCTGTGATTTCATTAGCAATGATCTTCTCCATACACTTGCCCGGTATTGATGTTAAACTAATGGGTCTGTAGTTTTCAGCCAGATGCTTGTCTCCTTTTTTATATATGGGGATTACCACAGCACCCTTCCAAATCTGCCACGATTGAAAGACTCAGTCATCGAATCAGCAAGGATGCTGCATAAAGTTGCTCGGCAGTTTTTAAGCAGAACGGGAGACACATTATCAGGTCCAGGACTGGCAGAGCTTTTAAGGTCGTTCAATACCTTTTCCACTTTTTCTGTCCTGTGTCCTCATGAATAAACACTTTGTCAAACTGTATAGCGAAAAAAATTGTTTTCGTTGAAAAACTGGCTTTTGTAATTAACTGATTTTTTTTGCATATAATCACTTTTTTATCTACATTTAATTATAAAAGATTATATTTAATAGAAAGAAAAACAAAATTTTATGAAAAGTTTCATTTTTTTTAAATAAAAATTGACTAGAATTATGTATTTAATAAATAATGTTTAATGCCATTTTTAAAACAATTAAAAACCTACATGTAAAAAGTAAACATTCAAATTAGCCGGTTTGCACAAAAATATAGCAGATTAAATTTAGAATTTTTAAAAATAGCACCCTGTATTCTTGGTAATTTAAAACATACAATAATTCTCAATAATTTGTATAGATATCTCTATATGCCACTTTTATTAATAATAAAGCAGTTGTCCATTTATTACTGTTAGATGCAAAGGTTGTGTTTTTGTCTCTACTTGTTTTTTTATATGTACGACGTTAGGGTCTCAACATGGAACTTTGTTTTTAAAACATGTATTTTTTTAGGATATCTGAACATATATTTTAACAAATGAACAAAAATTGCATTTATTCTTGTGGAGAACGACTATCTTCTTTTTGGTCATAACAATGCATCAAAGACATTATTTAGCGAATGGCTGAAAATGCCTGTGTGAGAACGGCTTATTACCGAAAAAAATTAAGAAGATTTGCGATGGCAAATGGTATAAGGTACTGGATAAATCTGGAAACAAATACTATCTAAAATTCATAAAATAACGTTTAGTACGACTTCTTTAGCCATACCTGTCAGGGAAATATGTGCCACGACCCGCAGGTAGAGTTGTTAAGAAATACTCGTCGCAGATATTCTGTAAAAGGTTAAGCTGGGAACAGCTTGTAGCAGTTATGGGTTTTGAAATATATCGAGTACCATTCCTACCTAATATTTTACCAGCTTGCCGCGAGGTGCAGATTCTTAGGTATACAAATATCATTCGCTGAACGAATACGCGCTTCGGCTTTTCTCGGCGGAAAGGACCGTAAAAGAAATCCCCTCCCCTAATGTTTTATTTATGGATCAATCAATCGTTTTCTGTCTGTTTTTCTTTAATACACTCATTTAAACAACGATGTAAACTCAACTGAATTATAACTGCATTAAAACAACAAGTATATTCGTTGTGAGTGAAACACTTGTCACAGATATTCTATTTTATTATGTTTCTTAAACCAATATTTGTATGATTAGTATTTTCACTACTAACGCAACGATATTGTATCGTATTCGGAAATAAGAAATCTGTGAATTAGATTAACATTTAACCAGTTCGCAAATGACGCGAAAGCAATATTTACTTAACATTAAAAATATTCTTACGCTCCATAAATAATATATATACATGCAGTTCTTTACAAAAGAAAAGTAACTAGGTCTTTTTAGGTTGATTTCAGAAAAAATATTTTAACGGAACACAAAGCTATATCCTAATTTCAAACAAAATAAATATACTGAATAAACAATAAAGAAACAACAAAATACTTCATTCTGTTATAAATACTTTATATAACTCAGTATATTTTAAGTTTTAATTACGCGCCCTCCCGATTCACTATTCCGAGGTGGGAAGCCAAATCTTTACGTCTAAAAGGCATAAAATAAAATTTGCAAAAATGTGAGTTCATAAATTCGATTACTTTTCTCGATACCTTCCTTGTTTATTCATAGCTATCCATGTACTCGGCTACCTATCGCTATTATTAGTTTCCTGTCGATATCATCTGCTACCTATCGGCATTATTGCTCACCTATCGATAACTATCGATATTTTTTTTATTTACCTATTCTTATTCGCTATGTCGTTGACCATCGATATATCGATAAATCATCCATTCCTAGTTTTGAGTACGTGCAATTCCGAACCGAAGCCGTGACCTTGGCGAGACCGGGAAGGTCCCAAGATTCAAAACGATGGCACGTAATGACAACACCTTATTTCCGGTTTTCAGTGGCGTGTCCACTTTAAAATTAAAATTTTAATTAAGATATGGACTAAATTAAACAAGCCAATTAGTGTGATACTTTATTTCAGGTGCCAATTTAACAAAAAACGGGTGAAACATTAAAATTCATGTCTTTAACAGCTCGCTTTAGATATTATTGAATTTTACTTTTTACATAATAAACCTTTAGTATAAATACTCATATATTTATTCAAGAGTTTAAGTTTTATTACTTTACTTGAATTTAATAAATAAAATTTAATGATTTTTTTTAGTAAGCAGAATGGTTATTTTTTGCTGAACTAGAAAATTATATTTTTTCTAAGTAACTGAAATTATTTAGAAAAGTTAAGTAAATAAAAAATATCAATACATTTTAGTCGCAACAGGCCATAAATAATTAAATATAAATAATTTTATTAGTACAGTCTAAATTACGTTTTAAATAAAAACAAATACAAGTATTACTATTTCATTTAAATTTATTTAAATTTAATACAGAACAAAATATTAGATAAATACCTATTTACGAAATAATATCAACATCTAAGACACATTATTAGGTTAGAAGACAATTCAGTAAAATTAATATGAACTATACAGATAAAAACAAAACAAATTAAAATAGAACTGCTATTATACGGTACCAATACATTTTATTGGTTAAAAATGCTTTACTATATTTTAGAAAAATAATAATATTAGGTACCCAAAATGTTTTAAAAGTACTACATTAAACATTCTGATTTGTAAAATAGTGTTATATGTAAGATAAAGGTTATATAGGTACCACAATTTCCTAATCCTTCATTTTTATTTAGTACTTCCTAGTTTGCATAAACTCTTATTAAAAAAGTAAAATAGTCAGTTATGATTCTTATTTAGAAGTGCAAATTATTCTTTTTTCAATTTATTCTTTTTACCGTAGTAGTAGGCACAGTTTTTGGGAAAATTATTGGTGAATATACAAAAAATGTCTCAATTTGAAATTCTCTACTTATTTATTGGTCATTAAATTACCTATAAACTACACCTCGTACAACAAACTTTAAATGACTTTTTATCTCATCTCTCGCTATTTAGATTATCTTAGAAATTTTAATTTCTCAATTTTTTTATTTTACTTACTTGCGTTTACGTGTTTTTTTTGTGTACTTTGTATATATTATGCACCCAAATCCATGCACACGCTATAATATATATATATATATATATATATATATATATATATATATATATATATATATATATATATATATATATATATATATATATATATTATGGATGGTTTGAACAATTTAAATTTTTAATTTAAATCCGTGTGTGTATTATTTATAAACTACTAAAACTTAAGCTTAAATTTGTAAAGACGACGCGACGCACGGTTCGACAACACACGTCAACAAATCAAAACGTAAACATCAGAAAAATAAGGTCCCAAAAATGACGTAGTTCCGTCAAAGTCTGCTTATTTAAAATAATGCATGGGGCTCTTTCGTGTTGTCTATTTATTTAAAGCCGAACTTAGAACTTATTTTTGTTTCTCGTTTAAAAAGTATAAAAAAAAATTTGCATGAAATATTGTTTTTGTGACAACCAAAAAGTATTCTTCTACGATGTCACACTCTAATGTTCATTCCTGTTAATATCAGTATTTTTGTTAGTAAAAGAAGTCGACCAGTAAACAAGCCTATTGCGAAAAAAGTATTTTTGTAAGGGGTATTTATAACAGCCATAACTTCCCCGCCCATCTACAGACTTGTAACTACGTGGCATCGACTTGTTCCGGTCCAGCCATGGGCCATTATCCGAGTGTAGCAATAGCATTGTCCAGAGTAGCTTGTACAGGGATGGACAATTTGGGAACGCAACATAACAGGTATTTTGGTAAATGCACAAAGGAACTTGGCGGTAGTACGAGGTCGCTAAAAGGGACCTTCTAGTTTGTTCGCCTATTATTTGCCGAAACGTCCCCATATATATGATATATGTAACTACATAACAATAGTTATTTTCCAGTTTTTACAGGTGCGCAAAGTGTTACTTTCCCGCACGCGAAATCAGACGAACGAACGAAATTTTTTCAACCAGCGTCTAGTTTACAATGAAAACAAAAGCAATTAGTAAGCACATTATTTTTAAAGACTATTTAATGCAACTTGAAACACATAAAAACAATAAAAATACAAGAATTAACTACTTGTTATTAATATTTATAGCAAAATAACAATTACTGACGTTTTGCAAATTGATTGTAGATCCGGTAACTTCATTCAATGGGTGGCTTTTGGAAGCACTTATGGTCCAGCTTGATGATGGTTTTTTTTCGATTTGCGGAATCGTCTATGTAGCTCTCTGTAACATCCGTTAATTTCCAGCCCCGAAGTCGTTTGATATTAGTAATTTCTTCCCCAGAGACAGCCAACATGGTAGCCGAGGATCGACAAGACTATGTCCCGTGTACTGCTCTGGATTTTTGAGTTGTAGATATGCAGCTATTTCTGAAGGCATTTTTCCAAATGAATTTATACCAACACATCGTGTACTGCACACTCCTTTTCTAAAATGGACAAAAAAACCGCCTCATTTATTTCATCGGATACTACAAATATTCTTGAAGTGTTATTTTTACTGTCAGGAATTTTGATGATTATTCTATCCTACATTTTGCTTTTTTATAAATCATGTTAGCTTGAAATATAGGCTTAAATCCAAGTTTTTTTTATTTTAAGAACGCTTTTTAACCATAAACTCGATAAAGTATTTAGCTGAAGTGTTTTTTTGCAAATCCGCAAAATAGGCCAGAAACAAATCTTGAAACTTCATTTTTATCGAAAATGCTGGCTTTTTTTGGTTTGTATCCTACATTTTGCTTTTTTATAAATCATGTTAGCTTGAAATATAGGCTTGAATCCAAGTTTCTTTTTATTTTAAGAAGGCCTTTTAACATGGAGTACTTACACCATAAACTCTATAAAGTATATAGCTGAAATGTTTTTTGCAAATCCACAAAATAAGCTAGAAACACCTCCTCCTTAAGACTACTTGTCTCCTTGTTCTGGCACCAGTTTTCAAAATTCTTATATTATATTATATACGATAGAATATGGTAACTGATCATCCGAGCGGCTCATTTTAAAATTATATTTACAATTTTTTACAATCTGATGAAAAAACGGTACGCGACGCTGACTTTTTACAAAGTTTATTGTTTCTTGCTGACATGAAAACGGAATAAAATATTTGCATTACAATTGCAGCAAATTCAACAATGCATCTATTGTTGCTTGACATTTTAATCATTTACTATCCTACAGGAAATTTTTTTGTTTAAGCTGAAATATCGGTAATTACGCATCAATTTAGGTGAAGTATAATAAACGAAAGTTTACTAAAATATTTTATTTAGTAAACTTTGAATGAACTAAGAATCCTACGGCTTCTCATTTCGCATAAAATAGCCTAAGACTTATAAATCTGCCATACTGCCATAGAATAGTTTGTGTCTGCTGTTCTAACCCAAGTTTTAAAACTGTGGACATTTAGTTTATCGAGAATTAATTAAAACCACACAAAATAACAAAAACAAACTCTACTCCAACAATAAGTTAGATAGTACAAATACTGAGAAATATTTTTTAAAATTTTAAAATTTAAAAAATATAACCCAGTCCGATACAAACCCCTGTCTATATCGTGATAACAATTTCCTTTTAATAAATCTGGTTAGAAACAATTCGTAGAACTCGTGTGTTTTAGAAAACGGTAAAAATTAAATTAAGTAACCAACACTTTTGAATAAATAAAATGTATTGGTAAGAAACACTCTTGAAATTTTGCGCCACACACAACATACCAACGAAAACACTTTTAAAGTAAGTGTTGAAAATGTTCACCATCTCTAGTTACCCGAACACGACTAGGCTAATTTTTTACAAACTGCTTAAAAATATGTGCAGTTTGTTATCTGCTTCGATGTGGGACATTTTACTTTTTAGAAATGTTCTCATCACCAACTTCATCCTCACGGATGTATTAGTATTATATAGTAGGCATTATACAAATAAAATAGTGTTTTGTGCAATAATAGGATGTTTTTATCTGTTTACACTAACATTTTGCCAGATGCCAGGTGTTCTGAAATGAGTGTCGTTTAGTACTTAATAATTTTTTTTTGTAATTTTGAGACTTTTTGAACAAAACCTTTATTATTAAACTAATAATGATGTAACTAATAGTCTTGGATAATAAATAAAACAGTATTTAGTAATTTGCTTAAATTACAACAAAATAAGTTTAATGCTTATCATTTTTTAAACTTTTGACCCCCGATTATTTAAGAGCACTTTTACGAGATAAAACATTTGCAATCATTTCCCTACCCCTCTGTGTACCGAAATGCAATCATAATCTATGCCAAAATAACACGTTAGTAAGAATTTTATAAATATTATATAATATGACCATATTTTTTGTGAGGCGGTACAGAACATATCAGGCATTTTTTAAAATTCACAGGGTCTTATACAGGTTCGAAATGGTTGCTTACCATGCCTTTCCGGATTTCCCTGGTATCTTAATATAAAATAAAAATTTATAAATTCATAAATTATTTTCTGGGCTATGGACTTTTTTTAGCCAACATTTTTGGAGATTTCTCTTTAAAAACTGTCACTACATTATAAGTTAAAATCAACAGATCTAATTGATTCTATAGACAAATGAGATTTTTCACTTATCCATAGCCTATTCATACAAGTAAAAATCCTTTTAGTGGGTGCATTGTTTCCCGTAACGCATAGAGAAAATTCTATAATATACAAAATATTTTTAAATTAAATGTTTTCAGATTCAAAATGATTAAAAATGTCCACCTACCTTTGATCAATACTTGTTTTTAACTGACGCCACTGAAATACTTTTTCCTTGGACAAAAATTACAAAAACTTCATCAAAAAGCTCATTTTCATTAATTAATAACACTTTAAATATTTAAATTCAATAAAAGGATCATACACTCGGTCATATATGTCATCCCAAATGATTTCTTTATTTAGCATAACTCACTTAAAACCTTTAACCCAGTGGTTCTGACACGACTTTCAAACCATCCTCTATTTATTTTTCTTTATTTTATTCCAATGTTTTTAAGTCATTTTTTAAAACTTTGAATTTAATGTTTAAATTATCAACTTCATTAGTAGTGTTTTAACAGATTGGAAAAAAACCGGTTTTTTTTCCAAAAAAACCTAAGTTTTTTTTCTGGAAGGTCCAGATGAGAATCAAAACATGGAAAAATTAAAAAATAAGTTTTATAAGAACATAATAATTATATTGTCATTAAACAAGTTGATCTTCATCATCATATTCAATATCTGATGATGTAGGTTCTATTTGGCGATAGTATGCATAATTTCTACTCTCACTGCTTTCGTCCGGATAAATAGAGGTTGCTTCGAATTTCAACAAGTTTTTCCGCCCTCTGATTTCGAAGTCTAATTCATTTTTTTTTTAATGAATTTGTTCGAATGTTGATTAGGTTATTTCTGACCCTGATAGGGATTAAAAGTAGTAGTCGAGATGCCACTGGTTGCAAGGGTTAATTTGAAGAAAGACCTTGCCACCATACTACTGCATTACAGTCAGCTTGTGAAGCAATTTCCCACAAAATTGCCCTTGAATAATAACCCGATTTTGATGCATTTTCTATGCTCTATTTTAATAATTCTATATAAAAATTACGTTTTGGTTGTTTTTTTTTGCATTTATGTAACAAATAAACAAAAAGAATTTGATTCCGAATTAAACCGATTTTTTTGGTGTTTTTTTTCCATGAATGAAAAAAAAACGATTTTTTAAAACACTACTCATTAGCAACTTCTAGAACCGTAATATTATCTGCTTCTACCACAGTAATAGAAAAAGAGAAAAGGAAAGCCTGGTTATGAACAAACTTAAGCCAGATACATGGTGTGGTACATGGTTAAACAAAGAAATGGGGTAGGCGGTGTGGTGGGGTGGATCTATGTTCTTCAATTATGTTTGATTTAAGCCCTTCGGCCTTGGGCCTTCTCAGCCGAAGCCGAAAACCTTAGATTTTTACTATTTTTTTAACACTATATTATAACCTACGCTGTAATCAAACAAATCACTTAGCAATGTCGGTACGCCGCAATTACAATACATTTGGCTATCTCGGCATTCAAAGCGATAAAATAACAATACCACATCAATATTTATTCATCAAGAACAAAATACACATCCTATAAAATACAGGACGAATGGCCAGCTTAATATTGTAAGACTGACTATAGTTCACCAGGCGGTGGGAAAAATATTTGGGACAATGGGCAAACAAAAGTTTGAGTTTCAACATTCATTTAAAACATCATATAAAAATGAAAAAAATTAGAATTTATATTTAAACTGATTAAACATTTTTCTATGGAATTTTTATTCTGAAATATTGTTGGCTCTTTTCAAAATTATTGGAGGGGGAAGAGGTGACTTCGCCAATGAGTTCACCCTGAATAAATTTGAGAAAATTTATATTACCCTCTAAATCAAAAGGTCATATCTCAGTTTTTTACTGTTTTTGAATCAAGGTATTCAAGTTTCCACTGGAAAAAAACTTAAAATCGCATAAAATATGCATACAGATCAAAACAAAAACAAAACAAAGTCTTCGTTATTTCAGTGATAATTGTGAAGAGAAACTTTGGGAAACATTCAAGATTATGTTTTATATGTTCATCCACTCTCATGTAAGAGCTGCTGGGGTAATAATACATCTCAAAAAATAAATATTTAATATCATATTCTATAATAAGCCGCCACTGGCCCAAACTTTGCCCTAAATTATCTGAGAGCTAAGAAATAATATAATGAAGTCGTTTAGGAGTTATACAGTCAATGAGCACATTTGTTAAAAAATCTTTCCAATGAATACCGTTTATTATACTGAATGAAGTCTGCCTAGAGCTTAGATGGGTAGGTGAAGATATATTTATTTAAAAAAAAAACTTAACTTTAAATTAATGTTATGGTAAATACATTGTCTACTAAAAGGAAATTTTAAAAAATGTTTCAGGTATGATGCTCATTTTTTGACAAACATCTTTTTTAACATTAAGTTGCATCTTCGGTTTCTGATGACAGTATTAAAAATAGTTAAATACAAAAGTTTCACAATTTTATACAAAAATTATTTTTAAGTATATATTATAGAGCCCCAAATACAATGCATTTTTAAATTCTGAAATTTTAAATGAAAAATCAACATTTTGAATAATGTGTTTAAGCAAACAATAGGACTTCCACTTATTATGTAGGTTCGTTAATCGTTTTCTCAAGAAATAAAAAATGTTAACTGTTTTATTATATGCTAAAAATATTCAAGGCCTCTAAAATAAAAAAGCTAGGACCTAGGACCCCCCTAGAGCCGCCTGTGTAGTCGAAAAAAATTGTATACAAAATTTAAAAAAACAAATTTGGCGTCTTCCGACGTTTAAAAAACTTAAATATTTAAATTTTGTTTTAGGGACAGTGTGACACCATAACAATAATATTGTAAAGCAAAAAAAAAATAAAATAAATTTGACCTGTTTTATTGTTTTTTTTTAGAAAAGATAACAAATATTTTTAGTTTTAAGGGACTGTTTTATCTTCCTAAGGCTACACTGTATAATGGGAAAAATGTTTTCATATATACCTAGATAAGAGAAATGACCCCAGCACATTTATTAAGGCAATGTCTTTTACTAAATTTTTCTGAAATTTTGATGTAGTTCTCGACCTGATCAAAACTGTGATGGCCACAAGTTAATCCTGGGCTAGTTTTTCACATACAGTTTGTTAAAATTCGGATTTTGCGTTTTTCTATATTTTACACAAAATTTTTACTTTTTTTTTATCAAATATTTAATACGTGTTCAAATAAGTCTGATGCTTAAAATATTTTTGATTAGAAGCTAAAGTATGTATTAGTAAAAATGAACTTATAAAGGGTGTGTGTATCTGTATATTGCATATTCGACTGCACCTAAAACACTAAAATTAAAATTTGTATTAAAAACTCTATTACTCTAAAGCAAACAGATTTTTTAAATAGAAATTAAATAACCAGTGGCGCAGCCAGGAGAACCCCCCCCAGATTTATTAAAAACAACGGCTTTATAGTATTAAATAATTGTTAATTAAGAGAGTGCGACTGCACTGTTATCGATACCTAGGTTAACCATCCTCGTTGAGTTATCCGCGCGCATTACCACTACACCAGTCCGCCACGCGCATCATTAGTTTCTAGTAGAGTTTTTTTTGTTTGTTTAAGTAACTTTGTGTATTTTTGTTTTAATAAAGGTAATATATTAATGAGTAGGATGTAGATTAATGCTTATTTGTCGGGTTTTAGTTATATCTGAAATTCATAATATACTAAAATGGTATCTATCGTTCTGGTTAAGCAATTACAGCTTTAATACAGTGTTTAACAAATAGATAGAACACTTGAAATATATCAGTTATCGCTCATCTCATTTTAATGAAGTTTTGTGTACTTAGGCATGAAATTATGTCTGATACAATGGTGATATTTAACAACATTGCTAAGTTTACGTTTTTCTATAATTGATGAGAACTTTTATTTTTTAAAAGGAATATCCTTAAAATTACTTCTTATTTTTCATTGGAAACAAGTTTTTCGAAGGTTACCTGTTTTTGAGAAAATTATGGTTTAATATCGATATTTGAACTTGAAATTTTAATGATACTGTGTTATAGGAACAGCACGATGTTTGTAACATTTTTAATCACAAATATCCTCATAGAGATAAATTAGCTAGGTCTACTGCAAGTAAAGTTCTGAAAAAAAATCGTTAAACTGGAAACGTAAAAGATGCTGCACACTCTGACCAAAAAGCGCAACAGTTAGTGATAGGCGATGCCAATTTGGTTATTAAGTACAAGAATAAACAATACAATACACAATACTGCTACCCATTTACTTCCTGACAGTAAGCCAAATATTGTGGAATTGTGTGTGTTTAGAAGGATATCAGTTTCCTCGATTCTTCTGCATTCTCTTTCTATCCTTAGCTTTAAATTATCGAGGTCATTTGGGTTAGTTTTGAAATATACTTTCTTAAGGTGGCCCCACAAGAAGTAATCGAGGGGCGTACAAATCTGGAAACCGAGCTGGCCAGTCAATTGTATAGCTATATCCATCTTCCAAAAAAACACAACATCCAGATATTAGCAAACATTTTGAGCATAACGCGGCGGGGCACCATCCTGTTAAAACCAAATTTCATCATTTGGCGCTTGGTTATCACCTGAAAAATACCGTTGAAATATCCACTACGACTGGTAAAAAAGTGGCAACAGCTACTTACGATTATTTGGAAATACTTGTGCAATAGATGGGACAATTTCGTTTCTCAAAACACTTAAATATCTTTCTCCATTTAATGTTTCTTCCATAAAAAAGCATCCAATTATTGTTTGACTTACTATACTCGTCCAAACATTTACTTCTTTGCAGTGAGGATTCTTCTGGGCCCAATAGCGACAATTGTGCCTATTAATTTTACCATTTAAAAAAATTTTGATTCGTTAGAGAAAACTATTTGGTGAACAAAATTTGGATTGACGTTGCAGCGTTCCATTAAGGCGTCGAAAAATTCCAATCGCCTATCGTAGTCATTTTCACAAGAGTTCTTGCACCGGAATTATTTTATGAGGATGAAATTTTTCGGTTTTTGGAAGGCGATCTACGGACATGTGCGTTCTAGTGTTCTGGTAGATAGGTGGGGATTTTCTTTTAAATTCAGTAAAACATCTAGAGCCTTATCACCATATGTTAGGATTTTTGGTCTGCCAGAGTGTGCAGCATCTTTTATAGCAGATCTAGCTAATGGATTTCTAGTACGATATTTGTCATTAAAAATGTTACAAATATATTGTTGCGTTATTCTGCCCCATGACCCATCATTATTAATATTTTAATTCTTTGGGTATCACTTAAATCATCCATTTTTGGAATCCAACGAAGCTGACAATACTGACATTGTCAGGTAAGGTTTCATGTGCAGGTGTTTCAACAAGTAATTCATTAAAATTTTGATATTAGATGATTTCCTAAAAAACTGATAACTTTCGAAGAAAGTGCTTCAAATGAAAAGTGGCTGGAATTCTAAGCAGAATTCAAAAATATAATGAAAAATAACAATTCAATTTAAAAAATGAAAGTTTCATCGATTACTGAAAAACGGGAAATTTGGCAATGTTGTAAATATCACAAAACACAAAAAAAGTAAACTATAAATTCAAATGTAATTCTTGAAACAATATGACGTTTTCATAATAACAAAATAAAACATTAAAGAAATATTTTTCAGTTTCAAATTCATTAATTAGTTTTAAATGGCCTAGTTTTTCACAAATATCATTCCCTTCAAGGTGAGATGGAAAAATTCGCAAATTGATTTTTAGATAATTATTTTAGTAAGTCATTGACGAAAGATTCGGCTTAAAATCTCATTTACTCAGTCGAAGAGATATTGTAAAAATGTAAATTAGCATTGCATACCTTTTCACCCCGTTAAGGGTAAAATTTGGAAACATTTTTAAATCGATTTTTAGATTATTATCAATGAAAGTAATACACGGAAGGATCGTCTTAAAAATATCATTTATCTAGAGTTAAGTAAAAATTCCTCCTCGTTAAGGGTGAAATTTTAAAAAATTCAGAAACTGATTTTGAAATAAATATTTTAGAGATCCGTTGAGGAAAAAATGTTTTCCATTCTCCTTTGGCTGAAGAAATATTGCAGAAAACAATATAAATGGATTTTTAACTTTTAAAAGAAATTGTTCTTAGGTAATTAGTTTTAAAAGCCATTGACCAAATAATCGTCTTTTTAGGAGCTCCTTTAAAGTTAATTATTTTCAAAGTTGGATGAAGCCACTCTGTTTCTCACTGAAAAAGTATGAACATTCAACCCCAAACGTAATGTCCTATAGACAGAGATAAAATACTAAAATAAAAATTAGTAGGTATTTCCTAATATATCGTTTGTCTTGTTAGGAAATAAATTGTGTTGAAATGCCAAATTATATTTTTATCTTTAAAGCCTTAAACTTATTATATAAAGTAATTTAAACATTTGCTTGATCCTATTTTGGCCGCCTCTACAATCGGCCACCTTTGTGCACGAACAACGTACACTTTCCTAAGAATGGCATTGATTACTACTACATCAGAGTCACCCGGTTTTTCATAATCACCTTCATAGTCACCTCAGAGTTCTACTGTACATGCAATTTTGAAAAAAACCAAAAATAAAAAAATGTTTTCAAGATACCTAGTAAAATATAAATGTAGATTTATGCCGCTTTGAGAATGGCTCCTACTAGTAAAACGAAACAATATTTTTGAATCGAACATTTAGAAAATTGTTTTTTTTTATTACTTTAGCCTTTCCAAAAAAAAAATCATACAATTATGTTACATCAACGAATTTATTTTTATTCAAAACATACAAAACTTTTAAACATACAAAAATAATAATGAACATAGATTGCACTGTTTTGAGGTAAAATGAACTATGCCGTTTTGGGAAGTATGGCCAAATAGTACATACGATCCACTTCGTGCATCAATTTGAACATGCTCTTTATTGCTTCTACTTTATTTCGAGGTAGTGATTTAGACGCTGATGTTCGAAATGAAATAATATTTCCAGTATCCATATCATCCAGTAAAATACTAAGTAGGAATTAGTACTTTCTCTATCTTTCTTTTTTTCTTCCAGAGCTGCCAATTTTTCTTTGACATGTTTTTCAAACTCATTTTGTTTCTCATCTTCTATCACAAATCGCATCTATCTTTTTAGTAATATGGAAATATAAGTTGTAATCAAAATATATTACGATAAAAAGACTGCTTCACGGGTTACTTATTTGAGCTTTCACAATGTTCGGTGTAAAGCTCATACATTTTGTTAATGTTCAAACTCTGTTCTATGTGGCTCTTTACAAAATTAGCATCTTCTACTCGAATTCTATATTTCGTTTGTTTCCCTTGATAAGAGCTTCCGGATTGTTTGAAACATCTTCTTTTTTTAAATGGGCAGTGTATATTGGTGTTTGGCTTATTGCCAATGTGCTTAAATAAAAGGTTTTACAGAATTGGATATCTTGATTAGCGATTTGAAAATAATATTCGTATGAATGCTTCCTTCTACTGTTCTCATCATTCTTATTTGTTCTGTGTCTTTTCATTGTAATTTTTTTTGTAGTGCTTAGAATAAAAAGTCTTTTGGCATGTTCGTCCAAGGTGTAATATCTTTGAAAAATATGATCCCGTTCATCTTCTGTTGGCACTTATTAAGGCATTTATTTTGGCAGTATTTTATGGTTTTTATCCTTTTAGCCGGTACTACCTTATTTCTTGCTGATACGTATTCTTTTCCCGTGTCATGAGCTCTTTTCCTAATGTCGCATTTCCATGTGTTTGGATTTCTCTGTCTTTTGCTTTTTCTTTTGAGTATTGTCACATTCTTCATAGCGTTACTATTTAAATTTGAATCAGCACAAACATGTTCATAATCATTATCATCCTTAGTATCATTGGAATCGCTATCATCTAATTTTATCGGCGGTAAATATTCTTTTTCCTTGTCTGAATCATATATGTCGTAAGCACTTATTGCCATTTCTGATTCGGAATTATTATTTTCCTTACTAAAAAATAAGTGTAAATTTAACAAATTGTTTAAACCTACTATCTCTATTAAAAGCTTAATCGGTCCTAAATTCTTCCATTCACTTCTGTAGTTCGGAATGTACATTATCTCCTCCCAGCATATCTTCCAAATCTTTTGCTGCATTCCTTTTTTGAACTATGATGTAAAAATTATGTATCTTTTTATATTTTTCTTCGTTTAATGTAATTTTTTTTTATAAATCAAAATGATGCAAAAAACAATCTGTATGGATGTTATCAAGTTTTACAATATATTAAAAAACCATTGGATAGGTCGCTTTTCCGGATTCTAAATATACCGGATTGCATATCCATATCTAACGTACCCTATAGCACACCAACGAGAGCTGAAAGCCGTTCATAACTCAAGCGCGTGGTTGCACATTAGCGTGTGATACCGAACATTAGATATGAATGCCATATGCCGTATAGGTAGACCATTTAATACAATGGATGCTACTGAAACATATTAGCTACTTAGACATTTTTGTTGTATCAAATATTAATAACTTACTTAATTTAAATGTCACATGTACTTTTAACAGGACTGTAGATAAGGTGAGGGTTGGGGGTTCAAACGCCGCCGCCCCACCATTGTTTAAGATAAAATAGAAATAATTAATGGTTTCTTAAATTGTGCTGCATCGAACATGTGAAAATATATATTTTTTTTAATCTCACTCCTCTTCCATCGCCAAAGTCTACAACTCTGAATTTTAATGTTGTATTTTATTATTTCAACATTCTTTAGCTATTGTCTATTAATTAATTAATTGATGACGAACGTAAATAGGGTGTATTGTAGATAATTATTAATTTCGCATACAATCTGTAGTTAAACAAGCATATTTGCAAGTATGCAGATTATTTCATGCATTAAGTCACCTTTACTTCTCACTAAGAGGGAAGTATTGTAATCGTGAAAAAAATCACCTTTCGAGATTTATGCAGATCTTTGCGTTATAGAGTCACTGGATCTCAAAAAACATGATCTCCCACTTCCGTCTTCCAGTCTGCCGCTCTGTACGTGGTTAGCTCAGACAACTACTTATTCAATTGACTCCAAAAAATCATGTGTCCAAAAAGTGGTACAGTTTTAGTGCAAATCCTATATGACAAAACAAAATGGGGCTTATTAAAATGTTTGAATATTCGGTAAAATTCCAATTCCTGAAATAAAATCTTTTACGGGAAAAAATTTGATACTTTAAATATATACAAGAAAGTGGCAAAAAGGTGGTAAGTTAAGGACACGTTTTATAAAATAGTCCTGATTCCCAAAATTAAATATTTCAAACAATTGATAACCGAAATCCTAGTTGCGCTATGATACGTTAGATATGAACCTGGCATGTACCATGCACATGAGTTATTAATCGTCTTCGGATTTGCTTCACGTACAATATCTTTATATTTAAAATAGAATAGAGAACGACTTTGCGATAAGAGAGAGAAATATTTTGTCACACATATTGGTTTTAAGACGCATCTTTTGATCATTTTCTCGTTTATTTTTTGACGACAAATGTATCATACCCTATATATTTAGAATCAGGAAAAAATATCTATTTATTGAAAATAAAATTTATAGGGTCTCTCATTTCAAAAAAAGTAAGTTGTACCTGTATGTTTAACAAATGTCATTTCTAATGTTACAGAAAACTGTACAACTAACCATACAATATGTTTTTGGGTGATTTTGATATCTTGAAAAATAAAAAAGTTATATCAGATTAAACTATGGACAAGTTGAAATGACCATGCTGTATTTCTTAATTTTAGTTTTGGCATATAAAATATTATATTTCTACCAGTTTTCTTTAGTTTTGTATTGTAACCAAATATTATAATGAATATCACTCTTATTTGTCTGTAATGTCGGTCAAGAGAGAAACCCTTGAGCAAAACAGCAGACATTCTAGCTCTATATAGATCGTCTGTTATATAAAATAATTTCTGTCCAACAGGGCGGATATTAGGAGAATGATAATTTTGACAAGCATGTCTGCAGTGTTAAGCCCTTCAGACAATCTCAACTATGCCAAGCGTTTTAACTAACCCACATTACGAAATATAATGCAACGTCTCCCTGACCTAAATTGCAAAAACCGTTGGTATTCTCTGGATTAAAATGGAGAACATGTGCATGTAAATTTCAGTCATTTGCATCTAAACCGTATTATGTTAAATAAAACATTCATATTATAGTCGTCTCTAAAATAAACATTATAAAAGTACAAATAAAAATTTGAATTTTAGATAGAGTTTTTGGAAATGCAAGAATATTAATACAAGCGATTAGGAGTAAGGATTAGGAAAAGAAGAATTTTCTTAACCTAAACTAAGCCAGCTAATAACATAGCCTCAAAAATGTAAAGCAAAAATAAAACACCAAATAATCCAGTAACAATAAGGGAAGCAACACTAACAGTACGACAAATATCCTGATTAACAACGTCTGCTCAAAGCGATGCGTTATTCGTGATTTTTGTATTATTATTATTAACAATAGTAAGCGACAATGCCGATAAGACTATTGTATCTATCACAAGCTACATACATACAACATACACAACAGTCATCGCAGTTTCTGTCATTTTATAAATCCTATTTCACAGAACGTAGTGAACAAAGTCTTCAGACTACTCTTGAACTGGTTCGGTTTTGTTGGTCCTAATGGTGACGTCAGTGAGCAGATATTAATTATAAATTACTCAGTTTGGCAAAAAGTTTCTTTGCCTCAGTTTGAAGCATTTTTCTTTTAATATTTTTTTGCTGTTTCCTATAAATTGATGATTCTCCGAGAACTGAAATATATTGAGGCTGTAGGTGTAATGATCACTTGCACAGAGAGGAAAGTCTTAAGCATTTAAAGCCTAATCTCGTACGGCAGGTTTGGTCCTAAATATACTTTACGTTATAAGGAACTTCGGATCGACTGGGCATTTTCAAGTTTAGACCTGATGTACAGAGTTTTCATTTATATGTTGATACCTATCTAGAGCTTAAACTATATGATGAAAAAACGCTAATTACAAAACTTGTAGAATTTTTCTTGTATTTATTTTTTAATAATACCATCACTTGTAAAAAAATCAGGAACAAATTACATAACCTCTTTTTCTTTAATGTGACACCCAAAAAATCGTACAACTTTTATATTTAAAGTTTTTTTTTGTATCTTCTATAGTTACAGCTATAGTTAGGTGTCAAACAATAAATGAAAGCCCAGTATGTTTTATAAAGTTTTGATATTTTTGTTAAACAGTGATCTTTAAACGCTCTATTAGATATATAAGATAATTTTCTTTTTAAACAGTCTTGTTTACGTCTGCCACATCCGGCGGAAAGTGATCACTTTCCACCCGGGTAAATGTCATTCCTTTATAATATAATAAAATGAATATTCTACTGAAAAAATGGATATTCTACTAATTTATAGAGCTCCCAAACGTTAAAATATATACGTTGAAAAATATCGACAATATTTTGAGATAGTTGAAACGAGATTTCGAAATCAAGACCGAGTTGAATTGAAGCCACGGGTATCTGGTGAACTGGCATTGGAACTTATCAGCAAGGAGCATCCCGCCCCCCCCCCTCCAGCATATCCAGTGGTTACAAGGTTATATATAAAACAAGCGCTACATCTATTGAAAATCGTGATTCGCCCTCCCCCCTCCAAGCGGGATCTATAGGTCCACCTTTTCTGTTTTGCACGTTTTAACACCTTAATAATATTCGACGAAAAAAAAACAGTAAAGTCTTCACTTAACTTTATACGTATTTAATTTCATCCTAGATCAGCCCTGTGGTTTCTAGACAACATTAACTTGAATCGCACACCTAACGTTGGAGTTAAGACTGAATTAGAGATTGAAAAATTTACGTCTTGCGTCGTCCGTTTAACCTTAGCGTTTACGTTGGTTCTTAGCCCGTCTTGTAGATTAAAAACGTTTGCGCTTTGCGTTGTTTGTGAAACTAACCTTACTCTTATGTTTATATTTATCGCCTTTTTGTGTAATGCAATTTTGTCTTGCTTGCTTTTAAGTTCATGTGCGTTTTTTTGCTGAGAATGGATAATCAAAATCAAAGTAATGATGTAGTAAAGAAAAGGCATTGTGGACATATTAAAACGTGCCGCAGCTGTAAAGTTGCTGAAAAGAAAGTAGCAAATTCGGCCTGTTATGACATGTAAGTCATCACCCCAAGCAGTTTTTTTAAATGGACGAAGATGTTATGTGTATATATTAATGTCAAATATATTACGAAAGACGAACGTTTTAAAAGGCCTTCTAAAATCCAGCAATTTCATTGTTTGCAGCTTAACGCAAACGTCGATTTACGCTAGCAGCTTCCGTCAAAGTTAAAAATCGCCATCTTCTCTACGACTAGCGGAAACTCAAACGTACCAATTGCTTTACGTTAAGTAAATTTCAACGGCAGCGCAAACGGCGACGCAAGACGCAAACGTTTTCAATCTATAACGCAGGTATGCAAAAACAAGATTACTTGAATAAATAAATGTATTGAACTGTTTTAGTTACTTATTACAAAAATAACTATTTTGCTATTTATATTGTTTCCGCCAAATTTTGTTGATTATGAAAAACCCGCTTGTCTTATTTTCGATGTGTTTTTTTAAATGACACACCCTGTATTTTTATAATTTTTATGAATGCTCTTTTTTTCTGATTTCAAAACTATATAGTTTGACTACTTTGGCGCAACCAGTTTTTCAATTATTTTGGTTTAACTATAACAAGTTTTGCATTATATTATAATATTACCTTAGACTTATATGGTGATAATGTTGCAGTTAAACTAAAATAATTAATAAACGCTTTACGCCAATATAATCAAAAATTAACAATATACAGGGTATTCCATAAAAAAAACGTATTTCTTACCCAACACATTTTGTATTTACACTTTTTCTTTATCTCTGATAATCAATAACTCTGTAGGTGGGTGTCATAATATAATAACTAACCCCGTACATAGAAGTATCTCAAAAAGCAAAAATCTTCCTCTTTCTGTATAAGTTAATAGATTTAAAACAGTAGATGTGGCCGCCATCTTGAAAGCAAAAGTCATGTTGTGATACCTCATTGGAAAGGGGTTTCATGTAGAATTCAGAAATACGCTACGCGCCTCGGTTAACCATCAATTTCTCTCGCCAGGAATGGAACACTTTCCACCTGGATATGTAAAGTGCACTAAATGGATCTTAGGCCGCGACGAAAAAAACAGGCCATTTCCATGTAGATATATGCAGAGTTTTAGCCCATCACCAATCAGTAATGCAGCATTTCCATAGTTACTCGCATTATTTTCTTAGCCCCAGATTCATGCGGCGGGCTTTAATTACACGCTAAGTTCAGAAGATTATTGAACGCTCACTTAATAAACGTTCGAACAAAAACTGGCACTTTACAAGGAATATTCGTATTATTAGATCACATCTATTATAATTTATGATTCCGCCTAAAGTGCACGTGCATCTCTGAAAGGTATTGGGGAGAAATTGCCTTATTTTCCAGTCATAGAATAGAACAGATATATTTCGTAATAGTTAACAATATTGTTTTACATGTGTCAATATTACTAATACAAAAATACATATTTTACATCACATTATGTTACATAATAGTGCTAAAAGATAGACAAAAAAAAGGAATAATATAAATAAAAAAAACATGCCACAGTGAATGGACTAAACATTATAATGGTCGATCATATAGATAGGGTCGTCACCATGTACTCCTCCACAGAGTAGAAAGGAATTTCCAGCAGATGTTTCCATACAGCTTTTTTTAAGGCTTTTGCCGATAAGGACTTGTGGTAGCGGGGGAAGGACTAGTAAGACAACTTTTCCGTTTTTAACATGTCAACGTTTCGATGTTTAATTTACGTCTTTTTCAAGGCTACAATAAAAGAAATCATTATTCCGGAACAGGCCGCCGTTTTTTTTTCTTTTTAACTAAATGTTAAAAAATTATTAAGTATTTTACAATGTTAGGATTTTGGGCTATATGAGAGATGTGATCTCACAATCCCCTTTTTATATTAGTAGCGAGAGCAATGAAACACTTAAAAAATCCGTAAAAACGTTTACTCAATGAACTTGAAAAAACCAAGTGTTTAAAAGAATACAACTATCTCCTTGCGAGACCAAGCGAAGAGTGCCTTTTCAAAATCTATTCCAAATATTTTAAAAAATATGCCGCTCTGTGCCAAAAATGGGTGGCTCATTATGGAACTTTCACTTCGGGTTTTTCCTAGGAAATTAGAGAATAGAATAGAATAAAATATTGAATTGAGGCCGGCAAATATACAATGTCATAAACAGAAAAATATACAATGCTGTAAACGGAAAAATACCCAATGCTATGAACAGAGAATTACGTAAATTATTATATTCCTGAAAATTTACATTCTACATAAAACGAAAAATAGATAAAATAACAAATACATACAGTTTGATATCTACACTTTTTACACCTTTGGCAGACAAATGTGAGAGACTATAAAGTCTATCTGTTTGTCTATAAAGAATATTATAGACAAACTGAACAAGTACATATACATACTAAAATGTTTAAATTGTTGTTCTATTGGTTCTTTTATGTTTTTTTTTTGTAAATTGATTGTGATCTTTCTGTATTTAAATATTTTATGTACTTGTTCAGTTTGTCTGTATATGTATTGTTCAGTTTGTCTATAATATTTTAAAGTTGTAAAACACTCAACAATTTTTTAACATTTAGTTAAAAAGAAAAAACACATATTCTATTAGCTAGGATAGTAAAAAATGATGAAAAAGACGTAAAAAGAAACGTCGGCATATTGAAAACAGAAAATTTGTCTCACTAGTCCTTCAACCGCTACCATTCCCTTGGACTAAGTTTATTACACAATTTTAATTCATCTCGTCTTATAGTTATGACAATCACAGTTCATAATAAATCTATTTTTGTTTTTATATATCTCCCGAAGTGACTGTGGTGAGTAAGGAGTTAAAATCTTTAATTTGTAAATAGAGATCTGCGGTTTGTACATAGAATTATAAAAAACTGGCGAAATCAATCAATCATACAAAATATAATGGTGGGGGCTAAGTAAAAAAAAAACTTTGTAAAATTGGAGTTATGTTGAGTATTTTAAAACATCGCACGATCTTATATAACTGTCCGTATAATAAGCCTAGACAATTTTTATAAAATTCCTTTCAGGCCCTGGCTTAAGTAACACAATATTCAATTCTACGCATCATTATAAAACAGCAACTGATTAGTAGTTTAGAAAGTAACGTGCCATAAACTTAAATCAAATACTTTTTGAAAATTTTGGGCGGCTTTTATTTTAAGATCCTCGACTAAAGTTTGGTGCGCGAATCTGAGGCTATAAAAAGAATGCAAGTATCTATGGAAACGGTGCATTACACATTGGTGATTGGCTAAAACCCTACATATAAATAGAAATGGCCTGCTTTTAACAAATGGGGCGTACTATACGTGTTCAACTAAGGTCTGATAGTCGATAGGCCTGATCTGAAACCAAATTGACTAGGATTTAGCAGTTTATTATTTTCCAAAAAAGATGGTATGCTTGGCTTTAGAATTTTTTCAAAAATTGTCGATAGTTGTTCGCTTCTTCAGCGTCGCCCTTTTTATAGATTGGAATTACCCTACTCATTTTAAAAGTTTTAAGAAAGATTCCCTCATCTATCAGAGCAATATTTAATCTACTACTATTTTACTATTTGTCTGTTGTATAAATGTAATAAAGCCTTGCAAAATTGATATTTTAATTAACAATATCATTAATCTGAAAAGTGGCCGACTTTTTCTCGTAATAACATAAACGGATATTTTGATAAAGTCACAATCTGATGAATTACTATGTTGAATTACAAATTAACTTATTAATTTTATTTTAGCTTTAATACTAAATTAAAACGCAAACTTTAAATTAGAATGTTACCGGCTTTTTGATGGATGAGATTTTTTAATACCCCATGAAAAGCGCTAGATATGGCTATACGTATTCTGCGATAACAGCATTAGCAAAATATCTAAGGATATTCTACCTAAGGAAAATTATTGCGTTACCTATACATTGGAAGACATTCAAAACAGAACATTTAAAGCATGAATATGAACCGCAACCAATGTATTTACTTGGTTAAAAACCATGTAACATATATAACTTTAATAGTTTTAAAGCAAGGACGGACAAAACTCTTTATTAATGAGGCGATTAGTAAGTTTTTAGGTTTTATCGGAATCGTTAGAATTTACAAAAAAAAGAATCAAAAAACGAGTTAAAGGTCGCAAACCTAATATATTTATAATCTGCAAAACGAGATCTATTTGATGGACTTATCCTGTGTTCTATTTAAAATAACTAAGATGATGCCCATTGGCTAACTTTCCAATCTTGTAAAAGCTACTTCGGCTAGGCCACCCTAAAAGAGCAACAATTTTCTTTAAAAATGAAAATTTTGTGCGTTTTTTTTTCGAAAGCCGATTTTATACAATTTCTTCTTTCTCCCTTTCAATTGAGGACAAAAAAATGTAAAATCATGTATAAAAGCAAAAAAGATGGAGCTTTTTATCGGCCTTGTAATTTTTGTTCCAGGCAGTATTGAATCTGTAAATTTGTGTAACTGTAAATTTAGTCATATTTATTTCTCTTGACTGGAGACGTCAGTGGGGGGAAATTAACTAGTTTTCGATCAATTTAACTCATATTTAGGAAAAAAGTCACGAAGACCGTTCAAGATGTCTTTGCAGTCATTTTTACTTTTCTTAAACTTCCAGAAACAAAACTTTGGATAGTTTAAAAGAGCTCTCGAAGAGAATCATTTTTCTTCTACACACCATTTTGGATTCGAAGCAGCAGCTTGATACTGACATTTTGTTGGCCACAATTAACACAAAAAAATGCTTTCTTAATAATTTTACTGAGATTTGGTCTCCAGTGACTGCACTACTGTTTTAGAAAAAAAAAACCTTGTTTTAAAATACTTTTTGAGTAAACGCCTTTTATTAAATTTTATGTTATAATACTGTCTATAAAAATGTTGTTTTAAAGACGGACTCTTTTTAACGGTTGCTGAGATATCAGCGACTAACTGAAGGGAACATTTGAAATCGCAACATCAACCTTATCCCAGGACAGCTATTCCCTCTATGTCATCATCATCATCATTAACATCAGCCTTTTTCATCCATTGTTGGATATCGGCCGAGAGAAAGACCGATATTACATACCAAGGGATCTGAACAACACTAATTAACAGGTTAATGTTTTATTTATGAGGCAGTCCACCATATATCCATCTATTATCGAGCTGATTAAATTAAAAGTCTGGCTTTGCCCAGGATCGAACCGAGATCTTTAGCGCCATTGCACTGGAATACGCTCGCTATATTGTGTAAACCAAATTTTCATAAAATGCTGCATCATGTAAATAAATATGTTTGAATTCTTGTCTATTATTAAAAATCAAACAGAAAATCGACAGGCTAAACATGAAGCACGAAATTCTTTCAACACACGAATGCAAAGCAAGGATTTTTGTTGCCAAATGACGCCAATCCTTTTTAATAACTAAAACTCGTCCAAATACTCTTTGCAATATATTGGTCAAAGTTCTAAAGAAGTGCACTCCCAAATTATAGCGCTCCCCATTTTCTTACAGCAATTGGAAAACTACTTGGATGCAACTGCTACTTAAGGGAGAACTGCACGCAAAAAGTGAAAAACCAGCGACAGGGTCTAGTCGAGTTGAAAGTAAGAGGAAAAGGTACCTTAGCATTAAAAAAAACTTCCTGCACGTCCGACCTCAAAAAAATGTGTTATGTATAGGTAATTTAAATTACATTTCGGTTAAAGAAAGAAAGGGTTCACGAGCTGCAGAAATACAAAGACAGTAGTACGATTTACCATTTCAAATTTTGCAATTACGAAGACAAAGGATCAATGTAAGGCGGTAAAGAGCGATTTTGTGGAAAAAAAATTATATGCGAAGGCATGCACGTCAAAAAGTGGTCAAAAAATGGTCGAAAATGGACAAATCTACTTTTATTTTATAACTCTAGATTTGATTTTTGATAAAAATTCGCATTTAGCGCCCAACTATACATATTTCCCTATTAAAATCACATTGAAGCTAATACATATCTCTTATAGTTTTAACAAAATATTGCAGAGGCGGAAGGCTTGCAAATGATCTATATTACTGCGTGCAGTTCCCCCTTAAAAAAGAATCAAGAACCATCCCTTTTAATTTCAGACATCAAGACAAGTCAATGCCCGCTACACAGAACTGATTCAGATAATTGCCTCCCACAAAATGACAAAATGAATGAAGAACATAACATTAACAATAACCTGATATCTAACATGTAAGCTGGATGTTACAATAATAAAGTACATAATCTGTGCAAGGTGACTGACACTTTAATTTCAGTTTTTTATTGGAAAATAAAGCTCCATGCCTTTTAAAATTGAATTTCCTCCTTTGTGTCAGTTTTCATTCATCAACACTACGTTCTATCGAAATACATATTCGCGTCTGGCATGAAAAGAGACCGGTTCAAATAGGCTACATCATTTCCGCTATCAACGCGCACATATAGTGACATCGAAGGTAGCGAAAATAACGTTGTAATTATTTCGGTTAATGAGTTTAAACTCCTAAGTGAGAGTGCTCGTGTATTAACCCCGCAACAATCCACAGTGGAAAAAATGAGTGAATTACGAGATCGAAATCATTTTGAAAGTTTGTCTCAAATTCCAACAATTACAGTATATCATATAAAAATCCTTTTTATTTACTAATTATGTAGGTATATACACAATAGCTTTTTATCTTACTTGTATATTCCAACGATGGGTCTATGGCAATGAAATTCACTTTGTGGCTGGTTCCGTCCAATTTTATACACACAGGTTTACTCACCGGGGGTTTACACACCTCTTGCGACAGTTTCCATGGCCAACATTATTTATCATTCTCTAATTAAGCTTTAATAATATCTTATTGATTTGATAAAATATGATACCTTGGACAAGTAGCTAGTGTCCCTGAGGTTCCTCTGAACACACATCTTCTGCTAAAAAAGCAGTATATCAACGAAAAATATTACACTTAACCAGGTTACTTTTCGTGTCAACTCGAACAGCCAATGTAAGACCTCTCATAGCTTGAGGGAACGGTGCCCTTGCTCTCTCAGTGAGGTACAGAGGTTTTCTCTATAAACCATGCATACATGTATCTCATATCTTAAAAGAGCTCAATACTAGACATGCACAAGACAAGAATAAAATCTCTAAATATGGTTTGATACAATGCTTTCAATGTAAACACACTCAAATATCACATAATCTCAAAGAACTTATCGCTGCTTTGCCAGCAAGAGGGGGTCAACACTGCCCTGCCTTTTTATATCCCTCGTAAAAGGGTAAAAAATATTGTAATCGTCAAAAAATCACCCTCCGAGATTTTTCAGATCTTTAGGTTTCAGGGTTCCTAGATGCCGAAAAACATGTTTTCTCAATTCCGTTGGTCTGTCTGTTCGCGGCATAGCTAAAAAACTTCTTCTCCGATTGACTTCAAATTTTGGTCAAAAATTAAGGGTCATATGGGAATAACCTGATAATAGTTTTGGAAAAAACCAAAATGGCGAAACAAAATGTTAAAAAAATTATTGTTATAAAACTACTTATCCAATGTATCCCAAAAGTTGTACAAAATTCAAGTATTATGTAGGAATCAACTTGTAAAATCGTGGCATGAATCCAAGATGGCGGAACAAAATGGCAGCTTAACAAATAATTTAAAAATTCAGCCTAACAAAATACGTAACGGATTGATTTCATATTATGGGCCATAAGTAATAGTGGTATAAAAATAAACTATGAAATTGTGGTAGAATTCAAGATGGCGGAACAAAATGACGGCAAAATAAAATGTTTGTACTCGTGTTTCTAGATGCCAAAAAAATATGTTTTATCAATGGCATCGGTCCGTCTGTCGGTCTGTCTGCCTGTCTGTCAATTCTCGGCATAGCTTAAAAACTACTTACTAGATTGACTTCAAATTTTAGGCAAAAATTAAGGGTTGTATGGGCATGACCTGGTAATATTTTGGTAAAAATCCAATATGCCTGAATAAGATGACAGCTTAATGAAACGTAAAAAAATATTACAAAAAAAAAACAAAATGGCGGCCTAATAAAATATTTAAAAAGTCAGTCTGAAAAAAACTAATTATTGGATGAATTTCAAATGTTATACGAGCATTAAGTGTGATACAGAGATAAATTCCTAAATTTGTGGGACGAATTCATGGTGGCGAATCAAAATGGAGGGCAAATATATTTTTTAAAAAATCAACGTAAAAAATCTTATTCAATAACCTTTAAATTTTCCAGAAAATTAAATGTGATATAGGGATAAACTGGTACGAATTCAACATGACGTAACAAAATAACGGTATGTGATGTGTCAATGTAAAAACTATTTATTGAATTTATTTTAAATTATGTACAAAAAGCAAGTATAGTATAGGCAGAAACTGGTGAAATATTGGCAGGAATCCAATATGATAGAACAAAATGGCGCCCAATAAAAATGTTTGAAAAGACAGTAGGTATATATGTGTTACTAAATAACTATGTACTGAACTAAATTGGGTTACGTTTCACTATTCCTAATAAAGCAGTATTAGTTATAAAATTGAGCTAAATCAAAGACATATTGTACTCCGAATAGACAATCCATCCAACATAAAATAAAAGATCCACTAAATGGCTCCTAGAATTCAGAATAATTAGCATCCATCAACAGATTTTCGCGTAGCTCAACACTCAGGGTTGCCAATCTACGACGCAAGTATCCGATGTGCTGGTTAAATTCGTTTACGCGATTACCCGGCGGTCCTATTTGGATCTTTAAGACATAATTTTTTTATTATGTTCTTAAACAATTAGACACAAATGACGCTTTTGCCAACACCTATCTAAATATTACGCACGCGGCAACACAGGCGGTTGATGTGACGAATTTACGAAAATGCTTGATGGGCTGGATAAACAAAATTAAAAAAATAATAACATTTTACTTTTAAATTTAGACCGATAATTATGATCGCCTAGATTCGTGATTTTTTCCACTGTACGATCTCGAGAAACGCGTGACACCTGAGGGGTAATATGTAATTTAATCCTATCTAATATCTGATATTAAACTACGTTAATTTGCACAGAAGCTGTTTTAGCACGCTAATATGAACTAATTAGTCTAATATACACGTGTATAATGTCCGTATACATCTCTCGCCCTACATAATAGGGGATATTTTATTATTTTTCTTATAATGTATTCAGATTATTTGTTGAGTTTAGAATAACAAGCAAAATTACTTTTTGGCATTTTCGCAACTCAATAAAATATCTAATTTTTTTTTTTTTATATTTTAGTGTTAGTTAGGCTAAACGCATACACGACATTTTTAATTATTAGAGAGTTTACTCGTTCGTAAAAAAACTACGGGTCTTTATGAACTAATCTTTACTAATCGTGCCAATATAATGCAATACTATTAAAAAATCTAATTTTAAAAGAGGGATTTTATAAAAATAATTGATTTGCTAATAGCATATAAAACACCAAAAATATCGTTCCCTTAGAAACTTAACCCTGAAGTTATGACATGTAAAAACTTGCATATCCACGGAACGATAATTATTATATGCAGTTTTCTGAACGTTTTAAGGACTTCTTCAATCATCATTGGATCCGTTATTGTCCTCACTGCAAAGCGGCTACAACTGATAATGGTTATAAATATAAAATTATACTCATGCGTTACATACTCGGTTTCAAACTGCGGTTAAAATTCAACATCAATTAAAAGAACCAGAAAGCATGGATAAAGGTCTGTTTATACATAAAGTGACGTGATATTTATACCAGTGCGCTGAAGAAGCAACATTGAAGACAAAAAAGTCACTGTGCCAGACATATATAAACGGCTTATTTGAATTATAGAGAGCGGTATGAACATACATGACACTGATCTGCATAAACAGTAAAACGGGTTGTCAGTTATAATTTTTGACACTTTGGGTTAAACCGGAAGTTGGTGTTAACCGATAGATAATTTAAAACTAAGATAGAAATGTACAAACCGTTTTGATCTAAAAAAACCGTTTTAACTAATAAACACATGAATTTTGACGCATAGTGGCTTATAAAAAAAATGTTTAGAATTTGTATTAAAATGAAAAAAAATAAATATATATGGTAATAATAAAAACGGACGACCCTGTATATACCAAAATATTTTAGAATTATTATTTTGCCCATAAAATTCAACTTTTGTAAAAAACTTTTTTTTTTATTATTATTTTCTTTGAAAACATCTTATTTTCATCTATCTTCGGAAAAAAGCAAAGTGGGTTTTTTCGGACCAGGCAGCGCATGGAAAAATTTCCCGATCTTCGATTTTTCCGGGCGCTGAATAAAAATATCATGGAAAATTTCAGACCTGTACTTTATACCATAGCAACGGGTCGGATTTGTGGAAATCTTTTTCTTCCAGGGTAAGCTGGAGGTGATTACACTAGAAAACTTTTTGACAGATGTCATGTGATAAGACAGAAAATTTACATTATTGCATTATTGTTTAGATATTTTGTTCCAAAGTTTGGGCTTTCAATAATAAAACAACTTTATAATGTCGATAACATATTTTACGTATTTACTTTAGATAAACAACGAATTATTCTAATCTACCAGCTAAGGCATCAAAATATTTCTTAAATTTTTGCATTACTTCTTGCTTTCTTGATGGGGAGTAAGGAGGTGCTTCAGGCGTATACAACTCATCAGATTCCCATAAATGTTTATATTTCAGGAAGTAGATATAATATTTTTACACTATTTTGTTCCGCTTACTTCGGGATAACCAGTCCAAGAAAGAAGATTCTTGATGAATATTTTCTTGACATCCGCAAAAAGGCTTTTTTGGAAAGAGTAGACAGCGGCCTTTTCTACTACTTTTATTAGGCAAGGCAATGTTCTGTGGTTTATTTTAATATCGTTAATCTTCTAACAAAACTTACATAAAGTGTAACTAAAATTATCCATTTTAAAAAAATCTTCACATAACGTTGCGCGGTGTAAATGTCACTGTCATTCTTAATTAATTTGATAATTTAAATATTGTACATAATACCTACATAACGTACTCTCAGGATAAATTTCATGCAGTTCCGTCAAGTTTAGTGATATTAAATAGGACAAAATTTCAACTTTAAAATGTCCTGAATCTGATAAAGTATACTTCTTGTTAGTAAAGTTTACGGAAATTAGTTTTTTTCTAGGTAACAAAAACTCCTACAAGACCGTAGGTAGGTGGTAGTTAATTAAATTGGCAAGTTTTACTTAATAAAATGTACTTCCTTGAATTTTAGTAAATTAAGCTTAAATAAAAATAAAATTTTAGTGTGTTTTAAAGATAATGCAAAAAATTTTACTTTACTAGAGTTCTAGGAAAAGTTTACTTTTAAACCTAAAAAAAAGTTTTTTTATAAGAATCAAAACTATACTATATAATATACGGATAACTAGTAAACTAAACCATCAAGGGGTCTGTCATCCTGACTTTTCATCATTCACAGCCTACTAAACAATAATTGAACAATATGTCGTTTGCCATCAAGCTACACGAAAATCGAGATGAAAATTAAAAATATATTTTGGTGTGAAATTTTCTTACCGATTCTTCCACGTGCATGAATTAATACCGGAAACGGTGACGAATTTTTTAAAAACATTTTCCCTCGTCTTCGACTCGAGAAAATTTTCATAAAATTCGTCCACTCGCAAATAATTTCCGGCAATAATTCAAGCACTAGGGAGATTACTAGTGATTATTTGACTTTAAAGCAGAAATATACAGCACAGTAAATAAGTTTAAGAAAGTCTATAATCCCCGATATTTAACTTTTCCCTATTTTGTATTTTAGATATATTTAGAATATTTATATAAATCTCTGTAATATTTCCTGACATTTTGACAACCTTACCTGCCATAACTAAAACTAAAAATATTATTAGTTGGGGTTGTTGTTATTAACAGCTGGTTAGTTTTTCTTACTCTTACTCTAGTTACATTTTTTTAAATGTTCTGTAACGAAAATAAATATGTTCCAAGTTTATTTCATATCTCTTTTTATATCCGTGTTGTCGTTTTTAAAGCAGTATAATAAAAGATATCGTCATCACACGTCCGGAAATAACTTTTCCGTTCTTGCAGAATTTGTCACGGGCGTATGGAAAAATCCTTATTCCCCGATTCCTAATGAGATATACTATTTTGTAACTCTTTTAGATTTCAAGATAACACCGGGCTTTCTTCTTAGTTGTACACTCGGTACATGTGGTACAGAAATAGAAAAAAAAACGAAATTTAAAAACAAAATTAACTATTAGTAGGAAGACATATGGGGTTATTCTACACAACGGCTAATTTTGGATAATAATATGTGGTTGTACAGATCAAGATAAGTAATTTTTATCACTTTATAGCTTACAAGTTTGCTACAAAAAATTGAAATTACTAAATTGGACTTTACATAGGATTCTCGCTCAGATCCGAATCACCTAACCCAAAAGTGCGTACTCACTTAGCGAACAAGCTCACACGATATAGTCTTCCGGTTCGTCTCGTCTCGTCGAATGCAGACCTCTGTGTTATCAACATAAGTGGTTCCACGTGTTCGGTTTTGCTGCTTTATTTCGGGGGGAAACGGGAGACTCAACCGCTCAGTGTGGAAACTAACGACCCCTCTAGAAAGGGAGCAGACGCTGTGAACGTGTGAGGCCTAGTTGTTCCTGCATTCTATCCCGTTCGTCTGCCGCAGTTCTACAAAGAATATTAGCGTAATGGCCGCTACGTGGCGGGAGTGGGAGAGGTAAGGGGATAGCTTGAAAGAAAGGGTCATCTCGTGATATCAGTAGTACTCTCAAGGGGCACCTAGTGGAAGCCAAGATGCATTTCAGAAATTAAAAGTGGAAAAGTCAAGAAGTATTTTAAAGATTCAGGGTATCCGGGAGTTTAGAGCTCGCCATCCGGACATCCTACCGATAACGTCTCCAAACTGGAATAGGGTGCAGGGTCGTCGACTTCGAGGGTCGCCGATTTAACGACTCTGAGCCCCGGACGGAGAGCAATCTGGCGACTGCCTAGTAACAAAGTCAATAAGTCCTGTTATGTAACAGGATAAACAGGAAAATCAAGTCAAGCCCACACGAACAACACCGCACGCATACGTGTAAACGTGCGTTCTTTTTTAATTGTTTGCCAAACAACTGACTGTGGAAAGATGGCGAACAATACCATACGCAGACGTTCGGTCAATGTAGACGTTGAAGTGAATATTGAACCAATGATTTTCATTGCAACTGCACCGTTTGTACTTCTTAATAAGGAAGTGCACAAAGAAAATGTTGTTGGTAGACGGCATTTATATTTAAAAGCAGATATAGGGTATAGAACTAATGCAGGGCCTCGGAACTAAATACCCATGGGAGGTGCAAGTGGCGCATGGCATATAATCCATAAAATTTCAGGTATATACTGTCACAGTTATAAAGACAATCCCCCAATTTCATTTATATAGATATATATTAAAAAATTTAAATTCAAAAGTTTCTTCCTTCTTAAAATTCTAAAATGTTTTTAGTGTAGTTGGCAAAAATACAGAGTGTTTAATTTTTCTGAAATTTGGTTTCTACTCTAAAAATCTAGTAATAGTTATACAATCAGCAGGAAGATATTTATTTGATGGACATAAAATAGACAGTCTGTTATAAAGTATAATAAAAATAACCTTATATAAAACCTTTATGAAAAAATTGTAAAATAACTTTCATTGACAGCAGAAAATCACCTTGAAAACAAAATAAATTAAAATAAAAAACAATATTTTATTTCATTATCATGGAAATGTTTCATGAAGTCCGCGGCGAGCCCAGGCCTATAATAATAACTGTAAAATACTATTTCTTACATTTCAATGTTTTCTTTTAATGTTGGTTTTATTTTTTTAATAAAAAAATTTATTTCCTTCTTTTTGGTTTTATTTATAAGAAGTTTTGCTAAACTAGGCTCAAAGTTTTCGAGGGCTAACCCCAGGTTAAAATGTTTGACGTACCTAATAACTCGAACAGGTACTCGGGTCTAATGCATAAAAAATTTGGCTAAAATGACGATAAGTAATATTATCGTTGCTTGAATAATCAAACAACGATATTATAATTATAAAAAGCCATCTACTTAGAAAATCAGTAATACAAATTGTTAAAAATTAAAATAATTAATAGCATTAGAATTGAACTTGGTGCCCCTAAAAACTTCGGAAAATATATGAATACAATATTTTGGTTCATCCCTCCTTTCCACTTACTGACACAACAAATATGTTTTGATGAGATTTATTATGACCTACCAAATTAGCTTGATCAGAAAAAAGTTTGTACGCCCATAGGTCAGAGGATGCACCTCTCACTTTTTTGGGTTAATTACAGTTTATGTATCAAATTTCAATATTTCAATCTATATTAAAGCATTCAACTTTCTCCTAGGAAAAAATTCAAAATACTGTAATTACCCAATTTTCATATTTTTAAAATCTGCTATATCTCAGCACTATCCTAAATACTTCTGGAAAAAAAAATCAAGCAATTTGGCCAAATCTTCCCAGAGAAATTGATGTACTGGGTCTTTGCTCTTAATTCGCTGCCCCTTATATTTGCTTAAGTTTAAGAGATAGAAAAATTGTTAATTGTATAAGTTGCAGGATTTATTACATAGTTAATAGAAAATTATATTCCAATAATGTTCCATTAAAAAAACATATTTTTTTTAATGGAAACAGCGTGTTACATGCCAATAAAATGAACTACTTCTTGCTTACTATAAATATTCTAGGCTTGATATCTTTATCTTTAAAAACATCTTTTTGTCTTAAAAACCCCAGAGAAATTTGAAAAAGAGGCAATCGCTGCCGTAAGAAGCAATGCTTTTCTATTGACTCAACTATGCAGAAAACCATTCTCCGTCTGTTACCTTTTATGGCAAGCTTTTGGTCAAATTTGTACGGATTTTTTAAAGATAAATACAGTGTGTCCAAGATAAGGATGCACAGCATGGGGATCTCGGAAACGGTGAGATATAGTGTCGGTTAAATTAGACAAAAGTTGCGTATTTTGATGCCCAACACAATCCCGTTTTACAAATTTGAAAATTCTAAGCCGTTCCGGAAATATTTGATAAGCTATTTGAAAAGATATGAAAAAACGGAAAACACTTTTTCATTCTCACTTTTTAAGCTGTACAAGGTGCCGTTCACAAATTTTCATTACAACGTTTCGTTTCGATGTAACCACCATCAACTTTGATTTTTCTTATGGGACGGAAAAAAAGTACACCCAGTATTAGATTGCGCTTTTCATTGCGAATTCAACGATGTACTACACAATATGGTTACTTATGTTTTTATCCAGAAAAACGGCTTTTTAATACATTTCTAGCATTTTATTATAGTAGTCCATGAAATCCTAACGATAAAAGGAAAAAAAACAGTTGACAAATTCAAATGAAATCTTTTCAAATAGCTTCAAAAAAATCGCAATATTTCGGTTTTTCTCGGATATTTCCGGAACGGCTTATAATTTTCAAATTTGTAAAACGGGATTTTGTTGGGCATCAAAATACGCAACTTTTGTATAATTTAACCGACACTATATCTTTTACCGTTTCCGAGATCCCCATTCTGTGCATCCTTATCTTGGACACAGTGTATATCAAACACAGTAAATTTAAAAATTTCGAGCGAGATGCGACCCATTTGATGGGCATAATAATACACATGGTGTTCTATTAAAAAATATATTTGTTGGATTTACTACACATTTTTAATATATATAAATATTAAATAATTCAAAACTACGTACTAAACTCTACCACTTTTATGTTCAATAAATTTCTCAATTAAACCAATATTGGGAGTGGCCAATTATGAGGAGAGACCCTAGACATAGAAGCATATGCATAGAAAATGAACAATTTGAACTCCTAAAAACCACGAACAGCATAAGTCCCCATTAACTTTTAAGAAAAGTCATCCCATTTACTCAAACCAAAAAATACATTTTCTTCAAATTTCAAATTTATATATATATATATATATATATATATATATATATATATATATATATATATATATATTTATATATATATATATATATATATATATATATATATATATATATACACAAAAGTGGAAAATTCTTGGGTTTAGGTTCGAATTAAATACCAAAATTTTAATTTTTCATTTGTTTGACGTTTCGCCCTGTAATTTAGAGCATCTTCAGAAAAATTTTTTGATGCTAAAATTATAAAAATACAGACATTAATATTTAAAAGACACATTGTATATAAAACAATATTACTACGTTAAAACATATTTATATTCAACACTATAAAAGTACATACCTTGAAATAAGCAGATATTTATTGACAGATTTATGTTTATGCTGCCAGAACTTGTATTAGAGCAGTAATGAAATATTTATCACTTGTATTTGTTTTTTCTCTCGTAAAAGAAACGGGACGCTTTTTTGTTGTTTTATGCTGAAAAAAAACTCCATGAATGACAGAACCGACATAAATAATTTAAGCCATATAGTGTTGAATATAAATATGTTTCAACGTATTAATATTGTTTTTTTATACAGTGTGTCTTTTAAATATTAATGTCTGTATTTTTAGCATTAAAAAATTTTTCTGAAGATGCCCTAAATTACAGGGCGAAACGTCAAATAAATGAAAAATTAAAATTTTGGTATTTAATTCTTTTACCTAAATTACCTAAACCCAAGAATTTTCCACTTTTGTATACAATACCGGTTCAAGAAAACACAAGATATATATATATATATATATATATATATATATATATATATATATATATATATATATATATATATATATATATATATATATATATATATATATATATATATATATATAATACGCTTACGGTTTTCACCGTACGGCCGTATACGCCGAGTACGCACCTTAAAGTACAATTTAAAAATTTCAGTTCTATTTTTTACACGTTCTATTTTTTACACTATATACTTACGACGGTATGATACGTATCGAATTTAAACTCGTCTTTTTCGCGCAAATACGTCACATCGAGACACAGCATTCGGAGTCAAGTAGGCCGTAGTACATAATCGTTTGAAATCATTCGTAGAATTTACACTTCAATCATTTTTTTTTAAATCACACAATTCAATTTATTTTTAATACTGTTTGTAATGCCTAACTGCAGTTGCAGGCTGTGCAAATTATAATCGGAAAACAAAGGGGACCGATATACGATATTTTAAATTTCCAAAATCTAATACATTTTCAAAAACGTGGATTATTGCTTACCCTCGAGCTGATAAATTTAAAAAATGGTAATGTAAGTTATAATTAATTTAGGAATAGAACAATAGTGCTTTAACTTTTTACCTACCGTATGTTCAGCGCACTTTGAACTTTGTTGTTTCGCATTTTCGTTCGGAAGCAACAAAAATTATACGCCACGATCAAGAAATTTGATTCTAACTGTAAATCTTCCCGAAAAAAAGGCATTAAAAGCCTAGAATATATAGTTGACACACACATACATCCTTTCCGATATTTGTAAACTTCAAATTTAATTTTTTAACATTTGTGTGCAAAGTTATTAGTCGGTAATCAAAAAATTCGTGAAGACAAGCTAGTTTCTCGTACCGTATATGCGGTTGTCCCATTCTGTTAAAGTAGCCTTCCTGAAGTTCATCATGTAGTTGTTGCACAAATTCTGTTAAAATATTATTTGCACATCTCAGCAGTAATAATAAAAGGGGCCAATTAATCTTCTGCGAGATACTGGCATCCAAACTGCGATTTTATGAGGCTGAAGTGGAGACTCGATATGTGTGTTGTCAAAGTAGGATCTCACTACTTTTCAAATTTTATCCTAGGAAAAAAAGGCCAAAAAAATGTAAAATTACGGACTTTTTGGGGAACAACAGAAAAATTACTACAAATATTAGACCAACATTTTTAGTATTAGTTTAAAAATAATATATATAAAAAAAACGAAAACATGTTTTAAAACTCTTGTATAAAATTAAAATAAAATAGTATTTAATAAACATGTTTACTACTCGTTATTAATTTATAAAAAAATTTTAAGAAAAAAAAACTGTTTTGAGATCGTTAAAAATTAATTAGGAACATCATTTAACAACTTTCTCACAAGGCTATATATCAGTTAATTGTTAATTGATTTTTGTTTTGTTTCTTGTATTAATAATTAAGCAAATCTGTTTTTCTTTTGTTCGCTTCTTTTTGTAAGTTATCAACGTTTTGTTTTATTTTCTTCTCCTAGCAGTTTCCATTAGACCTTTCGCCACACCAACCTCGGTCAAATTAATATTTTTAATTGTATTATTAAGCTTTTTTTTGGGTTTACATAAAAGTGATTCAGAAGCTTTATATTTTTCCTTGAGAGGTCTTTGTCAAAAATTTTAGCTTATATTCTTGTGATCTGTTTCTCTTCACTTTTTTCTCATATTCCTGTTTTGATTTCGTCTTATTGACCTCTGAGGCGACTCATTCTTGGCTCCTTTTCCTTCTTTTGTTTTTCTGCCACTAAAAGTCCATATAAACCCTACGGGATTTTTTTCTTAACTTTAAAAATCTTTATCTATGCAAACATTTTCGATTTAGTTGTCCTTGTATACGCGTAAACAGGAGACCATTAAAATGATTCACCTCTTATTTCCTCTAATTTCTAAGGTAAACATTTGAGGGAACCCATCTCAATGCTCCACATTCTCATATTTTGAGATGTGATGATTTTGCATGTAACCCGAAAGATAAACATCATCATTAAACTATTGACAAACCACTGTCAGTACGCAAGACGGCGCGGCTGGGGTGATCTGCTGGCAAAAGGACTTGATATGATTGCACCTTATATGGGTGCATATTTAAGTCTTTCTTGACCATTGTTTTGCATGTTCTCTAAGAAAGTCCAATTTCTTGAGCCAAACTTTCCTAAGATTTTGTAGGCTCTTGCTCTATCCGTTGTCGAACATCATTAACAAGTTCTTCTGTGCAAACTTCAAGTCTACAAGCATCTTCTCTGAGTCTCATACTTAGTGAAATACATTAACACAATTTTTAAGGCAGGCATACAAATTTTGCGAGATTACTGCTAAGTTGGGAATGTGATAGCAGAAATCTTGCAAACAGAAATGTTGATTGTATTCCCATATTCCATTAACTCATATTCAAGTATGAAAATAAGCTTCAATCATGTAAATTCTGTGCACTGCAAAAAAAAGAATGATTTTAAAATGATCCGTTTGTGATCTCTTCGAGTAATATTCCACTTGCACCTTAATTGATGACGTCAGTATAACAACTAACCTAACAAACTTTCACAGAATTATTTTCGACGAACTTTTAAAATTTCATAGACACTCTTGATCAAGATAATTTTTGAAGTCAATAATCTATTCAACGCAAAAAAACGTACTCGATTTGTTTAATCTAAAACAAAGATATTTGGTTTTAATAACAGTAGTGCACTAGTAAAATTTGAAATATTCTTAGCAATTGACCAATAGTTTATTTATTTCAAAATTGCCTTCCAGAGGAGTACAATACAGCAAAAAGTTTTTAATAAGTACTGTTCTACAAAATGAATTAAAGTTAGTTGAATCGTGAAAAACCAGAAAAAAAGATTACAGTAATTATTGACCTTAGCTTCAAAATCAACTTATCATATTTAGAGTGGCAGTTTCTCTTTAAGTGTTTAATCATATTCTTGACTATATACTGAAAGAAGAGCTACTCGTCTATTTAAATGATGATCCAAACACCACAAAAAGAAGGCTCTTGCAATTGCTTATGCAATTATTGTAATCAAAATATGAATTTATTTCAATTTTTTGTAAGAGAATATAACGCTGCCAATGAAATCAGGCTTATTAACTGCTATTTTTGGCTAACAACCAATAAAAGCTCACTGTTTAAGGGGAATTTTTAATCAGTATTTAGTCTAAATGATTCTCGTTTTAAAAGGCGAAGTTGTTCCATTTTCCGATGTCCGATGTGTATTTCCGAATTTGTATTGTATAGTGTGACCCTAATTGATAATTAGATTTTTTCCTGTAACATTAATACTTAATTACTTATTTTTAAGGAAAATATAAAAGGTAGGTGTGCTAATTTTTATTACAATAATTTATCAGTGCAGAACGTAGTTTTCGTCTTTAAACTTGGCAACCACTGGTCAAGTAGTTTTATCACTTTTACATGTATTGATTAGTAGGTTTATCACTTTTACATATCCACAAAAGAAACAAAAGAAAATTACAATTTATAATATTGACCCAATTAGATACTCAACTATGTATGATGAATTGTTGTTTTTTGTTAGTTTATATAAATTTATTTAAACTTTTGTTGGTTTGCTCCAGTTAAACCTACAGTCTGATTATAAACTTTTAAGAATTCCTGTTATTATAATTGTTATAGCTTTTTTAAACTTCGGTCATTGATTGAAGAAAGCACAATCTAACAGTTCTTATATCATGCAGTGAGAAAAACCTTATTTTTTGTCAGACATATTCTTAATAATTTGGTTTATTTTACCTGTTCTGATATCAAACTGATTACTGAATTGAATATGACATTTTGTTTTGTTGTTTTTTATTAACTAACACATAATACATTTATTTCTTTTAACTTGTGTTTTATTCGTATTAGTTTAATAAGCCTAACCGAGTGCCTAATACTATTATTATTTAATTTAGGTTTTTTTTCTTTCCCTTATTATTATCACTTATAAATTTTACATATTTTGATTTTTGTACCTTTTTAAAGTAAATTTGTTAAATGAAGGAAATAAATAGAATTATGAAGAGGCCCAACGTTTGATAGTTCCTGTCAAATCATGCAGTAGCAAAAACCCTTAAAAGTCTCTTATTTTTCTCAGCTCATGAAATATTTGTATACGACCCTTAGGCTCTCTCGGAGCGTAATTTTACAGGGATTGACAGAACGTGCATATCTTCTCTTTCTATGTAATAGATTCCTTATTCTTTTAGTTATTGCTTATGTTTTGGAATAAAATAACACTTACACCCGTATTTACTAAAGAAGTTTAAATTTAGACTGGGTCTAACTTGACAGTTATAGGTTTAAGATGACATTTTTAACAATTGAACAAATCATTTTTCTAAATGTCACAATTACAAAATGACAGTGACATTCGCGAAACATAACTAGCGAACTAAGAGTTTTAAGTACCATGGCAACTAAATCTTTTTTAACTCTTAAACCTTCTTAGTGAATACGGGGGTATATGATTTTGTATTGATTGCTTGATTTATTTAAAAATTAAAAGTACACGATTTCCGGAAGGCTAAAACGCTGCCTTCCGGAAATCGTGTACTTTTAATTTAAACTCTACACAATTAAACCATTTGATACGCATCAAAGTCCAGCCCAAATTAAAGCCCATACCTAATTACATACATTTTCAAAAAACAAAAAAAATACCACTCCCAAGGATATTTTCGTAGCGGTGTCACTCTCCCAAGTGAATATAATACGGTCCAAAACTTAAATATTAAGGACAATTTAAATTCTTAAAATCTTTGACTTTATTCCAAAGAACAGTTATTTGTTCGTTTAAGAGAGGATTAAAACATTACAAGAAAACTTATTCCTTTTCTACATACCATCTAGTCTCTACAATAAGGGCAGCTGAAGTTTCTACTCACATGCATATATTAAACCCCATCCGACGGAAACGGGGCGCAAGATACTAATAATCTTAAAATTTTTGTCCTAGTGGATGCAACGCAGCCAAAAATATTTTTCAATTAATTGACATTCTGTCAAATATTAGCCATTCCGGTTAAATTTCTGATATAAAAAATAAGATATCTACTGCTCTTAGTGCTTTATTTTTTAGTTTGCTAAAGACGTGGTTAGACTTTCTCCCGAAACGTCCAAAAAAGTAGATATATTTCAGTGGCTACCTTCACAATGGACCCAGAACTAAAAACTACAGATTAAAATTTTAAGGTAATTTATTATATTGACCTTTCTTTATTTTGGTGTAAAGAGATGAATTGTAGAGAATGAAATTACAAACGATATGATTACTCGACTTGATCGGATCATAAGAACAAGAGAAAAATCAAAAAAACCGAAAAAATTAGGCTTTTTTTGGAAAGTTCATATCTCCGTTATTTCTCAAGTTACAGCGAAGGCCCTTTGGAAAATAATAGTTGCACACATCCGTTTGTTTCAGGTCATGTTTGGAAGAATGAAAATCGTTTTATAGTATGATACTTCTACTTTCGATATGATTTTGCAGAATTCAAATCGGACCATGCCTGAGGCATCCAGGTACGCTGAAAAATATTGCATTAAAAAATTCAAATCGCAATTGTGCCAAAACTAATTGTCTCACACCGTACCTCGCCTAGTTTTGGTATGCATAAAGTACCTATGACTAATATTTCACAAAGGACCTCAGCTACAACTTGAGAAATAACAGAGATATGATTTTTCGGTTTTTTTTGGTTTTTGCTTCCCTCCTAAAAGGAAAGTATTGTAATCGAGAAAAATTAAGGGTCCTTAGATGCCGTCTGTTTGTCTGTTCGCGGCATAGCTAAAAAACTATTACCCGATTGACTTCAAATTTTGGTCAAAAATTAAGGGTCATATGAGAATGACCTGGCAACATTTTGGTAAAAATCCAATATGGTAAAACAAAATCCGCCAGTGAAATATTAAAAAAATTATTACCAAAAAACTACTCAGCCAATTTATCTCTACCTTTACACAAAAAAGTTTTATGTGGAAACAAGTGTTAAAATGTTGCTATGAAGCAAATCAATTATCGTAGGTTGGTCTGTCGGTTTGTCTATCTGTCTGTCAGTTCGCGGCATAGCTTAAAAACTAGTCATCAGATTGACCTCAATGACCTGGTAATATTTTCGTAAAAATCTAATATTCCGGAACAAGATGGCGCCCTAGTGAAACGTTAAAAAAAGTGATTATCCAATTGACCTCAAATTTTGCACACAAATCAAATGTTACATAAGAATGAACATTTTGGTATGAATATAAGATAGCAAAACAAAATGACGGCCTAATAAAATATTTACAAAATCAGCCTGAAAAAACTACTTCTTAGATTAATTTCAAATTGTGTGCAAGCATTAAGTGTGATATAGGGATAAACTGGTAAAGTTGTGTTATGAATTCAAGATTGCGGAACAAAATGTCGGTCAAACGATTTTTTTTTAAATCAAGGCAAAAAAAATCTTATTCAACCGACTCCAAAAACTGGTACCAATTCAACATAACGTAACAAAATCGCGGCATGTGTTAATGTGAAAACTACTTATTGAATTTATTTTAAATTATTCCCAAACATCAAGTGCGGCATAGGCAGAAACTGGTCAAATATCGGTAGGAATACGATATGATGGAACAAAATAGCGACCAAAAAAATGTTTGAAAGGACAGTATATAAGGGTTCCTAAATAATTATGTACAGAACTAAATTAGGTCACCCTTTACGATTCCGAATAAAAGAAAATATTCATAACGAGGGAAGTTCCAGGTTGATTAGTACCATTTACAATCTGATCTTGATACTTTTTCCCATTACTGCACTGTCAATAGATTATTTTTGAATTTAAATAAGTTGTTTACTAGACAACTAAATCCTCCTGAATATGTACTTTTATTGAATAACAGTGTATTAAAGTCTAAGGATGAAATTAGGGATTTGGGGGTAACAACTGATAGTAAACTTTGAAAGTCATATTAATATTATTTGCCAGAGGGCCCTTCGGAACCTTGGTTTCATTTTTAGCCTGACAAAAGATTTTCAAAATTCAGAATCTATTATTTTATTGTAAAACTCTTTGGTTAGGTCCGTACTTGAATATGCGTCTGTCTCTTGGAACCCACTATATGACAAATATATTAATAAACTAGAATCAGATCAGAAAAAGTTATTAAACCATTTAAATTACCGATTTCACAGATATAAGAACATAGGAACAAAACCTTTCTTTTTATAAAATACACAGTTTATATGTTCGTAGGCAAGTCTCAGATAGTGTGTTTGTATATAAAACATTTAACATTCTAATTGATTCTCCGTATAGACTTAGTTATTTTTAGCTAAACTGTAACCCATATATATATATATATATATATATATATATATATATATATATATATATATATATATATATATATATATATATATATATATATATATATATATATATAAGAGAAACAGAAATTTCAATTTATGTGCGGTTCTTGGTCGTAAAAAGTTATATAAAACGAAACCAGTAACGGTAAGAATTACTCCTTCACCATTTTGTCGAGAATCGACCAAAACATGACGCTATGTTTGTTTCCAGGGCCAAGGTGCCAAACTGCTACCGTGGTATCTGCCCCGGCAAGGCTCATCAGGCAGTTTCCTTGGGGGGTATCGGTATTAAAACCGAAATACCCAAACCCTGAAACAAACAAGGTGTCATGTCATTCGACTTTGAAAGTCGACGAGGGAAATAGGCAACCAGTCACCTTGTTTGTTTAAGGGTTTGGGTATTTCGGTTTTAATACCGATACCCCCCAAGGAAACTGCCTGATGAGCCTTGCCGGGGCAGATACCACGGTAGCAGATTGGCACCTTGGCCCTGGAAACAAACATAGCGTCATGTTTTGGTCGATTCTCGACAAAATGGTGAAGGAGTAATCCTTACCGTTACTGGTTTCGTTTTATATATATATATATATATATATATATATATATATATATATATATATATATATATTACTCGCAACAGGAATCTTTTGCAAGTACCTCAATCTAGTACTAACTATTTTTATAATTCCACATTATTCAGATGCTTGAAATCTATCAACAATATCTATTCAGACAGCAGAGATTTCTTCTCATGTAGCTGTACCTTCTACTAAATCATGCATCTTAATAAACCCTTTAAGGGTTCGCTATAGCGACTTCTTTAGATCCTTGTTCATTATTTAGCTTAATTGTTATTTTCTGCCCAGTAATTGAATGCTATGTGCATCTGCTGCATGGGCTGTGCTTTATAAAATAAAATAAAATAAAAAAAAAAAAGAAAATTTTCCGATTTTTTTCCTCGTCTAATGATCCGATCAAGTCTTGTAACCATATCATATTGTTTGTAATTTTATTGTCTACAGTTCATCTCTTTACACCATCAAGATTGTTTCATTAGTTCCGATAGTATAAGCCAAAAATGAACGAAAAAGCAATTTTTTGCATAAAATTATTTATAACAAATATAAACAAATGCGAGTGGAAAACATATTGGAATAACGGCGCACTCGATTGCCGGTTACTATTTTTGTCACGAAAAAATCTCTATTTATTGGTCTAATTGCGCATAACACTCACATTCAAAATACTGTCCTACTCCTATGTTGTGTTGAAACAATCCTAATATCATATTAACGTCACTTCTAACTTTTTCTTGAGAAACTACCATTTTCTCTATACTCTATAAGTATTAGTTTTACCATTTCACACTCTACTTAATTTAACAACGTATGTAATATAATCACATAAAAATAGCTTTTGCAACTCATAGTTAAATCAAAATGCGAAATCTGTTATTTAAGCATCATATTTCAAAACTAAGATAAATATCCGTTGGAATAAAAACAACAATATTATGTTGTTCGAAATCTGAAGTTGCACAATGCGATGATAAAATCTGGCCGTCAAAAGTAATTTAAGTGCACACGCCGATAACACCAAAAAATGTATTACACATTTTTAGTATGTGGTGGGAAATGATTGTCGCTAAGCCTGGCCAATTTAAATTCAACGATTTCTTGCGTGACGCATTATTTCCACGAAAGGTCGTGGGTTCCAGACTAGGCCGGGCGGGCACTTTTTAAGTTCTTCATATTTTGTGATACCTTCTCAAGATGTATTTAGTCGTTGGAATAATAAAATAAAAACACTGGTCGTGTACTTTTGAGGTTTACTGTGAACAATAATAAAACCTCTTACTTAAAATATACCCTATAAAGTATAAGACACAACTACGTAGAAGGCAATGGAAATGGCTACGTAGGACAATAATAAAGTACATGATTAAGAAGTAGGTGTGATGTTTTGTTAATAGAGAAATGCGAGTCAAAATAGCGTAAACTAAATTGATACACCTTAGAATTTGACAAAAGCGTGACGATCTTACTAAAAAAATATCTGGAAAAACGTCTTCTTCCCGAAAGTCTTTCTTGACAAATTCTGTGCGATTTCGGCAGACATGAAAGTTGTGTAGATATGCACAATCTAAAGAAAAGAAGTTCTTTAAACTACCTAAAATTCCAACAAAAATATTGCGAGTTTGTTACGGAACTGAACAGATACGTCACTGATATGTATAAAACTAAGACCAAATGAACAATACTCTCAGGTATAAATCAACCTTAAGTTTCTTAATCTCCAACTGCAATCAAAATAAAAACGAGAATTTAAGTCCCTTGGAACTAAATAAAATATGATATTTGATGGCGAAATAATGACACCATTGTAGAGGGTTTCTATTTATATTTTTAACGGGGTCTAGAAAATTTATTTTAAAACAATAAAATGCCAAATATAAAACTTTTAAGCTTTTATCTGGCCGCTGGACGCCTGGATTTGCTGAAAAAATAAATGACAATTAATTGGTAAATTAACACAACTTTGTTAGTTTAAATAGGCCACTATGCATTTTTTTATGAGTCTCTTCTTGCTGTTTCTAAATATAAAAGAACAGGGACATTCCTTGTGTTGTTGCTTGGTGGTGTGTAGTGCTGACCGTTTTGTGAAGTTTAAAGTTTCCCTATTTGAGTATGACACGTGTCAAAAACGTTGATTGTCGCAAAAATTGTAATTTAAATCAGTCGAGTGAAGCTGAACTTGTTTTCATGTGCTGAACTAAATGAAATTGGTAAAATCTCTGACATACGAGGGAATGTACTAGAAAATAAATTCTCTTGCACGATTTTTCTCAATTTTCTGCGATGCCTTTAAAAGTAAATATATCAATTTATTTATAATTTAAGAAATATTATACAAGGCACTCCGTTTAATTTAACAAAGCCAATGCAAGTTTTTTCAGTTGGCGGCCAAAAGTTAGCCGCCAAAATGCCGAATGTACCCTACTGGTCATTTTTTAATTTTAAAAAATGTGTATATTTATTTTCAATTATATGGGAAATTCTTAGGATATATTTTATAAGCTTAGTTTTTATAAGTACTATTATTTAGTACGATGGGCATATGAATAGCTATAATTTCAAAGGGAAAAATACATAACTATATGTGCATTATTATTTTTGTATATGCATAATATAGAGTAGGGTTGGTATTTACGATTACACTTTATATTCCAGAGGGTTCTCTCTGAATGAAGCGTTGGCCATGTTGCAAGATGATTGGAATTTGATAGAAAATGTTGATTTGTTAAAAAATTTTCCTCAAGAAAATACCACTGGAATTCAAACTGATGAGGATTTTGGGAAGATGTCGTCAACATAAATAATTTGCCGGGTACACAACTTCGAGCGAGAGTCAAACTAAATTGACGCTTGTGCGGACGAATTCTCTTCAGATGATGATCTTCCCATTTCAGACTGGAAAGAACAGAAATTACACAAGAAAACAAAAAAATCAATAAAAACATAAAGGACTTAGATTTGGATACATGAGAACTTGGTACCTGCCAATTCTATTTTCCGTGCTCAAGATCAGGGGTAGATGCATCTTGAAAGCCCTTTAGAATTGTCTTCTCGTTTCTTTGATGAAAAAATATTGGACGTAATCAAACTAGAGTCTAATCGCTATGCAGTAAATAGAAATCAGCATATCAAAATGAAAAAAAAAAATGTGAAAAAAAGCCTTCATATGCGTATTGCCACTCAGTGGATAGTTAAAATTTATTAGTGTCAGAATCTATACACTGAATCAAATTTGAATTAAGTATGCCCCACTTCTATTTTGCCGACAATACTAAAATAGACACAACAAATTTGCCAAATTTGGGCCATTATTTCAACACTTCAACAAGACATTTTTGGAATATAGTAAATGCGTGGAAATGTACTGCGTCGATGAAGCCATGATGCCATATTTATGGTTGCCATAGCTGCAAATAATTTATTCATAGAGAACCACCAAAAAAACCGAATTTGCAATAATCCACTAATTGATTATAAGATGAAAAAAGACGTGAAGGGACGGTTTGACTTCAAAATAGTTGACGATAATGACAACATCATAGTAAAATTGAAAGACAATAGCATTGTGACTTTATGCTCAAACGCTGCAGGGGTGAACAGAACAAACTCTGTAAAGCAATTTTCTCGAAAGGAGAAAAAAGTATTCAGGTAATAATTTCAGTTTGTAATTTATATCATTTGCGACACTACTTTTTTAAATTTTCAGGTAACTCAGCCGTATCTTGTCAATTTATAACGCAAACATAGGTGATTTTGACAGATGTGATCCAAATGTAAAAAGAATAAGAATGGAAGGTGAGATAACATATTTCAACGAACTAAAAATTAGAAAAGAGAGATATTAATTTCCGACAGTATAATTTCGAATGTGGTAAATCTTAGAAATTGTAATGTGTTTATATTTCACCTTCCATTCTTCTTTTCACTAGCCTTTCACAAGGGCTCTTCTAATTATTTAGATGAAGTCGGTACTGATCTAAAAATGGGTTAAGACCCCAGATATACCTAAGACCCTCTTGTACCTAAATGTTAAGTCTTTATAGGGTATCTCTTGCTCTGCAAGAAGTGATATTTCCCACTTATAATGCACCACTTTGTGACACCTCAAGAAAAGAAAGAACAATTACGAGATGCATGAAGTGTATTAAAAGACTACATAAAAAAGTTTCATTTAATACCATACCTAAGAAAACGAAATCCAACATCTTTCAGAGAAAGCAACCTTAAAAATATGAAAAATTAGAATGGGCATATCTGGAATAATATGGGCATTTTGCATAATGATGTTAGCAAAATGAAAATATTAAATTACCTGTGCATGTCTGATAATAAAACAAATTAATATATAGACCTGTCAAAAACAGGGACTTTATGGAGATTTTAATGTGAATCAGCCAAACTTTGTGCCATTATCGTTGTTTCGGCGACCCTAAACAGACATAAATTATGCATACGCGACGGAATTTCCAGAATTTCAAAGAATGCGTGCACGGTAGGGATTTCAAAGCGAATTCCCACAACCCCAGTTTAGGGCGTTGAATTTCGTTATTAAGGGATATTTAAAGGTCACCATAACGTAAAAGCTTTAAACGCGGACGCATTGTTACGTCGATTATTTCGGAAGGTGGAAACGGCTTTCAAAGTGAAAAGTTGCTCCGGCCAACTTTGTGTAAAAGCCTCGCTCCCTTTAAGTTTTATCCTGTTAGTCAAGGGCTACTTACCTTGATATTTAGAATTCAGTAGCGTAGTTAATTATTGTATGCTTTATAAGCCATAGGAACAAATTTAACACGTCCACAATTATTGTATGCCTAACAGAAAATGTTTATAATGTTACATGCTTGTTTTAAACCTTAAAGCAAAAAAGGACTAAGTATAAAATAAATGCTTTCTGGTTAATTTGACATTCACAAGAGAATTTATATATATATAAATATATATATATATATATATATATATATATATATATATATATATATATATATATATATATATATATATATATATATATATATATATATATATATATATATATATATATATATATATATATATATATATATATATATATATATATATATATATATATATATATATATATATATATATATATATATATATATATATATATATATATATATATATATATATATATATATATGTCTTTTTTTCTTGTTATGACGTTGGTGTAAGTGGAATGAAAACATACTATCATATATATATATATATATATATATATATATATATATATATATATATATATATATATATATATATATATATATATATATATATATATATATATATATATATATATATATATATATATATATATATATATATATATATATATATATATATATATATATATATATATATATATATATATATATATATATATATATATATATATATATATATATATATATATATATATATATATATATATATATATATATATATATATATATATATATATATATATATATATATATATATATATATATATATATATATATATATATATATATATATATATATATATATATATATATATATATATATATATATATATATATATATATATATATATATATATATATATATATATATATATATATATATATATATATATATATATATATATATATATATATATATATATATATATATATATATATATATATATATATATATATATATATATATATATATATATATATATATATATATATATATATATATATATATATATATATATATATATATATATATATATATATATATATATATATATATATATATATATATATATATATATATATATATATATATATATATATATATATATATATATATATATATATATATATATATATATATATATATATATATATATATATATATATATATATATATATATATATATATATATATATATATATATATATATATATATATATATATATATATATACATGAAATATTTACGATTTTCAAGGAATTATTCGTCGTTTAAATTTAAAATATAAGAATAAATGGAACTTGAGTTTTCAATAAATATTTTTTATTTTGAATATATCAATAAAAATCATAAATATTTCTTTTTCTAATTACCTCCAATATTTTGTTCCATATACTATATTACGTATATCAATGTTATGCCTTTTGTGTATTCGATTGTCCTCCAAATACTAATTTTAATTCTGTTGTTACTGATTGTGTTCACATATTTTCTAGCATTTATCCTACCGTTGAGCAAATATTTTGTTTGGGAGACTTTAACATTAATCTTTTAAACTTGGATAATCCTCTTGTACCTCTCCTTGAGAACTATAATCTTTCTCAAATTGTAAAAAACCAACAAGAATTTCTAGAACAACAATTTCCCTGTTGGATCTAATTTTTGTTATGAATCGTTAATAGAAGAACCTGGAACAATACCAATAGACGGCATATCCGATCATTGCTTGGTTTACTGCAATTTTAAGTCATAGAAAGCCCGCACAGAGCCACATTTTATTACAGAAACTTTAATCATTTTAATGCACAGTCTTTTTTTAACGATCTTGAATTGATGAACTGGAACTGGACTATAGATAGCAAAATTACTATTTTCAACATTTTCTTTTCTCTATTTTTGATAAGCATGATTCATATCACAAGGCTAGAATAACTAAGTTGCATCGTGGCTCTCACCACACGTTAAAGATTTATAAAACAAAGAGATCGAGCATTACAGGAATTCAAACAAACGGTGCAGAAAAAAGTCCGAAAAAGACTTGGAAGACATTAAGGGCATTTAATTTATATTCAAGTAAAGAAATATTAATTTGTCAGATCCTAATCAAGTTAATTCTTACTTTAATAATTTTTTGCGAAATGGATCTGATTGCACAACAAAAATAAATTTTTTAAAGAATAATGTGTTTTATGATATGTGTTAAGAGATTAATAAGATTATTAATGGTATCAGTACTGATGCTGCAGGTGTAGACGGAATTAACGCTAAAATGCTTAAATAGTGTAGCCCATTTATAGATAAATATGTTACATATTTGATTAACTGTTGTATCGAAGCAAATACACACAACAAAACAGCCATCAAATTTTGGTGATCTCAGAATTATTAGCATCTTACCTGTTATTTCTAAGCTCTGTGAGAATGTTTTATATAATCAGTTGATTAAATGTTGTAATGCTAATAATATTATACTTGATAATCAATATGGCTTTAGAAAGGATCTTAGTACATCTGTTGCCTTAGTTGGTGTTACAGATGATATAATGTCGAGTATTGACAGGAGACTTTGGTTCTTCTTGATTTTTCAAAGGCGTTCGATACTATTAACCACGAATTTTTATTGGCAAAGTTAAAGTATTATGGCTTTCTTGATCAATCAGTGGGTCCTATAAATGCATATTATTCTAATAGTTTCAAAAAACGCTTTCTTATAAATTAAGACTTCGCTCTTTTAAGCCAGATCTCTCTGGATCACAATCCAGAGAGAGCTTAAAGTCGCAGCTGATCCTTTTTGGTCCAAAAACGATTTTTTAACGGACAACATCAATATTTGCACGGATGGTGTTGCACAAACTACGTTTCCATTTGCCAATAACTTTACAATTATATTGAATACGGAATTAAGGTTTAAACTACTTTAAACAGTACATACAAAGATTAATTCAAAGATCATATTTATCATTAAAAGTGTTATATGGTAGTTGGGACATACTGTTGTGACCCCATTATTTAATAGTCATTTTATTTGTGAATAGTCTTAAGTATTATATATTCATTAGTCTAGAGATAGTCTGACACGTAAATGCAATATTTAGACATACATTATATTTCGGCGGAACCTTCCGACAAAAGCTGCTTTAATGGTCGTTTATTGAAAGGGAAATTCTAAGTAAACAATATGTATTTTAAATTCTACTTCAAATTCTATTTTATGCACGTTCTTCCGCCCCAAATATTATTATACCCGAAAAAACCTATCATAAACTCATTTACACTATGGCGATAAAGCTTGGGAAGGTTCAGCTATAAAAACATTAAAAGAAACCATTGTAGTACAGTAAGCAGTGGCGTAGCAAATACTCCCCAAATTACTTTTATAGACACCTTTTTTAATCAATTTTACAGATACGCCACCGCATCTCAAATTAGGGAGTTCATATAAAAATAAGTTCTAGGTAGTCAGTATAGAGCAGGTCAGTCATTATGTCAGTACTATATTGTCAGTCGAATTAAGTCAGTAGACACAGTAAGAGTAAAGATTTGTTAGAAGTAAGAAGTGTCCCTCTTGTACAGAAGATAATAGAGAGATTTGAAACAAGTTGAAGTGTTTACATTTACTACCAATGCTAATACAAAATACTAAAATTATTAAATCATAACAGTGGTGGCATTCGGCGAGTAATAAAAATATTAAAACATAACATTGGTGGCAGCGGATCTGGATATACTACCCCGTGTTTTCTGAAGGAGCGTCTAGAACGCAGCAGGAATCACACCAGTTAAACCACATCGGTATACCAAAGACAGGAAGTTTCAACAGACTTGGAGGGGCGCCCAGTACGCAACAAGTTTCGAGAAGAAGAAAGAAAACGAGGAAATTCGCCTTACGTTCCAGCTAACTAAGGATGAAGCTGTAAGTTTTTTCTTTATTTTCCTGTTGTGGTGACACTATTTGTTTTTTTTTATATGTTATGCATTTTTGAAATTATATAGATATATTTATTTTGTGAAAGGTATACTGCAAATACGTTGTGTGTTGAAAAAGTAATTGAATAATCGACCGTATAACTTATCTATATTTAAATTTTTACCCAAAATTTGTATTAGTATTTAATCTTTATAATTTTAACAAACAAAAAAAGGGCTGAAGGAAAAGATGCAATTGATGTATTAAATTTAATAAATTCATTTGACGGCTACGGCGATGGAAACTCTCTTCAATTTTTTCTAAAAAACTGTGACGCAGTAATGCATATTGTGAAAGAAAATGAAAAAAATAAATTAGCTAAATTAATTTTTGGTACTAAATTAAAAGGTAAAGCTCAAGAGGTGACACAATATAAAGAATTTTTAAATTGGGACGAAATTAGAGATTCTCTTTTAGAACAGTTTACGGATAAAAGACCGCCTTCTCATTTTTTAACTCAAATAATGAATATAAAACAAAACTTTAGGGAAATCGTTACAGAATATGGAGATAGATTAAGATACCTGCATAATAAATATAAAGAAACTTGTCATTTAAATTATGAACATAATTCTGCTAAGGTATTAATAGAAAATTTAGAGTCAATTTTAGCAAAAACGTTTAGACAAGGGCTAAATGATGAAAAAATACAAATTCGAGTAATTGCTGAAAACACAACAGATTTAGACAGGGCATTATCATTAGCAATCGAAATGGAACTCGAAAACAACGTTAGAGCAAAAAATTCAAATTTTAAAAATGTAGGTTTTGTGGGTCAGGGATAATTTTAATAACCAAAATCCTAAACTTTTGTGTATGTTCTGTCATAAAAATAATCATATAACTTCTCAATGTAGGCAACTTATACAATATGAACAAAATATGGGAAGAAATAATTTTAATAATCCTAATTATCAAAGCTTCAGTCCACAACAACATTTTAACGCAAATTCTTCAAATGGGCAAAATTATAACGGGGAACAACCTATTAATGCTAGAAGTAATTTTTCTTACAGGGGAAACGATAATCATAATTACAATCAAAATACAAATTCACGAAATTTTAACAATAATTATAATGGGAACAATTATCGTCAAAATTATACCAATCCCCGTAGTTCAGACAGACCTCAAATGCTTTCAGAGATACCTCAACAACAGCGACGATACCGTCCTAACTATAATAATGAACCTGTCAATAATTCTCATCAAATACAAACTATAACGTCTCTACCCCCCAGTAGCCTCCAACACAATCTTAGTATTTCTCCTCCACAACCAACTACATCTGTCCAAGAATTTTCGGGAAACGACAACGAAGCCTTGGTTGTGAACAGCCCGCCAAGCGCTTCGTAAAAAATTCAATCAGTATAAACAGTAGCTGTTCAAATAATAAGAATCCACTAGAACATATTAAAATCAAACCAACTCGTAATAATTCAAATAATATCTCTCCTAAGTCAGTATTATTCTCTAATAATTGTAAACAGTTAGATATAATTGAAATAACTTCATTGGGCACTAAAAAGTCAGAATTGCAAATTTTGTTAGATACAGGGGCTGATGTTTGTTTATTAAAGGAGTCGATTTTACAAGACTATTAAAAGCTAGATCAAAACTGTATTATTGAACTAAAAGGTATAAGTAAAGAACCGGTTTTTACGAAAGGTCTATATAATGTAACAATCCAATTAAAAGATAATAAAATATTAATTCATCCTTTTCATATCGTACCAGATAGCATTCCTATAAAAAATGACGGAATTTTAGGCCGCGATTTTTTGCAAAAATATAAAACTAAAATTAATTATGAAGAAGAAACTGTTTATTTTGAGGACAATTGCTTTAAGATTTTGCCTTCAGAGACTTTAACGACTATACCCCCAAGATGTGAAATGGTAACTTATGCTTTGGCCAACGTTTCAGGTACTGAAGGTATCGTAAAATCGAAACAACTTGCTGAAAATCTCTATATAGGTTCTTCTTTGACCAAAGTACATAATCATAAATGTTTAATTAGTATTTTAAATATATCTAATGAACCCTTAACAATTGCGTTACCCAGAGTTAACGTACAACCTATCACTAAAGGTGAATTTGACATTATAGAGCTTAGTCATAATAATAATAATATTGAAAATAACACGAATATAAATTACTTTGAACGTTTAGAAAAATTGAAACATTCTCTCAACTTAGAAGGATTAAATGTCGAGGAAACTAACTCACTTCTAGAAATTTGTGAAAATTTTATCGATATTTTTTATTTAGAAAGTGATAAACTCTCTTGTACAAACACAATAAAACACAAAATTTCTACAGACCCTACTAAGGGACCTATTAATATTAAACCCTATAGATTACCTTTTCAACATCGGGAGGTTATAAAAGAACAAACCGATGCAATGTTAAAGGATGGAATAATTTCTCCGTCTTACAGTCCTTGGAATAGTCCCTTATTAGTAGTTGCTAAAAAAACTGATTCATCAGGTTTACCTAAATTTCGCGTGGTCGTAGATTAATGAAATAACTGCAGGGGATGCATTTCCATTACCTAATATTACAGATATTTTAGACCAATTAGGAAAATCGCATTATTTTACAACTTTAGATTTAGCCAATGGATTTCATCAGGTTCAAATGGACGAAAATGATAAAAATAAGACAGCTTTTAGTACTTCTACGGGGTATTTTGTTTACAAACGGATGCCTTTTGGCCTAAAAGGAGCTCCGGCAACCTTTCAGAGGTTAATGAATGCGGTCTTAAGCGGTCTTAGTGGCATAAAATGTTTTATTTATTTAGATGATGTCGTAATTTATGCTAATAATTTAAAAGAACATAATGAAAGGTTAATTGAGGTATTTGAACGGTTTCGGGAGCATAATTTAAAGCTTCAACCATTAAAATGTGAATTTTTAAGAAAAGAATGTTTGTATCTAGGTCACATTATAACAGATTATGGCATCAAACCTGATCCTTCAAAAGTAGAATGTGTTTTACAATTTCCTCAACCAGTAAATCAAAAAGAGGTAAAATCATTTTTAGGGCTTGTCGGATATTATCGAAAATTAATAAAGGATTTTGCGAAAATTTCAAAACCTCTTACCAAATTGCTCAAGAAAGATACGGAATTTAAATGGGACCATGCTTGTGATATTTCATTTCAAACGCTTAAAAATAACATTACTTCTCCTCCTGTACTACAGTACCCAGATTTTTCAAAAGAATTCATTATAACTACCGACGCAAGTAATTATGCGAGACGAGACCCTGGGTCGCGTCTTACAAGATTTAGGTTAAAATTGGAAGAATACAATTTCGAAATTATTTATAAGGCCGGAAAGTTAAATACAAATGCTGATGCCTTAGGTAGAATGATTAAAACGGTAAACGCTGACATGATAACAGATTATCAAAAATTTTTAAATTATCTGCAAACACATATTGTTATTAACACAAAATTAAAAGAAAACAACGCTAATTTATTTCAGATAAATAATTCAGATCCCATAATATTATTTTTTCCCAAATTTTTTAACAAAGAGCAATTTAATATTTTGGAACAAAATAATCAGATTAAACAATTTCTTGCATCATACAACGTTCAAAACGATTTAAAAATACCTTCCGTCTCTCGGTACCAAAACAACGACTGTAATATATTTTTACTCAATGATAATGAAAATATGTTAAATGACACAAATTATGAAAATATATGGTCTTGTCTACTAAAGTTAAAAAATCTTGTAAGTAACAAAAAACTTAAATTGTCATTTATTAAATATCATTACAACCCGTTAGTAAAATGGGAAATGATTTATCCCATGATAAGATATATTTTTAAAAACTCTAATGTAGATATAACAGTTTACAATAATAATTTAATAAAACCCTCTGAATCTGAAAAGGAAACCTTATTAGAAGAATTCCACAACTCTCCTTTAGGCGGTCATCAAGGAATTGCCCGTACACATAAAAAATTATCCCAATTTTATACCTGGAGAGGCATGAAAAAAGACGTAAAAAGATTTATAAAAAAATGTGAATCTTGTCAAAAAACAAATTATCGCGAAAAACAAAAATGCCAATGGTCATAACTTCAACCGCGACTAAACCTTTTGAAAGATGTTTTCTCGATATTGTTGGTCCCTTACCTGAAACGGAAGCAGGTAACAAATATATTCTTACCTTCCAAGATGACCTGACAATGTATAATATTAATGTCCCTATAAAAAATCAAGAAGCCTCAACAGTAGCTTATTACTTCGTAACGAAAATAATTTGTCTATATGGACTACCTGAAACTCTAATTACCGATCAAGGTTCAAATTTTTTAAGTGAAATCTTTAAAAATACTTGCAAACTTTTAAAAATAAAAAAAGGTTCAAATTACTAGTTATCATCCAGAATCCAACGGAGCTTTAGAACGTTCTCATAGAGTCTTAGAGGAGTATTTAAGACATTTTATCAAAGATAGTCAGGAAGACTGGGATAGCTGGATTCCATTTGCAACATTTACTTATAATACAACTCCGCATACTGCAACCCACTTTTCACCTTTTGAACTTTTATTTGGCCATACCCCTAATTTACCTACTTCAATTATTCAACCTATGAAAACTCAATACACATATGATGATTTTGTTGCCAATCTTAAACAAAAATTACAATATTCTAGCCAATTGGCTAAAGAAAATCTATTGAAAAGTAAAAGCGTTTCAAAACAAAATTACGATAAAAATTGCAAAATTAGAGATTTTAAAATAGGTGATAAGGTGCTACTTTATGACGAATCAGTGCGAAGAGGCAGAAGCAAAAAACTCACATCCTTATGGATTGGACCTTATATAATAATAGATAAAACTTCTGACGTTAATTTTATAATACAGAAAGGCAAAAACAAACAATGCGTCCATGCCAATAGATTAAAACAGTTTTATGATTAACACAAAGCAAAAAAAAAAAAACATGTATAAATGTATTATAGAAAATAATTTAAAATATAAATGTATGTAGATAGTATTTTTAAATTTTATGTTTTCTCCTATTTCAGAATAATACTACTCAGTATCACTATATCTCTGAATACCTTTCGTTCTGATAATAGCGACGATTATAATGTCACATATTACGACCACAACCCAGGAATACACTTTGAAAAACTTGGAGAACTGCTACTCTATAATAACAAATGGAAGCTAATTACATATGTAGATTTTAACAACATTATAAATAAACTTCTTTCTCTAAAAAACTACAATAAAATAACCTCTGAATTATGTAATCATAAAAATTTTCAGTACCACTTATCCATTTGTGACACGTTTTTAAAGTCAACTAAATATAATTTTGATAAAATTAGCTCAGATTTAGAAACTTTACATCAATTGATAGGTTATAGTACTTTAAGTAGAAATAAACGAGGATGGTTCAATATTATCGGAAAGGCTACAAAAATTCTATTCGGTACTTTAGACGAAGAAGACGCGAAATATTATGATAGCAAAATTTCAGATTTATCGCAAAATGAGGGTTCAGCATTAGCTCTTTTGAAAGAGCAAACTAAAGTTGTCAAGTCTACACTAACAAATTTCAACAATACTATTGGAACCTTAGATTTTAATGAAAACATTTTAAAAAATAATGTTAAAATTCTTTCCAAACAATTAGAAAAAGAACAAAAAGATATTAAATTTTTAGACTTAAAAGGCAATCTAGAAGAACACATTACGCTGACAAATATGATGTTACATCAACTACAACTCGAAGTAATGACTTTGATTAATGCAATTCTTATTGCCAAAAAGGGTTTATTACACCCAGCAATTTTAACACCAGTTCGCCTAATTGATGAACTAAAACAAGTTACGGATTCTCTTCCCCATGGTTTAGATTTTGCTGTGCCTCTTGATATAATGCATTCTAATCTTATATTAAAAACGATTGAACTAAAAGTTTACTTTGAAAATAATCATTTAATTTATATAATTAATATTCCTTTAGTTGAAGCACAATTATTCTACCTATATAAGGTATCGCCTTTTCCTAAGCTATTAGCCACTAATCAATTTGTTTTGATTCAACCATCTTCTAAATACATTGCAATAGACGAAACAAAACAGCAGTTCATAACTTTCTCTGATCTCGAATATAATAAATTTATAAAAATAACGGATGATAAAATGATTTGTCAGCAACAAAAACCAGTTTCATTGGCTCATTTAGTGGAAAACTGTGAAATTTTTAAATTCTAATAGAGGTATCTTTATTCAGTTACTTACAACTAATACTTGGCTGTTTGCAGTGCCTTGCCCTGAATCATTAACCATTTCATGTATTAATCAAAATAAACCAGTAGACGTTATTTTAAAAAATTGCGGCAGTGTCACCATAGGAAAACAGTGTAAAGCGTATAGTGTTTCAACGATGCTCGTGCCTCACGGTAATGCCTTTCAGTCGAAAATATTTAGTGAGTTTGTTCCGCCATTAGAAATTAGTGAGGACTGTTGTGAAAAAATAAAAAATAATAACATTAACCTGACAGAAATTTTAATAAACGAAAATTATAAGACTCTTTCAAAGCACATTCCTGAACTGAACATCGCTAGCCATAAACTAGACGACATAGAAAAGCTAACAGAAAATCTTAAAAAAAATAATTTTTTGTCAACATATAATATTTCTGGTTCTGTTTTAGCTTACATTGTATATGTTGTTTAATTATTATAAAAAAAAACAGTTTTCAATATTATATAGGTTAGTATAATATAGAATAAGAACATAGTTCATAGCAAATTTTGTAAAATCATTTCGAACATAATACTTTTGTTAAATATTAGTATCAATTACAAGGATGTATATTTTGTATCATAATTTATATTTTAACTCAGGAACGAAATTTTCTAACAATTTCATTATTATAAAATCTCTCATTTAGGGGGGAGGTGTTGTGACCCCATTATTTAATAGTCATTTTATTTGTGAATAGTCTTAAGTATTATATATTCATTAGTCTAGAGATAGTTTGACACGTAAATGCAATATTTAGACATACATTATATTTCGGCGGAACCTTCCGACAAAAGCTGCTTTAATGGTCGTTTATTGCAAGGGAAATTCTAAGTAAACAATATGTATTTTAAATTCTACTTCAAATTCTATTTTATGCACGTTCTTCCGCCCCAAATATTATTATACCCGAAAAAACCTATCATAAACTCATTTACACTATGTCGATAAAGCTTGGGAAGGTTCAGCTATAAAAACATTAAAAGAAACCATTGTAGTACAGTAAGCAGTGGCGTAGCAAATACTCCCAAATTACTTTTATAGACACCTTTTTTAATCAATTTTACAGATACGCCACTGCATCTCAAATTAGGGAATTCATATAAAAATAAGTTCTAGGTAGTCAGTATAGAGCAGGTCAGTCATTATGTCAGTACTATATTGTCAGTAGAATTAAGTCAGTAGACACAGTAAGAGTAAAGATTTGTTAGAAGTAAGAAGTGTCCCTCTTGTACAGAAGATAATAGAGAGATTTGAAACAAGTTGAAGTGTTTACATTTACTACCAGTGCTAATACAAAATACTAAAATTATTAAATCATAACAGTGGTGGCATTCGGCGAGTAATAAAAATATTAAAACATAACAATACTTAACTTTTCTCCTTGTAAAGAGAATCGCTTGTCTTGTCGAACTTTAATTACTGTAATTTTATTTATGGTCCCAGCCTGGACAGGTTAGACTTACATCGCATTCTAAAAGTTCAGAACTCCTGTTCCCGTCTTATCTTTGGCTTGAGAAAGTACGATTATATCTCACACACCTTTAACGATCTTAACAGGTTAAAGATGGAAAACCGTAGGACGCATCACTTAGACAATTGTTTAGTAAAAATACTAAAAACACCTTTATTACCTATGTCTGTTAAAAATAAATTTGTGCTCCGTTTAAATATTCATACGCGAAATATTCGATTTTCTAATAAAATTACAATGCCTTATGATCGGACAGCCATGTTTCGGAGAATTTTTACATATAACGCTATGAAAATGTATAATTCATTACCTGATGAATTAAAATTGCTTAATTCAAAATGTATTTACTTAACCTCCATAATATTTTTTTTTCTTTTTTACTTCCCTAGTAAAAGAGAAGTAATCGTGAAAAATTGTGATGTGAAAATGTTTTCAGATCTTTACATTTCAGGGTCCCTAGATGCCGAAAAATATGTTTTCTCAATTTCGTCGGTCTGTCTGCCTGTTCGCGGCATAGCTAAAAAACTACTTATCTGATTGACTGATTTGAATTTGTGTGCCATAAATATATGTGATTTACAGATCAAGTAGTGTAGTGTAAAACTGTGGTACTAATTCAAGATGGAGGCTAAATAAAATATTTGTAAACCTGAAATAATCACCCTCCCAGTTTTTAGATATCTTCACGTTTTAGCATCTCTATATAGAAGCCAAAAAATATGTTTTATCAATTAAATCGGATCGTCTGTCGGTTTGCCTGTCTGTTAGTGCATGGCATAGCTTAAAAACTACTTACCCGATTGATTTCAAATTTTGATCAAAAATTAGGGGTCATATGGGGATGACCTAGTAATATTTTGGTAAAAATCCAGATTGGCAAAACAAAATGGCGGCCTAGTGAAATGTTAAAAAAATATTACAAAAAACTGTTTATTCAATTTATCTCAAATTTTGCATACAAAATCAATTATTATGTAGGAATCAACTGGTAAAATTTTGGTGCACGAATCCAAGATGGTGGAACAAAATGACGGCTTAGTAAAATATTAAAAAATTCAGCCTGAAAAACTACTTAACGGACTGATTTCAAATTGTGAACCATAAATAATACAGAAGAACTAGTACTGTAGTACTAATTCAAGATGACAGAACAAGATGGCGGCTAAATAACGCTAAAACGTTTTAGCTTCCCTAGATGCCAAAAGAATATGTTTTATCAATTCCGTCGATCCGTCTGTCGGTTTGTCTATCAGCTCACGGTATAGCTTAAAAACTACTTATCAGTTTAAATTTTAGTCAGAAATTAAGGGTCATATATGACCCGGTAATATTTTGGTAAAAATCCAATATGCCGGAATAAAATGGCGGCCTAGGGAAACGTTATAAATATTATTACTGACAAGAAAAATTATCCAACATATCTCAAATTTTGCACAAAAATCAAGTGTTATATAGGAATGAACTGGTAATATTTTGGTATGAATATAAGATAGCAAAACAGAATGGCAGCCTAATAAAATATTTTAAAAATCAGTGAAAACATGAAAACACTACTTATTAAATTAATTTCAAATTTTGTGCAAGCATTAAGTGATATAGAGATAAACTGGTAAAATTGTAATACAAATTCAAGATAGGGAAACAAAATGGCGGCCAAGCAAACGAATGTAAAAAATCTTATTGACTTAAATTTTGCAGACACATTACATGAAATATAGGGATAAACTGGTACGAATTCAATATGACGTAACCAAATCCCAGTCTTTGTTAATGTAAAAATTACTTATTGTGTGTGTTAATGTAAAAACTTCCTTCATTTATTTCCTTACAGTTATAGATAATATTATTTGTGACATATGTTGAAGAGCCCGGTTAGGGGGGATTTAGTATAAGGTAAGTAGTTTTTTAGCTATGCCATTTTATTTGGCCGCAATTTTGTTCCGCCATCTTGAATTTGTACCACAATTTTACCAGTTCATTTCTATATAACACTTAATTTTTGCACAAAACTTTAAATCAATATAATAAGTAGTTGTTCAGACTGATTTTATAAATATTTTATTAAACCGATATTTTGTTTCGCCATCTTGTACTCGTACTAAAATTTTACCAGTTGATTCTTACGTAATACCTGATTTTTCTACTTCAGGTAAATTGGATAAGTAGTTTTTTAGTAATAATTTTTTTAACATTTCAATTGGTTGCGATTTTGTTTCACCATACTGGATTTTTAACACAATGCTACTAGGTCATCTCCATATGATCCTTAATTTTTTACCAAAATTGGAAGTCAATTGGGAAAGTGGTTTTTTAGCTATGCCGTGAACAGACAGATCGACGGAATTGAGAAAACATGTTTTTTGGCATCTAGGGTAGGGCGATTTTTTCACGATTGCAATACTTCCTTTGTACTAAGGAAGTAAAAATATGATGGGCAGATATTCATGATTCATTCTATATACAAATATTTTTCGTTCTTAATTTAATCGACTGTGCTCACTACAATATAATAAAAACTAAGAAAAATTAACTAGACAAGAGAAGAGGCCTTTTTGCATAAGAAAAGTACTATTTAAATACAATATATTGTATTTAAGTATGTATTTATCAGATTATTAGCATATCTGAATAATTTAGTATGTTCGATGTTACTAAATTTTTTAAAAATCTTAATGTCCGACTAGTTTATAATATTTGACAAACAATGAGATTATACCAAAGTCAGTTAAATAAGAAATAACAATTATTATTATAGAAAAAAAAACTATCTAGGGCATTAGAAATAATAATTTGGTTTATTATTTTTAAAAATAGATTTTCCTCAAATAAAAAATATTTTTCTTAGCAGGACATTTAACCGTGAATGCACCCCGGGTATTATAAGGGATAACGCTTGCGGTCGACGTATAATCCTCGGGCCAGAGGCCCTCGGGAAACATTGTGTCGACCTCAAGTGTTTTTAGTCTTGATACCTCAATAACTATAATGATCTTACAGCGTTAAAACATTATTAGGTTTATCTTAGTTACATGATCATGTAAAAGTAATGATAATATCTATCTGGGATATCTGAAAAATTAAAATCGATATCCACACTTACAGCGCCACACTAGAACTGAAAATATGATTTATATTTTTAATGTTTAAATGGGCAGATTGCAGATAGGTAGCAAATTAATTTAAAAATGTTCTCTATTCTTTTAAAATACTACACAAAAAATTGTGTAAAAAAAAGTATATTTTAAATTTTGTGAAATCATACCTTGCACTTTTATATTTATTATCAATTCATAGATTTTTATAATTAAAAAAAAAGGTAAATTTTATTTACCAGGACCTTCCCTCCTTAAGAATTTTTCCTTTTATTAGGAATAGTCCGAATAGTGAAGTGTTACCCAATTTAATTCCACACCGTATATACTTTCTTTTCAAATATTTTTGTTGAGCGCCAATTTGTTCAACCATATTGAATTCGTACCAATATTTTACCAGTTTATGCCTATGTTATACTTGATTTTTGGGCATATAATTTAAAATAAATTGAATAAGTAGCTTTTATCCTGATTTTTATGACCGCTATTCAGTTCGTCGAATTTGTACCACTTTATCCCTATATCTTATTTAATTTTTCTGCAAAATTTCAAGTCAATTGAGTAAGAAGATTTTTTACGTTGATTTTTTGAAGATCTTATTTGGCCTTTTTGTTTCGCCACCTTGAATTCGTACCACAATTTTACCATTTTAACTTTATGTCACAGTTAATGCTTGAACATAATTTGAAATTAATCTAATAAGTAGTTTTTCAGGCCAATTATTTTAAACTTTTTATTAGGCCACCATTTTGTTTTACTATCTTGGATTCGTACCAAAATGTTACCAGTTCATTCCTATGTAACACTTGATCTTTGTGCAAAATTTGAGGCAAATTGGATAATCAATTTTCTACCAATATTTTTTTTACATTTCACTAGGCCGCCAGTTTCTTCCGCCATATTGGATTTTATCAAAATATTACCAGGGTCATACCTATATGACCCTTTGTAAGCAAAATCTAAAGTCATGATAATTGGGGGTAATGATTTATTTTTAGCTACGTCGCGAACTGACAATACAGGTAGACAGACCGACGGAATAGAGAAATAAATTTTTCACGATACCAAAATTGTATTTGGCCATCATTTTATTCTGCCATCTTGAATTCGTACCACAATTTTACCAGTTCATCTCTATCCACAGTTAATTCTTGCATAAAATTTGAAATCAATCTATTAAGTTGTTTTTTCCAGACTGAATTTTTAAATATTTTGTTTCGCCATCTTGGATTCGTACCAAGATTTTATAAGAAAGGCAGATCGACGGAATCGGGAAAACATGTTTTTCGGCATCTATGACCCCTGAAACGTAAAATTCTGAAAAAACCTGGGAAGGTCACTTTTCACGATTACAATACTCCCCTTTTACGTGGGAAGTAAAAATCGGTAACCTCTTACTTCCTTCGTTATGAATTTTCGTTTTATTACGGATAGTGAAGTGTGACCTAATTTAGTTCCCCACACAGTCATTTAGTATATATGTTACCGTAAATATCCGAAATTCGTAATAACTCGATCTAACTAGTAAAAATGCGAAGTTTCTAAGAATGTTAGTAAAATCGGGTTCTTACCAGTAAAATACCCACAAAATATTAAATAGCGACATTTTACTGAACGTTTTAGTTAAAAACGGTTCTCACTGCATGCTAAATGTTAAAAATACGATCTAGTATATTCTGAAAAACTTACAGCGCTCGGATTGGTCAAGAGAAAGACGGTTTCGGTGAAATTGGTTAAATGAGCAAACGATACCATGGACACAATCTAATCCTAGGACTAGTTTTTGATGATGAGCCCCATATAGGGCAAAACATCGTCAATTATGCCGGTAGAGATGATGGAAAGCGCTTAAAGGCTTGTCAGTATAATGATCCATTATTGTTGGACCCTATACTTGAATAAGCTTGCTACAGGCAGAATATTTTATCCGAATGGCGGTTAATTTCTTTCTTATCTAGTTTTTAATACACAGGGTGTTAAAGTTTGCCCAAACTCAAAATACAAAACATGGAGAAAACAGTATGACACCAAATTAGTATTTTCAACATATTTAACGTATACTTGTGAAAATAAGAAAAAAGTTTTATATGAAAATAGGTCTGCAAATGCTTTATTTTCGAGATACAGGGTGTTCGCCCTATATCTTTTCTTATTTTGGGACGTAGTATTATACGTTAAAGATATAGAAAAAAATAATTGGTGACATCCTATCTTCCCTATGTATTTTATACGAGATTTAGGCAAACTTTAACATCCTATATATTAAAAACTATTCGTATGATTATATTGTGCCCATGGTATCTTTTACTCGGGAGGTCAAGAACTATAACATAAAAAAATTCACCCGACTTCACTGGAATCGATTTTCTATAAGGTGTATGCGTGGTCCTTTGTCCTTTGGTATTGGTTGAAGTAGTTGTATTATGCCCTTTAAATACTACGCCGATTTTTTATGAAAACCGTAAATCTAAACATACCACTATCTAATGCAGTATGTACCCTGTAGTTTCTTACTGTAGTTAACAACGTTTAAGATATTTTTGAGTATATATTCCAACTTTCGCTCTGTATAGGATTGTATTCGTATTTTTTTCTGATGTCGAATCATTTCTACATTTACTAAGTTTTTATATAATAGTTAGCAAAGGCTAACGTTGTTATAGACGTTGACTGAAAATACGGTCAACAATGTATGCATTTTCTAATTTTCTTATATGTTACAACATAGTGAGTTAAGAATGTTTGTTAGCAACATATTTCTTTTGACCTTTTTTAGAATTTTATCAATATTACGGTTTCTCACTGATAAAAAACTTAGTCGGAAATATATCCTCTTTTTATAGATCGCATTTTTACTATTACATGCTTAGTAAGAACGGGTTTTATCTAAAAAACTTAGTAAAATACCGAAATTATCTCTTTATTCGGCATTTACTGTTACCAACAGTCATAACTAGATATAACTAGTAAGAATCCGATATTACTAACACTCTTAGAAACTTCGTGTTTTTACTAGTTAGATCGGAATATGACGGATTTCGGTTTTTTACGGTAACATATATACTGTATTTTATACCAATATTTTACTATGTTAATATTTCTATAATTTTAATATTTTCCATTATTTTACTAGTTTCTACTTATGCCCAAATTGATATTTGTGCATATTTAAGATAAATCGAATAGCAGTTTGTACACTAACTTAAAAAAAATATTAGACCACCATTTTGTTCCAACAGGTTGATTTCGTTTCAAAATGTTACCAGCATATCACTAGGACACATTTAATTTTTGCATAAATTCAGGCGGATTTTTTAAAATATTTTATTTGGACGCCATTGTGTTTTGCCATCTGAGATCCATACCAAGATATTATCAGTTATGTAACACATGATTTTTGTGCAAAATTTTATATAAATTGGATTTTCAGTTTTTTGGTAATAGTCTTTTTAACATTTTACTAGGCCGTCATTTTGTTCCGCCATATTTGATTTTTACCAAAATGTTACCTGGTTATACTCGTATAAGCCTCAATTTTTGACCATAATTTAAAATCAATCGGATAAGTAATTTTTTAGTTATGCTGGGAACTGACAGAGAGACAGACCGACACACAGATCAACGAAATTGAGAAAATATGTTTTTTGGCATCTAGGGACTCTAAAACGTGAAGGTTTGTAGAACCTTGGAGAATGATTTCTTTCACGATCAAAAAAATTTTAAGTGGCCGACATTTTGTTCCGCCAACTTGAATTGTTATCACAATTTTGCCAGTTCATCTCTATATCACATTCAATTAAACAAAATTTGAAATCATCCTAACAGGTAGTTTTTTCGAGCTAATTTTTAAATATATTTTTTAAGCCGCCATTTTGTTTCGCAATCTTGGCTTCGTACCAAAATTTTACCAGTATATTCTTACGTAATACTTTAATTTTGTGCAAAATTTTAGGTAAACTGGATAAGTAATTTTTTAGTAATAATTTTTCAACATTTCACTAAGCCGCCATTTTGTTTCGCCATATTGGATTGTTTCCAAAATATTACCAGGTCATCCCCATATGACGCTTAATGTTTGACCAAAATTTGAAGACAATTTTTTTCACGATTCTAATACTTCCTTTATATTAGTATTTTTTAGCTATACTGCGAACAGACACACTGACAGACGAACAGACCGACGGAATTGAGACAACATGTCTTTCAGTATATAAGGACTTCCCATTTACGAGGGAAGGGATTTTTTAACAGGAGCTCTCTAGAGAAATTAAGTAAATCTTTCTTCCAATACGAAAGACAAAGCTTCGAAAATAGCAGATGTGATTTTAGCGAAACGTCAGTAAAACTGTTCTTTTCAGAATACGAGCAGTGAACTCCTGGATTCAAAACCCATCGTATTTTTCCATCTGCGAAGAAACGGTGCCTATTTCAAAGGATTTCCTTTATTTACTTTATTTTCACAAAATAGTATAACCATTCCCCAAGAGTTGCTTAGCTACAACTCTTAGCATTTGCGCTAACAGATGTTACAAATTGAATTGAAAAAGTTTTCCTTCTTTATCTGAATAGTGATTTAAACTACAGTATACTAGTAATTGGTTTATATTTAGATTTGTATATTCTGTACTAATATCAAAAATCGTTTACCCGGAACTTCCCTTGTTAAGATTTTTTCTTTTTGTTAGGAATAGTAAAGTATGACCCAGTTTAGTTCCGCACATAGTCGTTTAATAACACATATAAGTATACTGTCTTTTCAATTTTATTCGGCGCCATTTTGTTCCAATATTTTACCAGTTTTTACTTATAACAAACTTTCTTTTCTGGTATAATTTAAAATAAATTGAACGAGTAGTTTTTACACCGATTTTCTAAGACCGCCATTTTGGTCTGTCATGTTAAATTCATACCAGTTTAGTTTATACCTATAAGACATTAAACTTTTCTGCAAGATTTGAATTGAATTGAATTAAATAAGATGTTTTCTAAGTTGATTTTTTTAAACATTTCATTTGGCCGCCATTTTGTTTCGCCATCTTAAATTCGTACCACATTTTTACCAGTTTACCTTTATATCACTTTTAATGCTTGCACAGAATTTGAAATTATTCTAATGCGTAGTTTTTCAGATAGATTTTTTAAACAGTTTATTAGGCCACCATTTTGTTTTGTTACTTTGGATGCGTACCAAAATGTTATCAGTTCATTCCTATGTAACATTTGACTTTTATGCAAAACTGGAGGTTAATTGGATAATTAGTTTTTTAGTAATACTTTTTTTAACATTTAACTAAACCGGCATTTTGTTAAAAAAAATGGATTTTTATTAAAGTATTACCAGGTCATCCCCATTCTTAATTTTTGACCGAAATTTGAAGTCAATCGGGTAAGTAGTTTTTTGCTACGCTGAGAACTGACAGATAGTTCGAAAAGCAGACCGCCGGAAGTGGGAAAACATGTTTTTGGCATCTAGAGACGCTAAAATGTAAAGATATGGGAAGGTGATTTTTTTAAGATCACAAACATCCTATTTGACCGCCATTTAGAATTCGTGTCAAAATCAGTAGATCTCTATAGCACAATTAATTTTTGCAGAGAAATTAATCTATCAAGTAGATTTTTCAAGCTGAATTTTTAAATATTTTATTAAGCCGCTATTTTGTTTCGCCATCTTGAATTGGTACCAAAATTTTTACCAGAGATTCTTGATTTTTGTGCGAAATTTGAGGTAATTTGGAAAAATAGTTTTTTAGTAATAAAATTTTTAATATTTACCGAGGGCGCCATTTTGTTTCGCCATATTGGATTTTTATCAAAATATTACCACATGACTCTTAATTCTTGAGCAAAATTTGAGGTAAATCGGGGAAATAAGACCGACGGAATTGTGACAACATGTTTTTCGGCATCTAGGGACCTTGAAACGTTAAGATCTGAAAAAAATTGGGAGGGTGATTTTTTTACGATTACAATACTTCCTTTTTACGAGGGAAGTAAAGAGTACTAATAATGTTTTTGTAGAGTTTATAGTTTATATGATTGTAAATATAAAAGTAATATATTATATGTAGTGTCAAAAACATATTTTATTGCAGATATACATAAAAGTTGAAATGTTCACAATTGTAAAAAATGCGCGTTTTGTTCTTTATAACTTTAATATATAAAAATTCAAAAGACCTTAAATTCGCCGCGGGACATACCAATCAGACCCACTAAAATAAGCCCTTACGCAGGCGTTCTGGGGCCAACCCGCGGGATGGCGCCGCCTCTTTTATATTACCGATTCTTGGCGGATCGGCCGTTTTTCAGAAACATTTTTAATAAAAGAAAATTCTAGGTAATTAAAAAAAATGGAAGCTAAAACTAGATATTTTTTACGCCTTTCTTTTCTTCTGATAAACCTATTATTATATTGCATTACAAAATGTACCATTTATTTGCATTACAAATACACATACCATTTTTGCCTTCTCACATAACTATTAGTAACAAAAAAACTATTCATACCAGTTACTAGTTCGATTTTACTGACACATTAAACAATATTATTTGCCGACGTATGTATATATGTTAAATACGGAATAAGCCACGAGACACAAGCAAGCACATTTTGTTTATTCTTAGTAATTACTTACGGTCAGTTTACTGCTGCAACGTCTAAATTTACTGTCTCATGATGATGTGAATCATGAACATTATAAATTGATCTATTTGAAAGTGTAGGCGTATTTCTATATTTTCCAAACGAAAGCGTTAATAAATCAGTTTCCGCTTGAAAATGGTTTTAAGGAAGGTTAATTAAATGTATAATCAGTCAGTCTATTCCTTAGAGTAATATAATGTCTATTCACTTATTATTATTATTTCTTCAATTGCTAAAAATGTCATCTTAAACCTATGACTGTCAAGTTAGACCGGGTCTAAATTTAAACCTTATTTAGTGAATACGGGTGTAAATGACAGAAAACATTGTACAGGGTGTTCCACGCCACGGAAGTTGACCTACTACTTTATCTCAGAAGTGACATACAAAAAATGTTAAAAACAAAAGTTTCTTGATTTAATTTGAATTTTTAAATTATATCATTTTTATGTATAGAGAATGTTTAAGTATACTGCTTTGACCAGGTATCAACTTTTTTATTTTAAATTAAAAACCTTGTATATTTATATGTATTTTCATAGATCTTCTAAAGACAAGTCCAACAATATAATAGTTTAAGTCTTAGATGCCAAGTTTCTGATATATGGGCATTTATCTTCAGGATTTGACATTTATTTAAAGTCATGAAACTAAGACACTGCCAAGTTTTCAATTTTGATAATTTTCTTTTTTTTTAATGTATCATACAAATGTCTGTGTGTCAGAAAAATTGGACATATAGTTTTCGATTTCTTTAGCAAATAACAGGTTTTTTAAATTTTCACTTTTAATGATACAAGATTGACAGGACCACCTTTCATCAGGAATTGAATATGGGTTATTTAAGAATTTGGAAATGTTTTTTTTGTGAAAGAAGCCCAATATTAACATAGAACGAAAGCTTTCACGGCTGTGGTCAATTAAGAAATCATGGTTCTTGGGATTAGACCGTGTCTTAATAGAATAACTTTACGACGTTTCGCCTTAGATTGCACGCGGCATCTTCAGGGATCTTTACTTCACGAGATCGGAACACTAAATGAGCTCGGAGAGACCCAGGCCGGCTATTTATAGTCGACCTGTGTTTACCGGAGCATGACTCGGTGTAACGATCGGTTTCCACGTATGATGAAGACTGAAGCCCGTATCTCTATTAAAATTGTTAGGATGTTAGTTTAATTTCAATAGATTCTCTAATTTTGCGTTTATGGAATCCCGAAACCGGTGCAAGAATTTTGGTTTCTTTTACATTTATAACATGTCCAGTACAATGTTGGTGTTCAGATACAGCAGTATACTAGCTACTAGCCATAGCAAATTTACACAAAATTCGTTTTATGAAATATGCCGTGAAAGATATAACAGAAAAATATAATGTAACTGGGCTGCGCTTACCGCCATATCATTGCGAACTAAATGCTATAGAACTTATATGGGCGCAAGTGAAAGGATTTGTAGGAAGACAAAACACGACATTTAAAATGAAAGATGTTAAGCTACTGTTTGATCAAAGGAAGTGACACCAGAGAACTGGCGAAAAGCAGTCCAGCGTGTGATTAAACAGGAGAAGAAAATGTGGGATCTTGACAACTTGACAGCCCTTTAATTATAATGTCAAGAGGTGATGATAGTTCCTCAAACCACGAAGAATATAACTTATTATAATTTAATTGTTGAATAATAATATATAATAATTATTATTTTATCTATATATATTATGTACATATTATATATAATTTTTATTTTGTACAAATAAAACTTCCTTAAATTTAAACTCTTTCTATAAGTATCCAACTGCGCGCCTTTGGCGTACCATTTTCAGTATATATGAACGGATAACAATAGGCAAAACCACAGTTAAAAGAATATAAATATAAATATTATGGCAAAACGCATAAATTGACCCAAAACCGAGTGATACTACCTGCACTAGATGAAAAGAAAGAATTTTTGCAATGAGATCAATGCTAAACTATGGAAGTGCCATACATTATTGGTAGGGCACCCTGTAGTCCTTTTGAATACCGAATGAGGTTTTATTAGTCTATAAATTTATGAAACAGACTTATAAAGGCAAAACAATTAGGTATTTTTATTGGTAAAATTTTACTCAAAAAAGGTTTTTCCATGAGGTAAATATCTGCTTCCAAAGTGACCAATTTTAAGCAATATTTGCTTAAAAAATAAAACGAAACTTGAAAAACTTGTTATAGGCAGCATTACCCTTTACGTATTGATTAATAAACAATGGTGACTTGTGAATTCGCAGGATTCGCGAATATACTCTGCAATATGTTCCTTTTTTCTTTGTTTTTGGCCCGTCTGCCAAGTAATGTATTGTTCCTTCTACAACGGTCTCGTTTTCGACAATGGTTTGAATTTTGTATGGTGTTGTATGATAGAGGGAAGTTTTACAAACTGCCACATTCCATAGTCGACATCAAATTCCGAAGTTTGGTTCTATACCAACCAATTTGGGGGCTTATAGCAACCAGGGTGTCACTTAAATAAATATCTAGCTAGAGGCAAGCCTCCATTGTTACCGTTGTAGTAGTGATCATTATCCCGGTAGTGTTCGAGCGCCAACTCTTTAAATATTGGGTAATAAATGCCAACAAGTGAAGCATATAAACAACTATTGTTTGTAAATTCGCAGACTTCGAGAATAAACGCAGCAACCTGTTTCTTTTTCTGTTTTTAATCCGTCTGCGTTGCTGCAAAGACACGTATATTCCTTCTGCAGCGTTCTTGTTTTCCTCAGTTATTAGAATTGTCTGTCGTTTACCAAACAGAGGAGAAATTGTACAAAATACCACATTCCATAGTTAGTATCAAGGTTCTCCACACCTACGTTTCGTTCTATATATACATATATATATATATATATATATATATATATATATATATATATATATATATATATATATATATATATATATATATATATATATATATATATATATATATATATATATATATATATATATATATACGTAGAATAGCAGAAATATATAATTTCTGCAGGTGCAAAACGGCCTACAAGAAGATTTGCTTTCGATTCGAAATAACAGATTGCTCGATATGACAAAATCGAAAACGAAACGTCTATCATACTAAAACAGCACTACATGCTAAGTGTAACACTTAGCGCCACCTATTGGGGCTCCGGTGGTATCTATATATATATATATATATATATATATATATATATATATATATATATATATATATATATATATATATATATATATATATATATATATATATATATATATATATATATATATATATATATATATATATATATATATATATATATATATATATATATATATATATATATATATATATATATATATATATATATATATATATATATATATATATATATATATATATATATATATATATAAAGAGCATCACCTCATGAGTATTACGCTTTCTAAATGCCCGAGTTTCCACATACCTGTGAAAATATTTCCAAATGGTACACACATACACACTGCTATTTGGGAGAAGTCGCTTGCGAACGCTAGTATACAAGTATGGTACTTATTATATTAAATATAATATAAACAACTTATAGTCTGCTTATTCATAATACTATATTTTTGGGTCGTCTAATTTATTCGATTTCTTAAACAATCTACTTAAATTTTCAATTATAATGTAATACTGTATCTGATAAAGCAAAAAAATCAATTATTAGAGTTCTGGATTGGGTAACAAACCTGGAACGAAAATCTTTGTCACTAAACAAGTTATTTATTGTTGATTGACTTACCAGAAGTATATTCAAGTGGTCCGATACTCCTTTTGAGGTCCTACTTTGTACCAAACCCTGGAAAATAATGTCGTCAATAAAAAAACCATAAATACATTTACTTAAGTACTAGCTATCTAATATCCGTTCTGGATGCGGTTCTGCGTGTAAAATTGAATGTAAATTAATTTTCTACGTGCTCAATATTAATAATAACAGCGCTAATAATAATAGCTACAGCTATTATATATGCCTAAGATGAAGAAGATCTATCACCACCTGAAAGCCCACAACACCAAGGGCTTCACCTGACGAAGGTATTACGTAAGAAGTTCAGCTAGCGCTCACCCAACCAGGTCGTCCAAGACATATAGCTAGACCATTCTGCGCATCCACTACAGGTTAACAAATCTTGAACAAGAACCGATCGGTTACAGGCAACATCTGCATGCCGCTTTTTCTACCCACGACTACAAGTAACTACTCAGTGAGTAGCAGACCAATGCACGCAATAAGACAAGTCATTGAAGAAAACCTAAGCAAAAGCTGAAGAGATCAAGAATCAAACAACCCCGAAGCAACCCCAGATAGTGACCAAACAACACCCAACGAGGTACCGTAAATACCGAACAACCACAAAATGTCGCCGAACAACGGAACTTTATAAAAAACTGCTGACGTAAATTAGAAAAGACTAACTAAATCTTGTATTCATAGTAGATACCATAAACGAAACTTCCTGCCTGAGACTCTTTGCAAAGATATAGGACAATTATTAGAATATATTGACGGAGTAAAAAAGAGTAAGATTTTTTTTTAATTTTTAGCAAGAAGGTTTATTTGGTAAAGCCATAGGACCCGTTACCAACGAATGGCTTAAGGGTTATTAAAGTAGATCCTGAAGCCTAATGTGACGTTTTTAGATCATATAATGTCAAGCTGGAGAACCAAAATACGACACTAACTGGCGTCTAATGACTGAAGTGAAATCAACATCGTACCCATTCGAGGAAGGCGACTCAGTCAGTCCGCCATGGTTCTTTCTACCTCACTATGAATCATGAAAACAACACTGATTGACATCGCCATACCTACTAATAAAATCTTACGTGGGAAGTATAATAAAAAGATCGAGGATCGTATACTAATACATATATTTAGAAGAGTGCATAAGTGGGCTAGAAGAAGGAAACTATTCTAATCATTGTATAGGTACCTAGTGCCATCGCGACGGATCTAGAGAATATTCCAGTATTAGGTCAACAGAAACATATATAAAGTATGCAAAAGGTGATACTACTTGCAACCGCTCGTACAAACAGGAGATATGTGAAGAAGACAGAAAAATTACCCAGAGAGTCTGATAAGATAGAAATGACCCTACCAAAACTACTTATTTGATATTCGAGATAATTATGAATCTTCGAAGGGAGAAATGATAATATTAATAGGATTCCTAATTTAGAAATAAACCAGTGAATCGACATTGTACCACCGAAACGTCCAGTCAAGTACAGGATTTAAAAAGAGGGTCTCTAGAATAACGTAAAGCCGAGCTTTATATTATCAAGTTATATTGGCTTAATATAACTTGACTACACAATCTAAAAAGCCAAGGAAGCATATAACGTAGACACACAAAATATATTCTTTCATTATACACTTATATTACAATGTCACGAAATGTTTAACCGGCAAGCATTATAGTGCTGTCTCCTATAAATTTCCGGACCCGGTCACTTGACTGAACAACACATCACAGGTTAATGTAACGACGCTTAATTAATTAAGGACAATTACTCCTGACACGATAATATAGCCAATTAGAGACAAGGTACAGATATAAACAACTAGCCGAAGAGCATGTAAAGGACAAAATGAACAGAACAACAGGTACTACCCTGATTGAACTTTGAAAGGCGTTGTCCCAGTTTGATGGGATGAACAGATCAAAACTGTCGAACCTTCGAACAAATAAGAACTTGCAGGAATCAATACACTAAATACTTTTACCGAGGAGTACGACAAGCTAGAAAAGTTGTACACTCTCAGCATACGAATATTCCTAATAAAATAGCATATCCCTGCGTGGCAACGAAGATTAGGGGAAAACAGCCTTTTGGGGAAAAATGTGCATTCAAGTGATACTTACAAAATAATATTTTGTAAAAAACGATAAAATTCTTGATAAAATCATTTTTTTTAGAAAAATGTTCAACATAAATATTTATATAAACTCACCGTTATAACACTAATGTTCAAACATTGGGAGTCTTAAACGGACTTAACTTCTTAACATCTTATCTTTACAGATATAGACCGACACTATCATAATGATAATATCATAAATCACTATGCTTGTTAATATCAATGTTCACTTTTGTCTATTTTTTTTATCTACGTGCAGACCACGGAGGCCGAGGGCTTAGGTATTAGGTACCATAGTTGTTTTAAACAAAGACAGGGAAAGTTTATTGATACGGGATTAAACGATTTGCAGATTAGGTAAAGAAGGAAAGGCATTTGCTGGTAACAGACTCCATAATCTCAACACTCTGGGAATAAAGGAGCGAATAAAGTGAGAGGTTCTTGGCCGTTGCAGTTGGACGGTCAAGGGATTCATATGGATCGATGCTCGTGTCTCCCCGGCAGGAATGACTAAGGAGGGCATAATGAATGATAATTCATCAAAACAGAATCCGTGGTAGTATATGTAAAACAGAGACAGATCGCCCACAATTCGACGCTGCTTTAGTGATGCGAGCTTCCTTGTGATGTTTGAATCACCAATCAGGCGAATAACTCTTCTTTGAACGAAGTCAAGGATATTGGAGGAGAGGCTGCTCCCCATATATGTGAGCAATACACAAGGCAGGGTCTGATTTGCGAAGTGTAATGGGTAAACAAGTTTGCAGAAGAAAAGTATTTTCGAGCTCGGAAAAGAAAACCCAATTTTTTCGCGGCTGCTATGGAGATTGAGGTGATATGATCATGCCAGGGTAGATCTATCTGAAAAGTGATACCGACTAGGCTAAAGGAACCTTTGGCTTCAAGCATATAATTATTAATGTGAATGGTGTGAATACTGAGAGATAATTTGTGAGATAGTAAACAAGTTTGTGTCTTAGTGGCGTTAAACTGGACAAGGTTCTTTGCTCCCCATTCTACGATTTTAATAAGGTCCTAGGTTAGGGATAGTCATTATTCTATGCCTATTATCAATTTCAGTCTTGAAGATAGGTTCGGGAAATTTTATATTGGAGTGAAGTGTGCTATCTACAGAATAGCTGTGAATAGGATTGTTGGTAGAAGCTATTAAAACATTTTGCCTTCTAGGTGAGATAAATAGATATTGTTGCTCGTAAATAATAAAATAACAATTTTCGCCTCCAAGTGTATTTGCTGCAGAACATGAACATGAACATGAACATACATGATTAAGTTTGTAGCTGAATCACCTACTATTTCTATATTTACGTTATTCACCAACTAAGGGTGTAAAACTACAGCATATTTTTTTCTAGTTCTAGGAATTAATATATTGTTATGTACAATAAGTACCCTTGACAAATTAGAAGTGAAAAGTCAACCAGAGTGCTTCCCTTAAAGATATAGAATAACATTAGGAAAAACGAGAAAAATTCAGAAAAAAACTTGTTTTTTCGTGTCTTTCTCACAAATAGGAAAAATTGGAAAAAAGCATTGAAATAAATTCAAACATGTTTTACACATAAAATTATAAGAGTTATGAAGACACCAAATATATTTTCACAATAATTTGAATAAGCTTAGAATAAAAATAAAGGCTTTTCTATCAAGGGTGAAAAAAAACACAAGCTAAAAAACAAAACGTGTTTTTTGTTTAAAATAATGTTTTACATGTTTATATTTCCAAAGTGGTGCTTTAAATACTACGTGTTTTAAACTCTGTTTTTACAGTTCAGTATTCTGCTCTGTTTATTATTATTCTCTTGGTGTATTATCTGTATAACAATGTTTTTTTATTAGATTAATATTCTTTTATTAAAGATTTCAATTTAGAGAGTTTTTTGACAGTTTAAATAAACAAGCAAATGGGCATTTTAAATAAAACATATTAAAAACACAACAGTTTATAACAGGATATGTACATATAGATATCCCGTTCTATTAAGCATGAACTTGAGTTGAAAGTAAGGCTCCAGATCCATATTATACTGCCATTTTTGACCGTTTGACAGCTGTCAAATCTTAATATAAAAACCTGTTTATCCAAAATACTGTACAGTACGCAAAATCCTTTAAAAATACCGTCTTAATATTGGACAAAAAGCTATCAAATATTTTTATCGGTAATATCAAAGATTTTATCTATTATCGAAAACCAAAAATCAAAATTTTGAGCCATTTAAAAATTAGACTAAAACCATTTGTCAGTCTTTAGATAATATAAATAATAAAATATTTGTAACAGAAAAACCTAAAATTTCAATTTTAATTTTAGGAAGCTGTTTCACCTCTTTAGAATGATGGCCCTAATACAAAAAAGTGTATGCAAAAAAAGAAAATAAGTTGTCCTGTTTTTAACGTCTTTTAAAAGAGCTAAGCATTACGGATATACATTTTTTTGGTATGTTTGGGGATTCTTGTATAGCCTAGGGCAAAATAGTGTAGAAAAGATTTGATGTAGAAAGAGATAAAAGAAATTTGACGTGTTTCACTTTTTTTTTAACAAACAGGTTTACAGTATACAATATTTTCGATTTATCTTTTGGGCCTCCTCCTAAGGCGAGTACAGTAGAAAAAAATATTATGGACAAAAAAATAGATGAAATTTGAACGTGTTTCCCTGTTTGTTAAAGTTGATAACTAGCTCCTAGAGAAGCATTACAAAGCTCCTGGAGGAAAAAATCAATACTGACCACAGACGCCGACAAGCAATCCTATAGAAACTACACAAAGTTCTTCAGGAACCAATTAATACAGCCCTCAGACGCCGCCAAAGCAACCTCTATAGAAGCAACAAGAAGCTCTACAGGAACCAATCCATACTGTCCACAGACGCCACAAAAGAAGCAAGAAGCATATGCAGCAAGCAATCTATACGGCCCACAGAAGCCACCAAATTAGCTCCTAGAGAGACTTCATGAAGCTTCGAGGGGAACAACTACACTACGCCGTCAGCCCAACCCTTAGAGAGACGCCTAACCAGCCCCTGGGAAAACCTGATAGATAGCGTATCATATGGAGATTTAACCAATCACAGCCACTACAAGAATATGAACTAAGAACCGTAACTTACGGAGCCGCATCAGCCCCACTACATTATAACAGCTCGCACAAGACGAGAAACACAATTTCCCAGAAGCAACGAAAATATTACAAACATTTATATATATATATATATATATATATATATATATATATATATATATATATATATATATATATATATTATATACACAACCGTGAGAGACCTCGGAATCGTATTTGATAATAGACTCACATTTGTTCCTCACATTGAACAGATGGTATCTAGTGCTTCCAGAATGTTGGGGTTTGTTATCAGGACTTGTAAGCATTTTAACAGTTCACTGGCTGTTAGGCTGCTCTATTACTCTCTCGTCAGATCCAAGTTGGACTACGGTTCCATCGTGTGGTATCCTATACATAATTGCCATAAATTTTCCGTTGAGGCCGTTCAGAGGAGATTCTTTAAATACCTAATGCTCAAGGAAGATGGTGCCTACTCTGATAGAGAGTTCGATCATGGCTTGTTGTTGTCCAGATTTGGGGAGTTGTAATTGGAGCTCCACCGAGACATTCAGTCGGTGACATTCTTATATCGTCTACTTAATGGGAACATTGAACGCCCTTTTCTGTTGGGAGAAATTCCCTTTCATGTACCGCGATTGGCGGCCAGACGTCAACCTATGTTTGCTCTCTACTTGGCACATTCCAACATTCTCTACCAAAGCCCCGTTCACATTATGTGTAGCAACTTTAATCCTATATCTGAATCCTGCGATATCCAATCAGATAATCTGCCCAATATCATTCAGGTTGAATGCCTGCATTGTTATCTTGTTTTGTTTTATTTCATTTTATTTTGTTTTTGATTTGAGTTTTATATTCATATTCATTTTTACTTAGTTTAAGTTCATAATTTTTTAATTTGTTTATATATTTTTTCTTTTTTTTGATATTTTTATTTTTATTTGTTACATATTATATAATTTATTTGTTATTACAGTCATATTATACAGTTTCCTGTAATTGGGCTTTGGCCTGTTGGAAATAAAGAATTATTTATTTATTTATTTATATAATTACGTACAGATGCAAGCAACTTAGAAAGGGCGAAACAACTACAGAAAGGCCTAGTCAAGCTGCTCTAAACAGGAGGATTCTCACTAAAAATCTGGTCCACCATCTCACTGCAAGAAATTTCAAAGAGAATAAAAGAAAAAATGAGTATTGAAATTGAATAAGAAGATACAAAAAAGTCATTAGGAATTCTCTAGTCTCCAGGAGACGACATCTTCCATTTCAAAATAAAACCACCAGCAAGTGAATGTAGAAACAAGAGGCAAATGCTGTCCGAAATCGGCAAAGTGTTTGATTCACACTTCCAAAAAAAAACGAGGGACAATCCTGCAGATCTTTAATCTCCTGGAGGAAACTGACATCGGCAACCTAAAAGATTTATCCCTTTGGTCGAAAGGTCCATCCTGGTTATCAATAAAAGAATAATGACCAAAAACTACAGAAATTCCCAAAATTGAAGAAGTTTAACAATGTCATCAGGCATGTGTAGAAGTTCGGGAAGACTGAAGCCGGTTTTCCCAACTTACCAAAATGATACGAGTCCTTTTATATTGCCGGTTCCTGAAGAACTCTCCCAAAACCAACAATTTAACGACTGAAGAAATGGACGGCAGTAATAAGGCACTTGCAAGTGTATGAATTCAGTCAAGAAAAACACTGCGTTAGCTAAAAAAAAACATAGATAAGAAAAGTCATCTACTAAACCTTAACCCATTCTTAGATCATAATGGTATAACGTGAGAAAATGCATCAATCCGTTACAACAGAAAGCAATCCATTACAACCACATGACAGAATTAATCATATTCATCATCAAATACCCTCACATAAAGACGCTCCATTAAGGAAAACAACTAATACTAGCACACATAAAAAACAAATTCTGGATTATCAAAGATAAAAAAGCCGTAAAAGCCATAATTGGAAAATGCGTCACATGCATACCATTACCACACCTTCATCCACACTGAACATTGACTATAGCGGGCCAATACAAGTAAGATAAATAAAAGGAAGAGGGCACAAATCTTACAAAAGGTATATAGCTGTTTTTGTATGGCTAGCAACCAAAGCAATATATTTGGAAATAGTCAGTGACTTGACAACAGAGACATTTTTGGCAGCATTTCGACGGTTTACATCCCGCAGGGAATAGCCATCCGACGGATACAGTGACAATAGAATCTTTGTAGGCAGTGCTAATCAAATAGAAAATGAAGTCAGAAAAATCACCCAACAGCCAGAAATAACACTCAGCTCAGCCGGTATCAAATCACTTCATTCCACCACACGCACCATATTTTGGGTGAATATGGGAAGCCAGAGTACAATCTACCAAACACCACCTTAAAAGAGTAATTGGACGCAGTACATTGATACATATATGAAGAGTTAACGACACTTATAAAAAAAATCGAGGCATGCCTAAACTCCAGGCAACTTTGTCGACTAAGCGAAAACATTGTATTAACACCAAGACTCTTTTTAATTGGGCGTCCGCTTCTAGCCATACCAGACCCAGTTTTCAATGAAATAGATAAAAATCTCTCACAGAGATGGACACTAGTCCAAATAATGAAAAAATACTTTTGGAAGAGCTGGTCTTCGGAGTACCTAAGTCGGCTCCAAGTACGATGTAAATGGAAAAAAAATCAAAAAAATCTAAAAAATAGTTTTCATAAAAATGACTCCATCGAACCTTGTAAATGGTCTTTAGGCCGAATAATCCAACTTCACCCAGCAAAGACGGCAACATTCGCATGGTATCTCTGCGAATATGGAAACAGTTATATATGCCCAACACCTGGCTATTTATAACGACCCAACCTAGCAGTATAGTATCACATGCATCGGAATTAGAGAAGACGTTTCCATTAAACATTAAACAAATCTTGACATAATTTTAATATTATGTTTATAACACGAACACGAAGTAACCTGATATTGACTGCATGTAATTGTTTGTACTTATTTTGTATATATAGTTGTTCAGAATAGGAAATAAACCAGTATCGAATCGTATAGCATTTTATACTCATTAAAATGTACTATTACTAGTACATAAATCTACAAAATCCTTCTTGGCTCATCAGGACCGTAGAGATAAATAATACCCTATATCACGAAAGGCAGGATTCCTCCCTCTCTTTTGTCTTCAGCTGGTAAAATTCTGGTACGAATCCAAAATGGCGAAACAAAATGGTGGTTTAATAAAATATTTAAAAATTCTGCCTCGAAAAACTACTTAATGGATTGATTTCAAATTTTGTACAATGAATAATTAGGGTATAGAAATGAACTGATAAAATCGTGGTACGAATTCAAGATGGGGGAATAAAATGGTGGTCAAAAAATGTTTTGTAATTTTTGTAACAGAAATCTCCAGGTTTTACATATCTTTACGCTTCAGAGTCCCTAGACACCAAAAAATACGTTTTATCAATTCCATCGATCTGTCTGTCTGTCATTTCGCGGCATAGCTTAAGAACTACTTACCAAATTGACTTAGTTCAAATTTTGCACACAAATCAAGTGTTACATAGGAATGAACTGGTAAGATTTTGGTATTAATCCAAGATAACAAAATAAAATGAGGCCTAATCAAATCAGCTTGTAAAAATCAGTAAACTTCCTTTACTTTCATTATCAATTTTTTCTATTTGTTAAGAATAATAAGTGTGACCCAATTTAGTTCAGTACACAGTCACAATACTCACAATATATGTTTTACATATACTGCCTTTTCATTTTTATTGGGCGCCATTTTGTTTCATCCTATTGGATTCCCACCAATATTTTACGATTCTCTGTCTACCTATGCCACACTTGACTATTGGACATAATTTAAAATAAATAGTTTCTACATTGACACATACCGCCATTTTGCTACATCATGTTGAATTTGTACCAGTTTATTCCATTTTCACAATTAATTTGCCTGCAAAATTTAAAATTTAAATTTTACCAGTTGATTCCAACATAGTACTTGATTGGAAATAAAAAGTAGTTTTTCCATAATAATTTTTTTAACATTTCACTAGGCCACCATTTTGTGTCACCATTTTGGATTTTTACCAAAATATTACCAGGTCATCCTTATATCAACCTTAATTTTTTGTACAAATTTAATGTCAATCGGATAAGTATTCTTTAAGCCATGCCGCGAACTGACATACCGAAAGACGTACCGACGGAATTGATAAAACATATTTTTTAGCATCTAGGGACGCTAAAACGTAAAGATGTCTAAAACCTGAGAGGGTGATTTTTTCATGATTACAAATATTTTATTTGACCGCCATTTTGTTGAGCCATCTTGAATTAGTACCACAATTTTACTAGTTGATCACTATACCCCAATTAGTTATGACATATAATTTGAAATCAAATCATTAAACAGTTTTTCAGGCTGAATTTTTAAAGATTTTTGTTACCAGTTGATTCCAACATAATACTTGATATTTTTGCAAAATTTGAATTGGATGAGCAGATTTTTAATAATAATTTGTTTAACGTTTCATCCCCACATGACAGACAGACAGACCGACAAAATTGAGAAAACATGTTTTTCGTCATCTAGGGACCCTGAAACGTGAAAATCTGAAAAAATCTCGGACAGTAATTTTTTTACGATTATAATACTTCCCTTTTACGAGGGAAGTAAAAGCTACTTGTTAGATTAATTTCGAATTTTGTGCAAGCATTAAGCGTGATATAGAAATAAATTGGTAAAGTTTTGGTAAGAATTTAATATGGGAAACAAAATGGCGGTCAAAAAAAATTAACGTTAAAAAATCTTCATTAGTTATGAATCGCCGTCGGATAAAGTGCAATACGCTACGTTAGATACGATGAATATGCGTACCGGTGGTTGTCAGTGTCACTGCATATATGTTTTAATCGGTTTTTATTAAAGTCATTTATAAAGTCTATTTAAAAAACCTGTATGTATGATTAAATATCAGCCAACTGGTTAATTAGACTATTGTTTCTGATTTATAAGAAAAGCTCAATTTTTCTGTATTTTTCCGTGTCTATCAATTTCACGCACTTAATTTTTCTGGATATGTTAAACCTCACCTAAGCATCATTTTTAAAACAACCAATTAAAAAGTTTAAGTTTACTTAAGTAAAAAATTGCGATTTCCGCAGTATGTTTTACTAAGTTTATAAAGTAATAACCACCTCCTAGTTGCCAGGTTTAAGGTTATTAATAAACATTTTCAATAAGCTTTTGTTTGTTATCATCTGCAATTAGTATTTGTTTATTCTTAATCAGCTGATAAATGCACAAGACAAACTGGAATAAAGCAGAATTAACGGTAGTAATATTCGTTTATCGTTAGCACATTTAAATATGATCATAAAAACATGTCAGGAATGATAAGTTTTGTTAAGATTATTAATGAACCTCACAGCACATAATATTTCCACGATCCTACACAACTCTCCGTTAGGGTGAATAAAATGATATTATGAATAAACACACATTTTATTTTAAACTGCCAAATCGAAAAAGTAAAACAATTTCACATTAACATTCCGGCAATTTATGTGTTAATTATTTCCCAAAGTAATATGCCTAATATAAATTAAAGTTTAGTATAAGTAACCTGACCATTTTTAAACTATCGAAAAGTTTAATTTTACGGGTGATTCACAATCACGAAAATCTCGAAACAGAAACCTGATATTTTAAGCAGAATAAATTCTCGATTCTGTTACTACACTAAACCACAATGTTCAGCGTAGCGGACCGATATGGGTCACTGAAAGACAATTTTTAAAGGTCATTTATTTGTTCGCGGGCCAGAAATCTATATATTATGGATAAGAGTAATTTTATTCCAAATTGATCAGCCAGAGCTATCTAATACTGTCCTTTGTTGACACGACATGGTTTTTACTTCCCTCGTAAAAGGGAAGTATTGTAATCGTGAAAATATCACCCTTCGAGATTTATCACATCTGTACGTTTCAAGGTCCCTAGATGCCGAAAAACATGTTTTCTTGATTCCGTCTGTCTATAGGTCTGGCTGTTCGCGGCATAGCTAAAAAAATACTTACCCGACTGACTGACGGTCACATGGAGATGACTTGATAACATTTTGGTAAAAATGGCGAAACAAAATGGCAGCTCGATGAAATGTTAAAAAAATATTACTAAAAATTTATCTAATTTACCTCAAATTAAATATTACGTAGGAATCAATTCGTAAAATTTTGGTACGAATCCAAGATGGCGAAACAAAACGGCGGCTTAATAAAATATTTAATAATTCAGCCTGAAAAATTTTTTAAAAGATTGATTTCAAATTTTGTGCAAGAATTAATTGTGGTGTAGGCATTAGAAATATCTTTTCTCAATTCGGTGTGTCTGTCTGTCAGGTCGTGGCGTAGTAACAAATTATGTACCCGATTCAATTCAAATTTTGGTAAAAAATTAATGATCATATGGGGATGACCTGGTAATATTTTGGAAAAAATCCAATATGGCCGAACAAAATTGCGGCCTAGTGAAATACTAAAAAACTATTAACCAATTTACCTCAAATTTTGCACAAAAATAATCAAGTGTTACAAAGGTAACATTTTGGTACGAATTCAAGACAGAAAAACAAAATGACGGCCTAATAAAATGTAATCAGCCTGAAAAACTACTTATTAGATTAATTTCAAGTTTTGTGCAAGCATTGAGTGTGATATAGAAATAAAATGGTAAAATTGAGATCCCAACTCAAGATAAAAAAAAATAGATGCAAAATTTTGCAGAAAAATGGTACGAATTCACCATGATTGAACAAAATGGCATTCTTAAAAAATCAATGTTAAAACTAAAATTATGCCGAAAAATCAAGTATGGATAGGTAGAAACTGGTAAAATCCAATATGGTGGATACATGTCACTAAATGAATATGCGCGGAAGGAAAAATTCATAACGAGGGAAGTTCCGGTTAAAGTAAATTTCCGATTTTTTTCTTCTAGATTACCATTAAATTCGTAGTTTTTGACTAAACACTGTTGTTGATAACAGTGGCGTAGCCACGAGGGATATATACCCCCCGAGCCACAAGAATCTTTAAAATAGTCGGAATATTTTATAAAGGTGTTATGTTTGTGCAAAAAAGAAAGACAAGGACTTTTTTTGTTAGTTTTATTTTTTTCGGTAGTGTATTCCTATATATTAACATTAAATTCGTTGTTTTTGACAAAACACTCTTGTTGATAATAGTGGCGTAGCTCCAAGAATCTATAAATATAGTCGGATTATTTTATTAAATATATCCCCCATAGAACCGTCCGCTGATATTCTAATTAGAATATCAGGGCACGGTGTCCATACCTCTTTAAAATAGTCGGAATGTTTTATAAATTTTTATGAAAATAACAATTTTTGTGCAACGCCTGTTTGAAGTCAAGAAAAATTGGATATTTTATCTTAAATACCTCGAAAACGATTATATTTTTACATAGAACATGGTATATACAATGTATCTGTTTTTTTAGTAGATTCTAAAAATTTAGTAAAATATCTTATAACAACGAACAGAGACGTGCCGTCCGCCACGCCAAAAAGACGCCGAAGGCGCCTAAATATTTTAAAAATATTAAAATCCTTTTTTTTTTATTTTCAAAAAAAATAAACACAAAAGTAAAAAAATCTGAAAGTACCTACCGGTGGTGAAAATACATTATATTGTTCACCTGTGATGAAATTTTATTACTCCTTTGTCGCGACGTCAACCGACGCGAGGCCGACCGACCGCGACGGCGCGTTATCTGCGGCGATCGGAAAACAATTTTCTTGTTTAAACTCGCAAGATTTTGCGTGTTCGTAATCGATCTAGCCTAGCAGGTTAATTGTTAATTTTTAATTCGTCTTTTGTGATAGGCGCGAAGACACATAAAGAGTAACTTATTTGCTATATTACGTATCTACTGCAGTTGCAAAAAATTATTACAAATTGAAATAAGGTAAGTAAATAAATGAATAAAAATGCAAATTATTGTTTTTCTTTTTAACTGACTTTCTGTATGTATGATTTTTTATGTTGTGCTTTTTATAAGCGTGGATTATTTTGCGATGGCTTGACCGATTGGAATGAATGAATATGTCATTTGAAAGGGTTTAGTTTTTACTGTTTTTTGTTTACAAAATAAATGAGGGTTAATGTTTTTTACAAGCTTTTATTTAACTTGCTTGTAATGTATGTATGTTTGTTCGGGCAAAATCTTGCAAGTGAAATTTGACTAACTTGCCGATGTTCGATCAAGCTGAAATTTTGTACACATATTTAGGTCCAATGACAATGCATTATTATTCAAAAATTGAATTGGTACAGGGCCGTATTCAGGAGGGCGGGGCCCAAATTTAACTTTCCGATGTTCGATCGAGCTGAAATTTTGTACACATATTTAGGTCCAATGACAATGCATTATTATTCAAAAATTGAATTGGTACAGGGCCGTATTCAGGAGGGCGGGGCCCAAATTTAACTTTTCTATTCGATCAAGCTGAAATTTCGTACACGTATTTAGGTTGAATCACAATGTAATATGAACCAATAATTGAATTCTTACAGGGCCGCATCCAGGAGGGCGGGACCCAAAATTAACTTTCCGTTTCTATGAATAAAAATATAAAATTTATAATATCCGTCGAATAAAGTTATCGGGAGATGGAAGTACTGGCCCTTACTAAGCTAATTTGTTACTACGTTAATACCTACTAAAAAGTAAAAAATAATAAAAGGAAAAAAAAACTTTTTAAAACAAGCTTTTATTTAGGTGCACTAAAAAGTAGAAAATAAACGTTAAAATAAATCAAACCCATTATTTTCTAACATTAAATATTTTTTATATGAAATAAAAGCTTGTCGCGAGAATGTAAATACAAACTAATATTGACATTACTAACTTTTTAACAACTTGGAAGTGTCACATTTCTGTCTTTCTAGTTCCCATCCTCACTTCCCTGCCTACGTATGAAAATCGATGGTAATATTTATATTCTCGCGACAAGCTTTTATTTCATATAAAAAATATTTAATGTTAGAAAATAATGGGTTTGATTTATTTTAACGTTTATTTTCTACTTTTTAGTGCACCTAAATAAAAGCTTGTTTTAAAAAATTTTTTTTTCCTTTTATTTTTTTTATTTATTGTATTTATAGATGCCCAGAGAAGAAAAAAAGAAATTGTCTGGTTATCAAAATTTGCTTAACAAGCGAAAACGGGAGAATGACTTAGAGAATACTAATTTCAAAATCACTAATTTTTTTCGAACGACCGCACAAGACACTACTTCTGATGACAGTGATTTTCTACATTCAACAGAATCGAACTTGCCATCTGAATTAGAAAAGCAAGCTAATAAGGATGGAAATGCAATGGAACTAGAAGCAGAAGCTGATACGGTTGAATCGTTGTCAGTACCAACAGTATCATCATGTTCGAGCAAGCAAGACGAATTATCCGAAGAAGCGCCCCTTTCCAACGATCCGGGTCTGTGGCCGAGTGTATTATCTCCAATTCAGGTGCAAGAACTTGTCGAAAAAGGTTCAATGCATTATCAAAATAAAACTATATATCCTAAAGACAAAAGTGGACGTAAGTTTTCCGATCAATATTTTACTCGAGTTTTGTTAAATGGTGAAAAGGTCCAGCGTCATTGGTTGCTATATTCTATTGAAAAAAATGCAGTATTTTGCTTGTTGTAAAATATTCAATGATCCTAACAATCCATTAACTTTTAAAAATACAAAATTAAGTAACCAAAACGGTTTCAATGACTGGCATCATTTAAGCGAACATCTGAAAATTCACGAAAAAAGTAAATCCCATTTTCAAAATTTAAGTGTCTGGTCAGATTTGCAAGAAAGATTAAAAACTAATCGAACCATTGATTCGGAAATGCAAATTTTATTAAAAAATGAAACTAAACGTTGGCGCAGTATCATTGAAAGAATAATTTATACAATTCAATTTTTGGCTGAACAAAACTTAGCTTTTCGTGGTCCTAGTAACAAATTATTTGAAAGAAATAATGGAAATTTTTTAAAATGTATAGAAATGATAGCAAAATTTGACCCAGTAATGTCTGCCCATATTGATAGATCTCAAAAAAATATGCCACTTTACCTTGGAGATAAAATTCAAAACGAAATCATTCAATTAATTGGTGACAATATAAGAAGTAATATTTTAAACGAAGTTAAAGAAGCCAAGTATTTTTCTATTTTACTTGATTGTACTCCTGATGTTAGCCACCAAGAGCAGATTTCTGTTTGTTTAAGGTACGTTAATATAAAAAACAATACATTTAGTGTCGAAGAACGTTTTTTAACATTTCAGCCCATAAGTGATACAACAGGTGAAGGCTTAACACTTTTTTTACTAAAAACTTTGGAAAATTATGGCTTAGACATCTATAATATGCGTGGCCAAGGTTATGATAATGGTTCAAATATGAAGGGAAAACATCAAGGTGTACAAAAAAGAATTTTAGATATTAACCCACGAGCAATGTTTGTACCTTGTTGTAACCACAGTTTAAACCTTGTGATAAACGATGCTGTCAAATCCAATATTTTTAGTATAAATTTTTTTTCAATTGTTCAAGAATTATATAATTTTTTTTCTGCCTCAACGAATCGCTGGTCTGTTTTAAAAAGTAATATTTCAAGTCTGACAATAAAACCTTTATCAGATACTAGATGGTCTAGCAGAATTGATGCAGTAACACCTCTAAGATTTCAGTTGGGCGAAATTTACGATGCTCTTTATGAAATTTTATCCGGAAATAAATTCGATAATGCTACAAAACATCTAGCTACCTCCCTAGGCAAAAAAATTAAAAATTTCGAGTTTGTTTGTATGACAGTTTTATGGTACAAGATTTTAAGTAAAGTGGATGTAGTTACTAAGATCCTGCAATTAAAAACATTTGACATTTCTCAGGCTTGCAAAAGTTTAAGTAACCTTAAGGAATTTTTAAAAGAATATCGATCTGACAAAGGCTTTAGTGACTTATTAGTAGATGCCAAAGAACTAGCTTCTTGTTTGGATCTTAACGCACAATTTACACCTGCAGAAAATTTAAGGCCACGAAAGATTAAAAAACAATTTTCTTACGAAGCTGACGACCAGCCGATCGAAAATCAAGAAACGAAATTTAAAGTAAATTGCTTTTTTGAAATGTTAGATATTACCCTTTCATCCATAGATGAAAGGTTTAAACTATTATCGTTTCATTTTGATGTTTTTAACTTTTTGTGGAAAGTTGAAGATTTTGGCAAATATTCTGACCAGGATCAATTTAATTTTTGTAAAAAACTGGAAGAAACCTTAACTGACAAAGATCGAGACGAGAAAGATATAGACGGAATAGAACTTTTACACGAATTACAATTTCTGCAAAATGGAGACAAAACCGCAACTGTAATTGAAACACTTAATTACATTGTAATAAATAACCTAACCCACTCATTTCCAAACATTACCATTGCATTGCGCATATTATTAACAATTCCAGTTTCTGTAGCTACAGCCGAAAGGTCATTCTCTAAATTAAAGTTGATAAAAAATTATTTACGATCTAGAATGGGCCAAGAGAGGTTACAAAATCTTGCTATCATTTCTATAGAGTCTGATTATTTGAAACAACTTGATATAGAAAATCTTGTTAAAGAATTTGCGAAAAATAAAGCAAGAAAAGTTCAATTTTTGTAAAACCTTTTTATCATCTATCATGTATCTATTTTAAAAACATTCGTTATTTTATTTTATTTCTTATTTTGTAATAATGTTTTGTTATTTTATAATTAATACTGTTTTTGTTTTGTTATTGGTCTTTCGGATCTATTAATGTATGTAGGTATTTATTTTGTATACTATCTTTTATCTTTTTCCTGTTTGTCACCAAAAAAATATATGTAGATATAAAAATATAGTATAGTTTTTTTTTAATCAGTGCGTGTACTGTAATGTACATAAGTAACGGTCTGTTTACATAGATCAGATTCAGATATAGGGATATAGGGTTAGCAAAGGGTTTTTATGGGTTCAAAATGGAGGTTTTTGGGCGTGGCAGTCATGACTACAAAAAAAAATTGCCTCCAGTAGCGGCCCCTGCGGTGGGCTTTTTTAAGGGCCGGGCGCCAATTATTATTTCGCACGACGGCGCCGAGAAGCGTTGGCGCGTCCCTGACAACGAAGATAAAAAGCATTGTAATGTTCTTTGGAATACCCTGTAGATACCTGAATACTTATTTTCATACACACATATTTAAATACATAATTTTACAATACAGAATTAAAATCTTACTTCCTTACACAGATTAGGAAAAGGTAAACATCATATTATATATGTATTTTACGATCTTTTCGATTGTTTTTGTTATTCTTAGTTTTTTCCTGTATTAGTTTATATTTGTGTATTTATTTTCTGCTAATTTCATTTTTTTTTACTTAAAAACAAACAAATCCTTTTAGTTTTTTATTGCGTTTAAGGAAAGGAAGGTCCCGTTACGGTAAAGCCTTACACTTATTTATTAAAACAAATTTTTGGTCGCCATATTCGAATGGTATCGGAATCTTACCAATCATTTCTATATACCACTTCATTTTTGTGCAAAATTTGACATCAAAGCGAACTTCAGATATAGCAAACAGCCAGAATAATGTAATTTGAAATACATTGTGTCAGAGATTGCTGAAGACGGGGCTAGACTTTCCCCCGAAACGTTTCAGTCTCAACAATTTAGAATTTAAATGTAATTTTATATATTATTCTTATTGTTATTATAATCTTGTGTGGCGAAATATCCACAACAATTTTCTTCTTAAATCATGAATCCGTCACTACAATTTCGTAATTATCAATTTCCTACACTTTAAAAATTCCATAATAATAATCGGTATTCGACTAAAAAAGATTAAATTTGAAGATTTTTACAGTCACCTGTAGGCTAAAAGTATGTACTTAAAAATATACAAAGTATAGACACGTACAACTTTCATCTAGAATATTTTTAAAACTTTTAATTTTATACTCGATTTTTTTTAATTTTTCACCACTTTGTTTTCTCTAAATATGTCTGATGAAGTGTAATTTACTATTATTCCTTTCAATATATAGACAATTTTGGATTAGCACATTTTATCATTAATTATATTTCCACTGATGAATTTGTTCATGCCGCAATTTTAAAAATTTAAACTAAAAATATTACATCAGCAACAACAAAACTACGCTGCAGGTATTTGCGTTTGTTTTGTTAATATATTATGAGTATATTTAGTTTCTAAACATAATAAAAATGAAGTGTATGAAATTGGCAATTTTACTTTTGATTGCGTAAACTCTGCAAGAGATTGGAAATAATTATTAAATAAAATATCTATTTTCTGATAAATATAATTTGCTGTACTGGTTTCCAAACTTTTTTGCCCTGTAGACCACTTGTCGAATTACTTCTTTGCTGTAAAAACCCTGACTAGGGATGAGCGATAATAGATTATGCGTATCGATAGGCGATATGTAAAAAAGAGTGGCGGCTTCTCCATTAGGTCATATGGTCAATGACCCCCCATTTCCAAACAAACAACTAAATAAAATAATACATAATTTATATTTTTTCATTTTTTTTTTTAATTTGGAAATTCCCTTTATTATTGTAAGCGTATAAACACCTTGACCGTTCACTTAATTCCGCGACACACCATCGATGCATGTTGGCATCAATCACGGCTGGCGGCCCGCGTTGTCCTCGTGGTTATAAACGGAGGCCAGTTTTTCACGATTAAATTCGCATAGGAAATATACGGCTTACGTTGGCAAAGTTTGGGTCAAAAGCCGCGCCAAGGAAACTTAAATATTTAAGTTAATCAACTGCAGTTGATGCGTTTAATGTGGATCGTGTGATAGGTTGTGTTTACGATTGCGCATTTTTATAGATTTTATTTACAAGACTTTACATTTTTTTTGCTGATTTTGTGGTTTAAATTAATGTTTTAAAGAAAGTTGGCCACAGTGTTTTAGAATATTAAGACTTTTTTCAATTATTTTTGCGAGCTGGACTTAAGAGGCTCGAATTTAAGACCAGTAGTCGATCCTTGCCGAAATTTAAAATCCAGCAAACAAGTAAAGACAAAAACAAAGTAAATCGTTATTTTCGTAAAATTATGTAGGATTTATGTGCCTGAACATGCTGTTGCGAAGTAAAACTAACATTTTTTTTGTTTCGTGTATCTGATTTTTTCAGATGACCCTTTCTGGTGTATTGACCCCCCTGAAAGGTTAACCACGGCCACTGGTAAAAAATACTCGTATACATTTTAGTTATCCATAGTTATTGCAACCCTATCGACAGTTTATTGCTACCTATCGATGGTTATAACAAAAACGGTTTTAAGAGGCATCCCTAGAAAGGGAACAAACATCCCTCAAATAAATCAGGGAGAAAACGTCCTCACTTTCATTTTATAACTTTAGCGCCATCATAATAACTCAGTGAGCAAAAAAGAGCTCAGCTTCATAAGTATGCAACCCATTTAACAATTTTTAAGTTTCTATAGTTCCCAGATACTTATCGGTATTATTTGAGGCCTGTCGTTACTTATCGGATAACTATCGACATATAGATATTTTTTATTTACCTATTATTCTTTAAATATGGATAACCGATCGATAACTATAGATATATCGATAAAATGTCCATTCCTACCCCTGACTACCTGAATACTGATTTTAACTCATTGACATAATTTATATAGACTGGCCCCGTTACACATTCAATGTTTTATTTTGAAGCCAACGCATAAGAGAGAAGGAGCTTATTAAGGCGGAAATCCAATTAGTTGCGAGAGACAATATTGCCTTAAATAGCTCCCTCTCTCTCGCACTGTGTTGGAGTCAATGAAGTGTCGCAAACCCCAGTCTATTAACCTATTATGTCTATAATCTTACTAAATGTTATAATCTTAAATGAGTTGTTCACAACTAACATACTAATGCTCACTTCCATAGGACTTAAGGGCATTTAAATGTTGAACCTAGGCAAAACGACATAATCTTGAATGTTTTTAGATAGATTTTATCTACTAAATCTTGTCGGTGGATGAACCAGTGATTTGCAAATATCTCAGGTACCTCTTGGCTAAAATAGCTCAAAAAACCGTTAAAGCGCCCAAATATGGCTGGTGTTCTTCCACTGATATTATATTTGTTAAAGGGATCACTCTTTCCATAAAATAATGTTTCAAAACATTGAATACTGATTCGCCTTTAGTGTATGTCTGTTGTCAAAGTTCTGCAAAAATTATTCTTGATGAATTTCTTGGTTCATTACAAAACAAATATATGTCTTAATAATGTACTAGGTAAAGTTGAGTCGTCCAGTTGAAGGGAGAAATTGTTCGTATGCACAGATAATTACACAAGAAGCTTTCCACATCGCGACTCATTTCATCAATATGCCTTTGAACTGTATCGTCGCTTAAAAGAATTATTTTAAGTATATCATAGGTACTTAGCAATTTTTTAATATTAAATTCCCTGACTTTTCCAGGTTTTCTCTGATTATTCCACTGAAATTCCAGGTTATATTTTGAGAAATTTTATTTCTTATAAAAAAGCCAACCAAACTAATGAAACTAAACTTAAATATAATTGTATAAGAAATATAAAATATTAAAGAAAATGCTGTAGTAATAGAGCAAGCAGGGTTACTTTAACTAGAAGAGGTATACATTTTTAAAAAGATAGTATGTTCTATTTAAAATGAGGTCTCAGTTCCGATATTTCCAGGAACCATAGGTTTATCGCCCTGAATTTTAAAAATGGTTCTATAAACGCGACGCAATAGTTTTGGGTAAATACAATCAAATAACGCTGGTGGAAATATAAATTTTATTATTTTTCCAGGTTTAGTATAAAAATCACCTGACTTTCTATTATTTTTTGTAAGTTCCCCGCTATTTCCCTGATTTTTAGGCAGATTTCTGAATTACCTGTCTTTTTCCGGTTTTCCAGGTCGCTAAGAACCCTGAATCAGCTGTTTCCCGATAATAGAAACCTTTCCTGGTTTTACTATGAGTAATGAGATATTGTAAGACGCAAGCAAACCATCCCTGTCTCTTTGTGATGTTGAAGCGAACATACTGTTTAGCGTGGTTCTCTTCTGATGTTTTTCTTTCAGTGTCTTAAAACTTTGTTGCACAAAAGACACATAAGTGGATGTTTCTCCTCTAGTGATGGCACAAACCTGAACTTTAAATATTAAAATAATCAATGCTAGATTGCTTTCATTTCTTTTTAGCCTCTACTATGTTATGTTGAAGATCTATCGACAAAAAAGAAGCTATTTATATGTTATTATATAAGATAAGCAAAAAAAACAATTCACTGGAGTAAAACCATATTTTTTAATTAAATATTTAGGAACTTACATCAAAACTTTGTGTCATGAAAGCTGAAAAAGTAATCAAAAACAATATGTAATTTAACTTTTAATTTTAAGCGGTTACACCTTTTCCACAAAAAAATAATAAACCTTTAAAAACCAAAAAATTACTAATTTTTACTATATCTGGCTAGTAGCCTGGAGCATAGACCATTTCTTCGTTTGGATATTTAATTGCCATGTGAATTCCTGCCTACGTGCCTGCATTCTGGTAAATTTAAACATGCATTAATAACGAATGCAACCTTGTAATGTTTAAAATTTTAAGATTTTTGGTTTTCTTTAAATAACTTGAAATATCAATATTGAAATAAACCGATACGCAAAAATATTTCAAATAATGTGAAACATATCATTTGCTTTATTGACGAAGAAAATACTACTACAAAAATCATGCTCTAAGGAAAATTATTGTGCGAATTGTTTAAGTGAATCGAAATAATTGGGATAAGTTTCATAATTTTTTTTTAAATTTCTTATGCTATTCGTGCTTTTTAGGGGCTCAAATAGCTGATTTTCTATGCTTATGCTTCTATGTCTAGGGTCTCTCCTCATATTTGGCCACTCCCAATATTGGTTTAATTGAAGACAAACTTATTGAATATAAAAGTGGTAGAGTTTAGTACGTAGTTTTGAATTAATTATTATTTATATATACAGGATATCTTAAAAATGTGTCAATTCAACAAATATATCTTTTAGTAGAACACCATGTGTATTATTATACTCATCAAATGGGTCGAGTTGTTTCCATTAAACATTACTGGAATATAATTTTCTATGTAATAAATCCTGCAACTTATGCAATTAACATTTTTTCTATCTCTTAAAATTAAGCTTATATTAGGGGCAGCGAATTAAGAGCAAAGACTCAGTACATCGATTTCTCTGAGAAGATTTGGCCAAATTGCATGATTTTTTCAAGAAGTATTTAGGATAGTGCTGAGGTCATCTTATAGCGAGCAGATTTTAAAAATATAAAAATTGGGTAATGGCTCCATTTTGAATTTTGTCCTGCGAGAAATTTGATTGCTTCAATATAAATTTAAACATTGAAATTTGATGCATAAACTCTAATTAACCCAAAACAGTAAAGAGGTGCATCCTCTGACCTATGGGGTACAAACTTTTTTCTGGTCAAGCTAATTTTGTAGGTAATAATAAATATTATCAAAAAATATTTGTTGTGTCAGTAAGTGGAAAGGAGGGATGAACCAAAATATCGTATTTCATATATTTTCCGTAGTTTTTAGAGGCACCAAGTTCAATTCTAATTCTATTAATTATTTTAATTTTTAACAATTTGTATTTTATTTTCTGTGTAGATGGCTTTATATAATTATCATATCATTGTTTGATTATGCAAGCAACAATAATATTACATATCGTCATTCTAGTCAAATTTTAAGTGCAATACACCCGATTACCTGTTCTAGTTATTAGGTACGTCCAACATTTTAACCTAGGGTTAGCCCTTAAAAACTTTGAGCCTGATCTTTTTAGTAAAACTTTTTATAAATAAAACTAAAAAGAAGGAAATAAAATTTTTATAAAAAAAATAATACCAACATCAAAAGAAAACATTGAAATAAAATATTATTTTTTATTTTTCAATATTTTCTTTTCAAGTTGGTTTTTTGCTGTCAATGGAAGTTATTTTACATTTTTTACTTAAAGGTTTTATATGTCCATCAAATAAATATCTTCTTGCTAATTATAACTATACCAGGGTTTATACGTTTATCTTTAGACACCCGAAAAATTTGAGAACCCTACCATAAGATGGAATGTATTCCAATTGATATTGATTCACTATGTAGAACATTCTTTAGCGTCTTTAAAGATCACGGTATCACACCTGACCTATTTGTAATTAGCGACATGCAACCCATTTGAGTTAATATACAGGGTTTTATATTTTAGAAACCAAAGTTCTGAAAAATTAAACACTGTATTTCTGCCAACTGCACAAAAACAATTTAAAAAAAAGAGAGAAACTTTTGTATTTTAATCGCATCTATAAAAATAGGAATGTTAATGGGGGGTTGTCTTTATTTAAACTAAAGACCCTGTAAAATAAACATACATTTAAAAGGTTTTTATGAAATTAAGAAAATCTGTTTTTTTTTCTGTATCTAAATACTAATATTTTGTGACAATATGCACTTGAAAATTTTAAATTATATGGATTATACGCCTTGGGCCACTTGCACCTCCCATAGGCATTTAGCTCCGAGGACCAGCATTAGTTTTATACCCCTATATGCTGCTATAGAGGCCATCTACCAAAGGCATTTTCTTTTGCACTTCCTCATTAAGAATTACAAACGATGCACTTGCAATGAAAATCATTGGTTCAACATTCGCTTTAACGTCTACATTGACCGAACGTATGCGTATGGTGTTGTTCGCCCGCTTTCCGACAGTCAGTTGTTTGGCAGGAATTAAAAACGAACGCACGTTTACACCGTATGCGTGCGGTGTTGTTCGTGCGGTCTTGTTCGCTAAGTGAGTAAGAACCTTAAAGGTGCGTACAGACTTGCAACAAAACCAGGAACAGAACGCAGTGCCGTCGCGAACTTCATTGCGTTTATGTTTCTTTTTTCAACTCGTTCGCCACTTTAAAACAATATTTCCTCGTTCGTGGCGAGGTTCCCAGTGATGTTAGCTGCGACGTTCGCGGTGAGATTTTATTGCAAGTATGTACGCATATTTACTTGTACTTTTAAATATATGTTATTCAACAATAATAGATCTATAGCAAAAAAGGTTTGCTTCTCGTTGCGATCTCAAATAAAGCAAATCTGCCAAAAAGCACGTCATAGATTTTAATATTGCAACGCGTCTTTACTTACGAATTTTTGAATAATGCAGTGATTAAAATGGCATCATCTGACGTAAAACTACCCCCATATGATCTTGATTCCGTCAAGAATCTTGAGCTTCTACCGGAAAAATCAGCAAACAGGTACAACAGCAACAACTATACAACATTTTTATCAGTTGGTGTCAAAAAAATGTAAACAGCGTAAGAGACGAAGTGTTTTTATGTGATTTTATGAGTCTATCGATAACCTGCAAACAAAATACTTTGTGGTCACGTTATTCCATGCTCAAAAAGTGCTAAAAATGAGACCCATTATAAAAGATTTTTCATGAATTCCAAAAAAGGAGTTTGTACCATTCAATGCGTTGGTAAATTTCCTTCTGAAGTAGCAGAATACCTGAAACTTCCAAATCCAGAATTATATACTAGGTCATAGTACGGCTGGTCAGGGGCGGCCGAGTCGTACCAGAAAATATACAGAGAAAATTCTCTTTTTAAAAAAGTAAATATTTTTCAAAAATAATTTTGCAATTATTTTTGAAAATATCTTGTAGTTTATTATTTCCTGAGCACATAGGAAAATAGGTAGGTATCCCTATTATAATTGCTTGACTAACATACAAATAACGCCATTAATAGCAGTCCGCAGGCCACCGTCCACAGATATTCTAATATATTTATTATAGACGGTGGCTAGACCAACCGATTCCATCATCTCACATGCTAGACTTCATGTACTAATTCACTCGGTACGCAGTACGTGCGCATACATCCCATGCTATTACCTTGGCTATAACGTTCGTCGTAGCTTATATCATCCAACACCTGCCCGTCTCCATGTGGCCGTATCCCCGGAACTGTTCCCAATTGAATACTACCATTTTACAGGTATTAATTGTAATTATTAATAAAATGATGCTACTTATTTTTAAATTAATTTTAGTTAGTTCTTGATTTTAGTCATGACTAATGATGGTTAATATATTATATTAGCAATTTTTACTCCATGTTACATGTTTAAATGTGGTGAAGAAATAAGTGTAAGTGAATATTTTATATCATTTGTAATTTGTTTTAGAAATCGGCCGGCCGCATCGTGGTTCTTGCTGGACAATATGCTTTTTTGGTTGTGTATGTAGCTTCCACTTTTTTATTTCCCTCTTGAGGTAAGATACAGTAAAATATCAATCCATATTTGGACCCGGCACCAATTAACACCACGTTGGCCTCAAGTAGTATAGGAACAACATAAATACCTATATTTTTTATCATACGTGTGGCACTAGTGAAAAAAACAGCCTCTATTAAATAGTTATAGAATAACGTCCAATTTTTTTCCTGCAGCACATTTATTAATTATATTATTTATATTTACCATCAATACTCTATCTATGGATATGCAAGAGACCCAATGGAACAGGTCGCTCTTGTGCTATAGTGTTTCCTAGCCAAGTTTTTAATCGTAATTTTCACGTAAAAATATGTAAATTACAAATGATGTTTGACCGGTCTGGGTGGATGGGGGGGTAATTACCTTATTACCCCCTCGCCGTAAAACCGCCTTTGATTGGCATTGAGCCTCGGTCGACCCTAAATTTTAGAGTACGAGCCGTCACTGGTTTCCTCATCGACCGTGGAGAAGGAATCACTAATATTAAAATTTTGGGAAGAGGGGGGGAATCAACCTCGATTGCAGAGGGATATTAAGTAAGATTTAAGTATTAGTCTAATCAAATATTATCCTGTCAAAGAGCAGCTGTCGCTTCAACAAACAAACATTTACCGATAACCGTTACTATGGAGAATAAAGAGGTAGAATTACCAGCAGCTTCCAACACCACAAGTAATCTGTTGTCAGCCAATAATTTTCACAATGCAACCAATTATACAGGGTTATTATTATAAAAGAGATAGAAAAATCCTTAAATACATAAGTTGTAGCAATTGTCCTGAACCGCCATAATTCGTTATCAGAAAAAAATAAATGATCATCGGAAATTAACTAAATGAGCATGTTATTTAAATTGAACACCCAGTATAATATATGTTTGTAAAATGGCTCTTTTTCTTGCTAATTATAAATATACTAGGTTTGATACCTTTATCTCTAAAAATACTGTCATAAGAGGCAATGTATTCCCGCATCGACTCCACTGATAGAACGTTTTCCGTCTCTCTCTAACACACTACCTCTTATGACGAGGTTTTTCTCAAATTGGGGTATCTTTAAAGATAAAAGTATCAAACCTAGTGTATATATTCAGCAACAAGAGACCCATTTGATGGACATATATTATACAGGGTGTTCCATTTAAAATAACAAAGTTGATGCTCATTTTGTTAATTTCCGATGCCCAATTGTTTTTTCTAATAACGAATTTTGGCGGTTCAGAACAATCCCTATAACCTTTACATTTAAGGTTTTTTTTCTACCTCTTATAATAATTGCGGTAGACGCTGCCTAAATATACCTGTACGTTCAATATAAAGATTTCAAATAATAAGCAATAGATCCAATAATATTACGTGTTTTTTTTTTTGATAATAAAATTGTTAAAAAGTGACTATACACATATTGCAATGTTTCAAACAGTAAGCAGTATCTTTATATTAACAAACATTAATAAAACTTAATTCTTTTTTGTCATTTTTGGCAACGTTGTCAAGCAACGTGTATGCAGCCGCCTCCTCGGAACCTCGTGCTCACAAATATACCTTGTACCGTTTTTTTAAGACAAAACTCGGAAATTGTTTATATATATAACAATTTAGTCGTATATTTATGCAGTTTCAGCTTTTAATGTTAATAATTAAAACGACAGTGAATTAAAAACAAAAATAATCTTCCAATGTATGTATTGTAAAATACGCGAAAAAATATGAGCTATTATACTTGAATATCAAATCGAAAATGTTATAGATGTTTATATTTAAAAGTTACTAACCGTTGGAATTATAAACAAATTAATATGTTTTTGACGTCATTTTTGACGTTTTATTCTAAAAATTTTCACGCTGAACTCAATTGTATATTGTGGAGTCAGTCATGACGAACAAAATGAACTTTCGTAGAGATCTCTCTCTGCTCTCGTGTGCAGCAGAATTACTGTCTAAACAATGCCTCCTGGGATAAACAAATAGTCAAAACTGGTTCACGAATGATGTCGTAGGCTATATTTGTAGGAAGTTTCAGATCTATATGTTGCAAATTACATGAATTATTGACATTTGCAAAAAAAGCTGTATTATAAAATGCGCATCGCAAAATGCACAAAAATTATTACACTTGCTTTTTTAAATAGAAAACCCTGTATATTATTATCTCAAATGAAAGATATTTTCTTTCTTATTTCAAACATATATGCATTGATGATATTTGTACGAGCCATTTTCGAAATATTGAGTTTAAATTATTAATGCATTCATGTATTCATTAAATCAATGCGGAATGGAAAACAAACATCTGATTTTAAGATTTTCGTTGTGGTTTAATAGTTCAAAATGACTTATCATCAGCTATATCACAGACAACGGATACCATCAGCTAGTACCTTCAGATACATTATAAAGCAATCTGATAAAACCAAAAGTCTTAAGCGAAAACAGAGGACTAAGTCTAGAAATGAACAGGAAGAATTAAGTAACTTACTTTTTTTTGAAGGGAAAATTATCTCTAAATTATTATTTCCAAATACAACAACCTCTGGTATTTTCTCATTTTAGAAAATCCAGAAAGCTCTATTTCTGACGCAGCGATATATTTTAATCGATCCAGCTATAAAATATTTACAACTTTAAAATATTATAAATTTCACCCATATAAGTTCATGCCTCTACACAATTTAAGTGAAGAAAATATGAGACATCGCTGCCGTATTGCGAAGAAATGGATGGCATATCAGAGAAGATGCAGATTTCTTAAATAATTTTTACGAGTGAAGCTTCTTTTACCACATCGAGAAATAGAAAAAATAAGCATTATTGGGCACCAGAAAATCCTCACAAAATACAAGCAGTAAAGATACAGGGTCGTAGAGCAATTGATGTTTGGTACTGCATGTTGGGTCATAAAATTATTATACTAATTATGTTACCGCACAATGTTGTGGAGGTTAACCGAATATTTAAATAATCGCTATGATTTTTGGATTGGAAGGTCTGACACACTTAGATGGCCGCCTAATAGCCCCAATCTAAGCCCACTAGATCTTTTTTGTGGGGATTTTTGAAAAACAAAGTCTACAACGACAGCCCCAAAATATACTAAAATTAAGGCAAAGGGTTGAAAATGAAATATTTGTACTTAACAGTGACCACCCATATTTTATTTCCAAGTCTATTAACAGTAAATTAAGGAAAAATATTTTTAATTGTGTAAATAACCAAGAAGGATACATTTATTTTTTGCTCCAAAAATAAAGCCTCTAGGTAGGCGACAGAATATAAAAAAACTCTGTACAATTTTACTCGCGAAGTTTAAATATTTATTATCTAAAACCCTCACTTAATTTCTACATTCCAGGGATCAACAGGAAACTGGATAATTGCATTAACACGTTAAAATTTTAACTGGCTCATGTTCTAGACCACCGCCATCACCACGTTAAATACATTAATATTGTTGTCAAGCCGCGACATGCACCAAATTGATCGCAAATAATGTCGAATTATACTGCTTTTGTAACATTCGTTATTTTCCGGTTTTAACATCAACCTGTTTCGTCACAGGAAATCAGTAATCAAATATTCATACATAATACATAAACAATGAATAATAAGTTCCCAAGGGCGCGATGTCATAATTGTAACACCAAACAAGAATGTTTAATGAGCGCAAAAAATAAATACCCATCTAAAATATGTTTTTACCGAAAGGAAATAAAAATCTGCATCAAGAAACAAACTTTCCGCTGCAGTTAATTTTAAGTCAAAAGTTTTGCAATGGAAGGGAACAACGGATTGCCTTCAGATATCTAACTTAATCTACGTCTTCTTTCTTCTGTCCTGTGGGAAGGAGTGCTTGTGATTAATCTATATACTTAAAACACTAAGCCAGATTTCCCAGCAAGTTCGTGAGAGAGTTGTACAGCACATACACATTTCTGGACGATGTGGGGAATGCGCCCCATATTCTTATCAGAACTAGGTCTGCCGGGCCAGCTACTATATTGTTATATCAGTAAAAAAGAAAGGAACTTCTTACAAAATAGAATCACAGAAACAACTATTCCGCTGGCTAATACCACGACCGGCTTTGAATCACACTGTTAAATCCTGACATTCGTTGCGAGCAATAATGTTAATATATTTTAGTTCACGTCACACCAACGTCATAATAAGGACACTACGATCCTTGTCCTGCAATGCCACAGGCGCAATAATCCATTTTAGTCAAAAGACGATCGCGATTTCGCTCTTTTTAGAGTTCATCAGGCCGGCATAGACTAGCGAGCCCCGTGAAGGGCAGACCCAAAATGGAACCACCTGTGGCATTACAAGACAAGGATCGTAGTGTCCGAAATTCAGGAGTTAAGAGTGAAAATCTATGTATGTCGTGGTACTAGCTAGCGGAGTAGTTGTTTCTGTTCGGATCGTAGTGTCTTTGTTATGCGGTTTGTGAAACGTGAAATATAATGTATTAACAAAGGAACATTTGTTTCCCAACTGTCCTCTTGGTTGGCTTTAGTTGAGACATTGACATTATTTAAAGCCAATGGTTGAAATAACGATAATTTTTAAACGGATTCCCAAATAGAGGGCTCTTTGTGACGCTATAATTCAAATACATAACATACATGTATAGTGTATACAAGATCAAAATCCCTCAGTTGCACCATTGCACCACTTATTTAGAAAAAAAAAAATAGGGACAGAATTAAACTATTAAAGTGCGTAGAGACAATGGAAAAACTGTGAAAAAGAACTATTTTTAGATAGATTTAAGTTAGAAGTAGTGTACAAATAATTAAATGGAATTTAAATACGGGATGTCTAATCAGACAAGTTGTTTACACTATATTTTAATTAACTGCTTAATAAAATGTACATATCGTTTCGCTAAATTTATAGCCCGGAAAATGGTGTAAAAACATTAAATGACCTAGGAATAGTGCTTAGAAATATTATTTTTTTAATGCTGTTATCAAAAATTTAGTATATTTTAATAGGATATTGTTAAAATTAAATCTATATATGTTTATTTATTATTTCCATGCACTTCTACTTATTTATAACAACAGACATTTTATTTTATAATGTACCGCATTAGTAGTTTTTACATTGACACACACCGCCATTTTGTTACGTCATGTTGAATTTGTTCTAGTTTATCCCTATATCACATTTAATTTTTCTACAATTTAAAGTTAATTGAATAAGATTTTTTTACGCGGATTTTTTAAAAATTTTATTTGGCTACCATCTTGTTCCCCCATCTTGAATTCGTACACCAACCAGTTTATCTCTATATCACACTTAATGCTTGCACAAAATTTTAAATTAATCTAATAAGTAGTTTTTTCAGGCTGATTTTTTAAATATTTTATTAGGCCGCCATTTTGTTTTGTTATCTAATGTTCATACCAAAATGTAACCAGTTCATTCCTATGTAACATTTGATTTTTGTGCAAAATTTGAGGTAAATTTAAAATTTTACCAGAATAATATTACCAGGTCATCCCTATATAACCCTTAATTTTTGGTTAAAATTTAAGTCAATCAGATAAGTAGTTTCTAAGCTGTACCGCGAACTGAGAGATAGACAGACAAACCGACAGACGGACCGACAGAATTGAAAAAAAAAATTTTTGGCATCTAGGGACGCTAAAACGTGAAGATATGTAAAACCTGAGAAGGTGATTTTTTTACGATTATAATTTATTTTTGCAGCAATTTTGTTCCGACATCTTTAATTTTTAATAATTTTACCAGTTGATTTCTAGATAAATTGGATAAGTAGTTTTTCAGTAATAATTTTATTAACATTTCACTAGGCCGCCATTTTGTTTTGCTAAATTGGATTTTTACCAAAATGTTACCAGGTTATCCCTATATGACCCTTTTTGACCAAAAAAGTCAAATGGGTAAGTAGTTTTTTAGCTATGCCGCAAACAGACAGACAGACCAACGGAATTAAGAAAACATGTTTTTGGGCATCTAAGTACCCTGGAACCTAAAGATCTGGACGATTTTTTCACGATTACAATACTTCTCTTTTACGAGGGAGGTAAAAAAAAGGAAGCCTTGTTATTAATGCTCTGGATTAGGAAGCATATAAAATTATCCACTACCTGGCTCTTCCTAGGATGCCGGAGAGCAAATACTTTAAAGAACTTACAGCACTGGTTAACACTCACTTCAACGTAGCTGAATCGTTTGTGGCGAGATCAATTTTGTTTTAAAGGTGTTCATGAACGGGCTACGAAATGGGCGGAGAGTACGAAGTTTGGCAATCAGTGGAAGGTTTGAAGGGGCTGTTTTGTCGTAATGTTACGTGACCATTTTGTAATAGGATTCGATAAATGATCAGTACAGTCCAAGCTTTTTAAACAAGACATCTCCATAAAATTCGCTGTCGCTGTTGAAGTGACGGTTACAGAATCAGCAGCCAAGAAGTTTCTTTGTCCATTGATTAATTTAAAAGTAAATATAAACCTTCAGTACAACATGAACCATCAAAGATACAGTTTCGCTTAAATTACGTAGATAACTCGGTTGTTCCTAAGTTTGTCAGGTCTCGACCTTTGCAATACGGCATTCGTGAAAAAGTTGAGCGCAAATTATGGAATTTAAAGAATCTAGGAGTTATAAAACCCGTCGATTTTTCTCCTTGTACAACGCCCATTGTACCGGTTATTAAAAATTCGGGAGCTGTTCCAATATGCGGCAATTTTAAAGTAGCATTAAATCATGTTTTAGATATCCATCAGTTTCCCCTGCCTCGATCTTTTTTCTAAATTTCAGGGTGGGTTAAAATAGATCTTTTGAAAGCTTAGGCTCAAATTAGTTTAGGCGAAACAGCTTGCCACAATTCCCACTCACAAGGGGTTTTTCCGGTATCAAAGATAACCATAAGGCATTGCGTGTGCGCCTTTGGAATTCCAAAAAAAAAATTGGTATAGGATATGAAAGGTTTTGTATACTTTTTTAATGATGTATTAGTTAGCGGTCGATATAATTAGAAAAACGTTTATTGCATTTAAATAAATTACTTTTAGGATTAGAAAATGTCAAGTTAAAAATTGAACCCGGAAAATGTACAGGGTTTTCCAGTATATTTTGGCACGAACCTAGAGAGTTTATTTCAATAGATACCGAAATTTCGTAAACACAAAAGTTGCCGGGTTTTTTATAAATCATCATAATTTGTTATCACAAATGCGAAAATATTTTTGGAAATGTTAAATTTTGACATGATGACAGTTTCTTTTAAATGGAACACCCTATATATTATCTCGAATTCTTAAAGATCTTTTTTTTCTTTTAATACTTTTAATACATTTCGTATATTAGTGTTTGCTATATGATGATAAACATATCAAGTTTTGCCCTCTGAGTGATAAGTAAGATCTAATTTATTTTTGCTATACATTTTACAAGAATGAAACTGAGATAAAGAAATGTTACAATTCCAGGCTACCTGACATTAACTATAGACCAGAGATGTTTTTATTGATAATATAACAAAAGGGGAAAACCTACAAATTCTTTTTATTTTTTATCGTCCCTTTTTTATGTCAGTTCGGAGCAGATAGCGAAAGCTTTGAGTGGCGGTTGTTCCGGTCTTAGAAAACTAGGTCGAGAAGAATGGTCGGTTGCCAAAGAATATTGGATACGAGATATGCATTAAAAGAATATGACTTAAAACTCTGGTTATATTTTTTCTTGATATCATTTACTAAATTAAAGTTTTTTAACGCCCGCAAATCAAGAAAGCCGGAAGGTTTGAATTTAAAAAGGAGGCAAATTAAATATAATAAGTAACTGGAGGTAACAAAAAACAAGTTGGAAGGCCAAGAAGAAACCGACGTTTGGAGACCGTGCATTTAGTAGCGATTTACAACGACAAACTTGATAATATAATATAAAAAATCGGTAAATTTCCTTTACCCGGAACTTCCCTCGTTATGATTTTTTCCATTTGTTAGGAATAGTGGAGTGTAACCCAGTTTAGTTCAGTACATAGTCACAGTATATATGTGTTACACATCCTGTCTTTACAAAGATTTTTATTGGGCTCCATTTTATTCCATATTATTGGATTCCTACCAATATTTTACCAGTTTCTTTCTACCTATGCGACACTTGACTTTTGGGCATAATTTAAAATGAATTCAATAAGTAGTTTTTACATTGACACATACCGCCATTTTGTCACGTCATGTTGAATTCGTACCAGTTTATCCCATTTTCACATTTAATTTTTCTGCAAAATCTAAAGTCAACTGATCAAGATTTTTTTACGTTGGTTTTTTTAAAAATTCTATCTGGCCGGCATTTTGTTTCACTATCTTGCACAACAATTGAAATTAATTTAATAAGTAGTATTTTCAGACTGATTTTTTAAATATTTTATTTTGTACTGCTATCTTGGATTCATATCAAAATGTTACCAGTTTATTCCTACGTAACACTTGATTTTTGTGCAAAATTTGAAGTAAATTGGATAAATAGTTTTTTAATAATAATTTTTCAACATAGTTTCTCCATATTGGATTTTTACCAAAATATTACCAGGTTACCCATATGACCCTTAATTTTTGACTAAAATTTGAAGTCAATATGGTAAGTAGTTTTTAAGCTATGTCGCGAACTGACAGACAGACCGACAGACGGACCGACGGAGTTGATAAAACATATTTTTTGGCATCTAGGGACGCTTGAATTAGTAACACAGTTTTACTAGTTGATACCATAATTAGTTATGACACACAATTTGAAATCAATCCATTAAGTAGTTTTTTTCAGGCTGAATTTTTAAATATTTTATTAAGCCGCCATTTTGTTCCGTCATCTTGGATTCGTATCAAAATTTTACCAGTTGATTCCAACATAATACTTTGATGTTTGTGCAAAATTTGAGATAAACTGGGTTTTATTATTAATAATATTTTTAACATTTCACTAGGCCGCCATATTGGATTTTTACCAAATCAACCCCATATAACCCTTAATTTTTAATCAAAATTTGAAGTCAATCGGGTAGGTAGTTTTTAAGCTAGGCCGCGAACTGACAGACCGACAGACAGAATTGATAAAATATATTTTTCGGCATCTAGGGACCGTGAAGATCTCAAAAAATCTCGGAAGTTGATTTTTTCACGATTACATACTTCCCTTTTACAAAGAAAGTAAAAATGAATACTTTACATTAGACTACTAATTACTGATTTATACATAAGTTTTGAAATATATGGGGTGGGTATAAATTCAAAATTGTAAACGCGCGTAAAATTTTATGTGAACGGAAGCAATTCGTCGCTGCAAAAAATCTTTTAATTCAGAAGAAAATATGGGATTCATGTACCTCGACGAAACTTAATAAAAAAATCTGATTCTAATAAACAAATCTATCCAAATTAAAGAGATAAGGCGATTTTTGATCTTACATGCCGGTACTAATTTAGACTTTTTAGATGGGTGTGATTTTCTTCTATATTCAAGTAACAATCACGTACTACCAACCAACAAAAAAACCTACATATTTTCTTGCACCTTTGACTCAAAACTAACAAAAAGACAATTATACGATGCAGTAATTTTTTTCCGAAATAGACCAAAACATTACGTAATTGACGAAATGTTGAAAGGAGACGGTCATGAAGTTCTTAGATTAGTCCCATACCTTGTCAGTACTACTCAGTACAATCAAATTGAAATTTTGTAAGAACTTTTACAACAAAATCGCACATTCGTAACCATCCAAAAAATGGCATGAACCCCTTTTAAAATGTTTACCAGACGTGGCAAAATTTTTGTGTGGTATAGACGACAGAAAACTACATGCCCTACTTATTGAGTTAATTATGGCTGGACATAAAGGATATTAAATCTAAAATACTGGATTTATTAAGAGATCAAAATTTACCTTAAAATAACACTTCAGCAAAAAGTATCTAAAGTTTATCTCAAGGCTCTCATCTTGGCCCTATTCTTTTTTTTTTGCTGCCGTTGACAGATACGATTATGGTGTGCATGCAATCACTTACCGAATCCAAATATTTCTTCAAATACAAAGACACTAGTTTCAGCATATCAGCAATCCCACCAACAACAACAAAAAAATGGACCTCTTGTTAATGACACGATGCATTTAAATTTGGGGGTTATCTTGGATAAAAAAGTATGTTTCGTTCGGTATTCAGATAGCACTGTCTTGAAACACACAACTTAAAACAAAACAAGAATGTTGCTCTATTGGCTAAAATATTTACAATGTTATTCGTATAACCAGGCTTAAGAGGGTGCAAAATAAATTCGTTAAATGCAACTTATACTAGCACCACTTTCCCTCCAATTATATTTCTTATATAACCAAATTTCAAGCATGGTTTCGACATAGACTTTCTTGTGAGAAATGATCTGGAAGATAAATGAATAATTGGTGTTATTTTCTTAGATTATAAAGAGGCGTTTGAGACATATGTTGCTTTTGAAACTCCAGAAATGTGGGTTCGGGTCTACCATTATCGAGTGGATGAAAAACTATTTACAAAGTCGTGATCAGTTTTTGAAATTTAATGGTTTTCGACCTTCAACAAAAAAAACAACAAATTTTGGCACAGTCTTGGGGCCAAATTTTGTTTCTCCTTTATATACTCGTAAATGATTTTGTTTTACATACTGAGAATTATAATATTCAATTATTCGCAGATGATTAAATAATATATGTTGTGGGAAAGGATGTAAACACTTTGAATTCAAAAATTCATTGAATTTTCAAATGGTTAAAAATGATCTTTATGTCAATATAAGTAAAAATAAATGTATATTAATCAAGAAGTTAAATATGGCAGATACTTATGATCATGTAGATTTTTTATTGAACAACACAAAACTCGAACAAGTTAATGAGATTAAATATTTAGGAGCTAACATTGACGAGCTCCTGTCTTTCTCAAAGCATTTATATATCAAACAAAATATCAAAAAAGCTAATTTATTAGGTAGAATAGGAAAACACCTCATTTTAATTTATGTGCAACTGTCTTGTTTTTGTTTTCTAAAATGGAGTTGGAGTTATTTCAAAAGAGGCAAAATAGACATATGCGCAATATACTTAAGTGCATTGCTCGTACTAATAGAAAATATATGCTCGATACACTAAAATTACTTAGTGTTAAGCGGGTAATTAATTTAAAAACTTTAATATTTAAGCCAAAAAAATATGTTCCTAGACATTTGTTAAACAATTGTACATGTATATGAGACTGACAATACGAAGCAGGCATATAAATCTTTTATAAATAAGCTTAAAAAATATATTAAACAATCTACTTCCAATATAAAGCTAAATAGTATAAATAGAAAAAGAAATTCATGGGTGACAGCAGGAATAATACAATCCATTAAGAGGAGAGATCAATTAAAGAAGAGCTTAAACGAATCCTACTCTCAAGAACTCTTAAATTCTTACAAAAAATATAGAAATCTTCTCAACAAAACTATAAAAAATGCCAAAATACAATATTACAAAACTAAAATTTTTGATTAAAAAAATAATTATAAAAAAATATGGACATTTATAAATGAAGCTACTAGGACAAATAAAAACAATAAGAACGAGAATATTGACATTATACATAATAATAATCTAATTCACGATGACTATGAAGTGGCTAATATTTTTAATAATTTTTTATTGATGTAGGTACTAACGTTCAAAAAAATATTACACGGCAAGGTGTTTATACAGATATATACAATAGAAATTGTAAATCACTCTACTTACGACCTTTGCTAAAAAACGAATTAATTAAACACATAAATTCACTTAAAAACAGTTCTTGTCCAGGAGAAGATGAAATAACTTCACAGCTAATAAAAAACATACACTTGGAAATTCTTGATCCACTTTTATATATAATAAATCTAAGTTTTAAAACCTGTATTGTGCCCAATGCCTGGAAAATTTCCATAGTAACACCAATTTTTAAGGGTGGAGACCCAAAACTTACAACAAACTATCGTCCAATATCAGTAATTAATAATTTTGGTAAACTATTTGAAAAATTTTTCAAATCTAGAATCGTTGACTTTTTAAAAAAAGAATCACTTTTATATTCGGGTCAATACGGGTTTAGAAATAAAAAGAGCACTGAGGATGCTGTATTTCAATTAACTAAAAACATAATAGATTCATTTCAAAATAATAAAAAAAGTATGGCAGTTTTTCTTGATCTTAAGAAAGCGTTTGATACGGTTTCGCATTGACCAACTGGAGGAGATTGCCATTAGAAGAGGTCCCTTGGATCTTCTAAAAAGTTACTTGACAGATAGAAAGCAAAAGACAAAAATTAACACCTTATATAGTTGTTATAAAACCATTAAATCAGGGGTGCCACAGGGCACAGTTCTAGGTCCTGTGCTTTTCTTAATTTATATTAATAAAATCGGTCAGATATTAGATAACTGTAATACTATTTCATATGCGGTCCTGCTGTTTGAGGCCGCTTCTTGGCAAGATCTTTACAGAGAGGCTGAAGATGGTATAAACAAAATCAATAATTGGCTTAATTAGTCTGCTAAGTTTAAACATATCAAAAACAAACTTCATTACTTTTTCACCTACTAATTCTGATCAACCAATTAATGAAAAAATATTTGTCCACCATATGTCATGCAAAATTCGTAACCAGAATTGCAAGTGTTTATGTATACAAAAAACAGAAAAAACAAAGTACTTAGGCATAATAATAGATCAGCATTTAAGGTGGAATCATCATATCTCATTTGTAAGCAGTAAAATTAGAAACATATTTTATAAACTTTACCAACTAAGAGAAATTCTCAATAAAAAACTACTTTTAATTCTATATGGATGTTTGATAGAATCCATTCTCAGATACTGCATAATCGTATGGGGTGGTGCTTACGTGCTTACAACTCGACTCTAAACATATTACAAGTTTGCCAAAATGCAGCAGTTAAAATACTATTCAAAAAACCACGTTTATATCCAACAAACTTACTATACACATACAACAATATTTTCAACTTAAGAAATATCTATGTATTTTTTTGTCTATCCTATCTATTAAAATTATTGGACTTATTTCCTAACATAATGCATCGACATCAAACAAGAGCCAATAAAAAGAAAATTTAAAAATTCCATTTCTACAAAAATCTGTTTGTCAAAAATTTCTGACTTATTATATCCCAAAAATGTATAATTTACCACCAATTTCTTTAAGACAAATCTTAAATAAACAAGGACTCTATAAAAAGAAACTAAGATTATTTATTCAGAAAAATCCAACATAAACAATATTAATTAAAATATTTAACACCTAATGGTATATCCTCTTAACAAAACTCAACTATATATTTATAGGTACATAACTGTCAACAAATATTATTTTTCCTAAAATAGTACTATATACAGGGTGGCCCATCGAAAACGTACCGCAAGGCATAACGGCCAGGGTAATTTTTTTTTCAAAAAATCCAAAAACACATCAATTTTGTTTGTGAGGGGGACAACTTTTGCCCTTAAAATGATCGCAAAATTTTCAACCCTCTAAGCGGGGGTGTCATCCCCCAAACTTTTTCAAATGGGAAGAGGGGTCAAGTGGTACCGCAATGAAAAGGGCTTTCTATTCTCTATACATTCCCGCTTTGGTTTTGAAAATCGGTCAAGTCATTTAGAAAATATGAAGGATTGAAATTTGAAAAATACATTTTTCAAAAAACGCATAAATTGAATTAAATAAAAAAAAACTTACCGTATTAATGAAGCAAATGCTGAAAATGTTGCCCGTCGACCTCCATACAGTAATACAAATTAGCTTCAAATCGTTCTCGAACATTCTGAAGAACTTGAGGGGTCACTTCGCGACAAACGTCAATAATTCGTGTTCGCAGATCTTCTAATGAGGCAAGTGGAGTGCTATACACTTTACTTTTTATGTGTCCCCATAGAAAAAAGTCTAAAGGAGTCAAGTCGGGTGACCGGGGAGGCCACTCAATGGCACCCCTTCGTCCTATCCACCGCCCGGGAAAGTTAGTGTTTAAATAATTACGCACATTTTGAGAGTAATGTGGAGGTGCACCGTCTTGTTGAAATATCAGTTCCGCTTCAACGTATCCAGGATTATTTTCGATGATGTCAGTTAGGGCTGGGTCGATGGTATTTTCCAGTAAATCTAAGTACATATCACCTGTTAGAGTTCCAGGAAGAAAAAAAGGACCCACAATAGAATTTCCAAAAATACCAGCCCACACGTTCAATTTCTGAGGATGTTGTGTGTGCACCTCGTGAAATACCCTGGGGTTGTTCTCAGCCCAGTACCGACAGTTATGCCGATTAACTACACCGTTCAAAAAGAAAGTGCACTCACCCGAAAAACACACATTGAATAGAAAATTATTATTATTGGCCACTCGTTCACTAATAGTTTCACAAAATTGCAAGCGGCGATCAAAATCGTCTTCGTTGAGTTCTTGTACCAACTGAATTTTATACGGGTGGAAATGGTGTTTTTTCAATATTCTTTGGACACTTGTACGATTCACGCCGGTCTCATTGGCTAATTTTCTTGTACTCAGCGTACTATCCATGGCAACTTGGCCCAATACAAAGACCTCCATAGCTTCATTTACTACAGGATTTTCCATCTGCCTCGCGAACAATTTTGCCGGAAGGTGTTTTTCAGGATGTCGTTCATTAAATATCTGCGCAACCCGATTGCCACATTCATTATTTTTAAAATAAAGTTCGATTATTTCCACTTTTTCTGCAAGTGAGTACACCATAATTATTGATAAAAAATTTAATGATATTGAGAAATTTAAACGCACAAGTTACAGAACAGCTATCTAGCAACTACCGCACCTGATCGTTGTGGCATGTCAAATCACTAAAATCAGCAGTAAACATCTAAAATAACAGGACAAAAATAGCGAATTGGTCGAAGGAATTTATCCTTATCATTTACTCTGATAATTTGTAAATAAACATTTTAAATTTCAATCCTTCATATTTTCTAAATGACTTGACCGATTTTCAAAACCAAAGCGGGAATGTATAGAGAATAGAAAGCCCTTTTCATTGCGGTACCACTTGACCCCTCTTCTCATTTGAAAAAGTTTGGGGGATGACGCCCCCGCTTAGAGGGTTGAAAATTTTGCGATCATTTTAAGGGCAAAAATTGTCCCCCTCACAAACAAAATTGACGTGTTTTTGGATTTTTTGAAAAAAAAAAAATTACCCTGGCCGTTATGCCTTGCGGTACGTTTTCGATGGGCCACCCTGTATATGTATATATATATATATATATATATATATATATATTTACATCTTCCTACAGCAGCATGGTTCTGAAATTCCCTTCGCCTTGTTCTTGACCTTGGATCGGCTGGCTACTACAACCGCAGTTCGCTCCTTCCCTTTCCGCATTGGATGAATTGTATCGTTTCTTCTCATTTTAAATTTTACAAGTAGGGATGACTAGCACACAAACTGTTTTCAGTTTAGGTGAAATTCCCTACTCTTTGTTTCACTTAAAATAAACTGTTTAGGAGAAAAGAATTGTTTATGTTATATAGCAAATAAGAATGAACTTTAAGATAATTGTGAATCAGGTAAACTTATGTAATATATATTTTTGAATTTTGAATTTTGAATAAGAGACATACACATACACCGCAACATAGTACACGTAACAGGGATAATTTTTATATAACTACTGTTTGCACAAATTATAGTCAAAATACTCTATTTCATAAAGGTTTGATTTTATATATAATACCTGCCTGAATGTATAAAACAAATGTCAAATTTAGATAGATTTAAATTTGAATGTAGAAAATGTATTATAAGGAATATACAGATAGTTTAAGTTTGTTAAATAGAAGGATTTGTAAGTTAAATTTAATGAATGTATTTGTGAAGCTATTTTGTAGTTGAGTTGAAACAACAAGAAACAGTGTAATACTTCGAATTCTGTACAAATTATTGAACAACCTCAAAACCACGTAAAGTCTACACAACTGGTTCTGGCACATGTTCTAGTGAGACAGACGCAAAAGATAGAACCAACATTTTCACCAATCCCCTGACAGAACAAACTAGCTTTTTACAGTAATCTTCGATAGGGTCTTATAAAATTATAATTTGCTTCTCTCCAGCTATGACTATGAAGTCTAGTTTAACTACCCTAGTTTGTATTCTGCTTATTTTAGTTGAATTTGCTATTGCATATTTGCTTTCATGTATGCTAGTTAGAATTGATATATTCTGTGGTGTAATGATTACTTAATATTTAATAAATCCAGTATATAATATAGTTTTATATATTATACTTGAAGGAAATATAGCTACACCTTCGCACGCTCGTCGGACAAAAATTAAACATGTTCAAATATTTTTGAAATATTGATACCTGTAGTTGAAGAGAAAAGGTAAAAAGATTCTTTAGTCATCTATATTTATTAAAAGATTAAATATTATTGTTTATATTAGTGTTTTCCAAACTTAGGTTTATCTAATACATAAAAACCCGTTTAGTCATAAATTTGCTTAATCGGCACATCGCCTCCTAATAATAAGTCCCGAAATCGCCCTCGGAACCCGCCATTAACACCACTTTAGAGTGCGCACATATTTTAAATCGGATTTTCGATTAGCTTAGCATGTGATTTTTATGGCTCTAATGGTGGTATATGGCTTTAGATAGTTTTATCGACGAACTTGGGCTAACCTAACGCTAACGGGACTGATCCATTTAACATTATAAATGTTGTTAAACTAAAACTAAAAAAAAGTCATCACCTGAATCGCGATTCGAACACGCGTCCATTGCAATGAAAGTCAAGAACCTTACCACTGAGCCAGGAAGCTCACACTGATAATTCAACAAAACGCTTATACTACGCCGGAAAAAACGATGAACCAATAGCAGGCACATTGAACAATCTGTGTTGTGATTGGCGTGCTCGGAGGACGATTTAGGGTCTTCTCTTTTAATATGACACACAAGAGTTTTAATATTGCGCGGATTATGCCAGTCAGAACACTGATTGTTCAATGTCCGCCGATACTACAAAGTCTCTAAGCCAGGCAAAACATTTCGTGCGCGCTCCACTTTAAAAGTTTTCTAAAATCAAGCCTCTCTAGAGGAAACGTCGGTGTTTCATCAACAAATTCTATTGGAATTCGCTCAAAATTAAGTTTTCCGCGATTTTATCGGAAACTAATTAACACTTTTTCTCTGGACACATCTCAAAAGAGTTTTGAAATATCTTCACCTTTTAGAAAAAGCAGTTTTTTATGGGCCCTGCCCATTTTAATCTAAAAGTGTTCCCAAGTAATTCCCATTCATATGAATAGACGAATCGAACCGAATATTGAGATTTGGTGTCTTCATCGCATGCGGAAGTCAAAACAGAAAATTATGTATATGGAATTTCACAAAAGCATAGTTTATGCCCGTCTCTAGACTCAGTACCCTGACATTAGTATTTCCATTTTAAGCCGATTTTAAGGATAGTACCGGCAGTTGTGGGTTTTTAACTAAGTAATTCGGAGAATTATACAATAATTACCGCACCAAAACAATAATTATATAATTTGCAATGCCAGTAAACGATTTTCAAAATTCATGAATGAGAAATTTACTTTCTACCAACTGAGAACTCTATTATGTAGGTACACTGTTATTTCCACTTTACTTGCAATTTTCCTACCTAAATTATGTATGTCCTTTTAGAATTTAGGCAAAATCGTTTATATAAAAGAAATACCACAAGTATGAAACTTTTGAGGAATCAATTCTTTTCTGATGATCTGCTTGATGCGGTCTAGATTCTATTTAAAAAATTAGATAGTAGGAGACATAACAGTTTCAGTTTTCCTTTGTTGATAACCCTTTTGTTATTAGAACATTGGATATACTTTTTGATTGCAATAATAAACTTTAACCCATTAACACTTTCCGAAAATAATGTTTAAGAAAAAATAATACTTTTAACGAAACTTTTATATGCATTGGGTGGGTTTGTATATATTTTTTTATTAACAAAAATGAAAAACCGCAACATGATAGACTCATATTCAAACAAAAAAATGTAACTTTTTAGACATTGCGGTCATACGCCGATTATATTAAAACTATTAAGAAAAAAAGACTTACAGCATTAAAAAAGAATTTATTGTAAAAATACTATACCATTCTCAATAAATAACTTATTTGTCCTAATTTTTCTGTTTTAATTTTTGTTTATTCAAATATACTCGTTAGTGCATATACAGCGGTTTAATGAACACATCTAGGTTCTTAAATTAATACTCGGTTATTAATAATAGTATTGTTTTTTTTTCTATAGTTTGCATAGTTATGTAAGAGCAAAGCAAAGTCAAGAAAAAAAGTATTATATTACACAAGAGGTCGCTTTATAAACTCGAAGAGAATGTATGCCTTTTTATCCTTATCTTTTTCTATAGTAATATTTCCAACATGTAGCACCGGTGGGTTCTTAATTAATACCCGCTTCCTTTGCCTAAAAGCCTCTTTCAAAGGTAAATACCGAAAATAGATAAGATACCCTTAAAGAGCATTCAGCTTTGAAGTTAAAATGTATTTCAAAGTTGCCAAGTTTATAGGGTTGTTTTCGTTAAGGATTTTTTCGATTATTTAATATTGTTTTAAAACTTCTAGTGGCCTGTCAAATACTTCGAAAAGTTTAAAATATATTTACATACTAATGAGATTATTTACTCACTGTTTTAGTATGTGTGACGTGGGACAACACGATAGCGTAAAATGAAGAAACTGGTATCTATGTTCGTACAAAGTTAATTACATAACTTTGTCATAAAAATGTAATAATGATTTTTTGAGTATGGTGCACTTAAATAGGCATTATTTGCTGTCATTATGACAATTTTTGTTAGCATCCTTTCCTTAAACTATTTTTTATCTACTTAATAAGTCATTACTAATTTTGGATAAAGGCTATTTAACTTGCTTTTCTGTTAACACAAGGGTTGAAATGAGAAAACGAAACATGTTGGTATGTATATCTCAGGCTTGATTTGCTTAAATGCACATCATTTTTCTGCTTGCGCATAAGTTGTTTATTTTTTTAAATTCTGTAATGGGGGGAGGATGAATCACTAGAACAACAAAGGCCCATTGCTTATCGGCACTGGAAACTTCCCTTAACCTAAGGCATATTTATTTACAATAAAGTTAATTTCTTCTATTTTATAAAAGATGGTATTAATATTTTTTTATAGAATTTAAAAGAACGTCTAAAAAAGTCCTAAAATTCGCTAGTTGTATCGTTGCAAAATAGGCCTGTTTCTAAAAAACAACTTTTTTTCTCATTTCAGTGTTGATCATGATAAGCAGAGACTGGAAAATAGGACAACAATATAATGGGGGGGGCTATTTTAGAAAAAGAGTCATAGATCTTTAACCACTACCCCTCTTAAAAGTTTTTTTAAAGAAGTGGGTACAATAATGTCCAGTTTAAAAAGTTTTCACATTTTGAAGGAAAATATAAGAACATATTTCAAAGGAAGTATCACTTGGTCATAGCAATCATCATATATCATTTTCATTTGAATATCGTACCAGTCAAAATAAAGCTTTTAAATAGAAAAGTTTCAAAATTATTATATTCCTGTACAAGTAGAATATTTGACTGACTAAATGTTTACAGATAAATCTGAGTAAAAATACAGATAAATCTATATAATACAGAGAAATCTAAGTAAAAATTTATATAGCCATATGTGCTTGCATGTATTCTAAAGTACGTTACTCCACGTGATCCACACCCTTCTAGAAGGTTCTCTCTTAAATTCTTAAAACCAGAACTAAACATATATTTTCAATTTATTGATATTTACTTTTCTGACGACTGTATAAAAACTATCTTTTTTTGGAAACTCTATTTTTGATCACAGAAAAATGTGGAATAAGAATAATAATATACTTTAAGATATTTATTATACATTATTTTTATTATATATAGCGCGAGAGAGATTATTTTTAAACAAACACAACAATATTCCTGTAAATTTAGAAGTCAATAATTTATATGGTATTTTTAAACATAGAACTTCCTAAATTTACAGAAATATCGTTGCTTTTGTTTAAAAAAATATGTTGTAGCTTGCGATGTTTTGACAAGAAGTCATTGATATATTAAAAAAGCGTTTCCTCCATAAATGTTTGTGTTGAAGACTAATAGTTAATATAAGCGTAAATATTATTTGTGTTTAGAGTAAAACAGATACATTACCTCAATTAAAAAACCCCATTTTTGTCCTGAACATAGGAATGAGAATATTACTTTTATTTTATATTTTTAAATTATATTATATAAAAAACTTCCCATTTTAACCCCTATATGCCGACAATGTAGTGTATAGAAATTTACATAAGAAAAGATAAACAAGCTCCAGTTTTCCAACTCTGCGCAGAAACAGTGCATCGTTTAGTCATCAAAACCTCTAAATGCAAAAAACACACACTAAAAACGCAAAAAAAACTTGAGAAAATTCAATGGCATCATCTTTTCAAACCGATCAGAACAGTACCGGGAGGCAATCGTTTACGCAACCAATCAACTTGGCAGCCCAATTAAAAAAATATTAATTTCAATTAGAGTACCTAGGAAAAGGGCCTGAAGTGGAGATAGCAAAGTTATTTTTCTGCTACAACTAATAAACCCTTACTTAAGACTACCACTACCAGATTTAATATGATGTAGGTAAGTGCCCTGGAAATTCAACCAGAAGCGTCTTGTATATTCCTTATCGGTAGGATACGCTTAGGTAACCCTCCTGAAAACCTCGTTTATCTACAACGTGCATATAGTATATTACATAACAAGGGTTGAAAGTGGTAGTTCCCAAACGAGGAGGTATTTAGCACGATTTTAGCGTTAGTGATATGTGGCACTTTCTAATCCGATTAACAATGTATTTTTTGTCAGTTGCATATGTACTTGTAAGAAAAGAAATGACGTAGGTAGATAAAAAGTAAATCAACAATAAGTAAAATACCACTATAGTCATACAAATAAAATTAAAGCTGTTAAAGTCACTCGTAACATTGAAAAGCATTGCTTATGTAATTTGTAATTTAAAACATGATCAGAAGTTTTATAAATATTAGAGGGTTTAGGGCAAGTAGCGTTAAACAAAAGTAAACAGTAAGAGGATAACTTTTATAAAGAATTACGAACGAGTATGCTAAAACCCCCTATTGTCTTTTACGCCCATTACTTCCTCGATTGCTTGATTTGCTTGTCATCTGAAATCAACAATCCTTTAAAGGAATCGGTTTGTTTCTAAAAGATCAATGAACTGAACAAATAGAACTATGTTTTTTAATTTCGGATCATGAAATAAATACCTGATAAATATTTTCCATTATTTAGAACATCTGTTCGTTATTAATTAAACACAATCACTTTAAGGCGTAATTGTTTAACTCTCTGATTATGTCGACATACAGGCGTGGACATTGCTTACAATAATTAGAACCCCCCCCCTTTATCTATGATTCAGAAAAAAAAATTAAAGGGAATCTTTAGAACTTTTTCGGATGTTTAAAATATAATCTTATAACCTTAATCCTAATATTATATAGAAATATTATATTTTAATACTACACTCAAAATTTTAATACATTCAAATATTTATCCTATTATTTCGAACTTATAGTACTGTCAAATTATGACAGGTATGAAATGGATTTTAGATACAAGTTTGCAAGGGTTACAATACATCTTCATATTACATACAGACAACCTGTGACAAACATATATAAAATGCATTCTTTTTGCCGTATATTTATTTAAGAGTGCTCCAATAATTTGACAACCGTTGGCGTACCCAGAAAACTTTGTGGCAAATAAAGAGTAGAAACGAATAAGTGGCTAAGTCCAAAAATATCAGGGAAGTAAAAAAATCACCCTCCGATTTGTATACACATATTTGCCGTTTAGGGGCTTTGACCCCAAAAAACATGTTATCCCATTTAGGTCTGTCGTTCTACATGTACGCGACGCAGCTCAAAAAAATTCATTATCAAAAAACAGAGCTGGGCAAAATTATTTTAGAAAGTACTTAAATACTAAATATCTACGCAAAATCAAACCTATTTAAATAGTAAATACTTTTCTCGGAAGGTAAGTACTTAACTAATAAATACTCTCAGTGTTTAAATACTATTGGTGGTCAAATACTTTTATAAAAGTATTTAAATCCTTTTAGTGTAGGTATTTAAATACTTTTAGGGTATTTAAACTCCTTTAGAGTCTTTAAGCAAATCCTTTGCAAGAGTCAAACTATTAATGAACTTATTGATTTAAAGCTTATTACATTACATTTTTTATTAAGAAATTATACTGCATATATGATACGAACGTTCCGAAGCAACTTGCCTATACCTATAGTTTTTAAACAACGGTCGAATTCTATGAAAAACCAGCAGCTGTAACAACTACGAAACTTACTTTGGAGAAATGTATTGTCCCTACAACTTATTATAAACGATAACCGTTACACAAAAAAAAATCGGTAAATTTCCTTTACCCGGAACTTCCCTCATTATGAATATTTCCTTTTGTTAGGAATAGTGAAGTGTGAATCAATTTAGGTCAGTACATAGTTATGTAGGAACAGATATATACTGTCTTTTCAAATATTTTTATTGGACGCCATTTTGTTCTAATATAAAATTAATTTAAAAAGTAGTTTTAAATTGACACACACCGCGATTTTGTTGTCATGTTGCATTCGTACCAGTTTATCCTTATATCATATTTAATTTATTTCCAAAATTTACAGTCAATTGAATACGATTTTTTTACGTTAATATTTTTAACATGTTATTTGGCCGCTAGTTTTTTCCGCTATCTTAACTTCGTGACACACCTTTACCAGCTTATTTCTATATCACACTTGCATAAAATTTGAAATTAATCTAATAAGCAGTTTTTTTCAGACTGATTTTTTAAATATTTTATGAGGTCGCCATTTTGTTCCGGTATCTTGAATTAGTACCTACCACAGTTTTACTAGTTCATCTCTATACTACAATTAGTTACGGCACACAATTTGAAATCAGTTCATTAAGTAGTTTTTCAGGCTGAATTTTTAAATATTTTATTAAGCCGCCATTTTGTTCCACCATCTTGGATTCGTACCAAAATTTTACCAGTTGATGCCTACATAACACTTGATTTTTGTGCAAAATTTGAGATTAATTGGATAAGCACTTTCCTAGTAATAATTTTTTTAACATTTCATTTTGTTTTGCCATATTGGATTTTTACCAAAATGTTACCAGGTCATCCCCATATGACCCTTAATTTGTGACCAAAATTTAAAGTCAATCGAATAAGTAGTTTTTTAGCTATACCACGAACAGACAGACAGACAAGCCTTTTTTACCATTATTCCATACCATATATATATATATATATATATATATATATATATATATATATATATATATATATATATATATATATATATATATATATATATATATATATATTATCAGAGTGGCCCAAAAACTTGACATTTGAGCACACATCCTCGATTAACTTAATTGAGTTCACAAAATGATCACTGAAGAAAAATTCAAATGACACACTGTAGTTACTAAACGGGTCAAAAGTTGATCCTAGAAAACAAAGATAAGAATATGCGGTTTGGGAATGATTTTGTTTTAAATTGGACCCTTTCAACAGTTAAGCATCATTTTCTAGAAAATTGTCGAGAATGTGTCTAGAATGTTAAACAGTGTATACTAATAAGTCCTAATAAATATACATATAGGTACTACTATACTAAAAAAGTATTTAAATACTCGAAAAGTATTTAAATACTTTCAAAGTATTTAAATACTAATTATCTTAAAAAGTATTTGCAATTACAAATACAGGCAAATAGAAAGTATTAAAATACCAAAAAGTATTTACAAATACAAATACTGCCAAGCTCTGCCGAAAAATTACTTTTCCAACTGACTTGAGATTTTGCTAAAAAATCAAGTGAATCCATTACACAAATTACAATTTATACCTAGTGGAATTCTGTAAGAGAAAAGTTTTGGGTAACGGTCAACCGATTTTTTTTTGCTCAAAAGGTTACATTTGGTATAAGCTTTATAGCCCAATGAATGACTATGGTATTTACCAGAATATAAACTATAAATAAATCATATTTTAAAGCAACAGTTTTTAGTTAAATCATATTGGATTGAAATTGTAAATATTTTGGTAAGAATCCTGTACGGCGGAAGAAAGTAGCGACATAACAGAATATTAGAAAATCGGTACCTATCAAAAGACCGAATTATGTACCTAATTTTGACTTCAAATTGCACAAAAATCAAGTGCGATATACGGATGATCTGGTAATTTCTAATGTGACGAATATTTTGAAAACACTAAAAGCAAAAGCAGAGCTTCATATTCCCGTTCAACTTTTAAAATATACTAGCTGGCCTGGCAGACCTTGTTCTGCCTTTTTCGTTAGATAGCGCGATGAGTTTCCAGTGGAATCATTCATTCACCACATCGTCCAGAAATGTTATTGAAGAAAAACATTTTATAGAAAAAATACTCAATAAAACAAAAAAATAGTGTTGAAAAATCTCGGTAATCAGACGATCGTTTAAAAAAAATCATGTAAATTGGTGCAGTACAACTCTCTCACGAACTTGCTGAAAAATCTGACTTAGTGTTTTAAAATGGACTGTAATGGATTGGTGTTAACTGAACATAAGTATAAGTCGGCATTGTGTACACCTTATTATAATTAATCTATTATTTAATTTCAGTTGTTATTCTATTTATTCTATTAAACAATTTGAAATTTAAGGCAGAAAAAAAATCATGAAAAATAAACAGATCTTAAACAATAAATCTAGCCTGACTTGTAATTTGGAGCATCTTACACCAAATGAAATCCTGGTCTTTGTGAGGGCTATATGAAATTTCCATATTTGTGTATGAGTTACTTCACCGTATCAAGTATCAGTAAGTTAAAGCCATTTTATTCCATCATTGGATTTGGATACCTACCAATATTGTACCAGTTTTTACCTATGCCCCAATTAATTTTTGAAAATAATTTAAAACAAATTCAATAAGTAGTTTTTACATTGACATACACACTACCATTTTGTTACGTCATGTTGAATTCGTACCGGTTTATCCTTATATCATATACAATTAGCGTGGAAAATTTGAAGTCAGATTTTTTTAGTTTGATTTTTAAAAATTTTATTTGGCCGCCATTTTGTTTCGCCATCTTAAATTCGTACCACAACTTTACCAGTTTATCTCTATAACACATTTAATGCTTGCCCAAAATTTCAGATTAATTTATTTAGTAATTTTTCAGGCAGATTTTTTAAATATTTTATTAGGCCGTCATTTTAGTTTGCTATCTTAGAGTAGTACCAAAATGTTACCAGTTCATTTCTATGTAACATTTGATTTTTGTGCAAAATTTGAATTAAATTAAATAATTATTTTGTTTAGTAATAATTTTTTTAACGTTTCACTAGGCCGCCATCTTGTTCCAGCATGTTAGATTTCTACCAAAACATTACCAGGTCATCCGCATGTAACCCTTAATATTTGACTAAAATTTAAAGTTAACCTGTTTAGTCGTTTTAGGGACGCTAAAATGTGAAGATATGTAAAACCTGAGAGGGTGATTTTTTCAGCATTACAAATATTTTATTTGAACGCTATTTTGTTCCGCCATCTTGAGTTAGTACCACAATTTTATTAGTTCATGCCACAATTAGTTATGGCACACAATTTGAAATCAATCCATGAAGTAGTTCTTTCAAGCTGAATTTTTAAAGATTTTATTAAGCCGCCATTTTATTTCGTCACCTTGGATTCGTACCAAAATTTTACCAGTGGATTCCTACATAATAATTGGGTAAGTAGTTTTTTAATAATATTTTTTTTACATTTCGTTAGGCCTCCATTTTGTTTCGCCATATTGGATTTTTGCCAAAATGTTACCAGGTCATCCCCACTGACCCTTAATTTTTATCTAAAACTTGAAGTCAATCTGGTAAGTAGTTTTTTAGCTATGCCGAGAACAGCAGACCGAGAGACAGACAGACCGAAGGAATTGAAAAAACATGTTTTTCGGCATCTAGGGACGCTGAAACGTAAAATTCTCGGAGGTGGAGGGTGACTTTTTCACGATTATAACACTTCTCTTTTACGAAAAAAGTAACTAATGTAAGAAATAGCATCGAATGATGAAACTTTCCGATGAAATATAAAACTGTCCAATCACCTGAAGAAATAAATGACATAAAAGAAGAATGAAAGAAACACTATCTTGACATATGACAAAAAATTATGAAGATCTTATTACATTTTTTCCAGCCGTAAAACAATTCTTGAGTAATAAAAATAAGTATGACTGAAAATAATCATAGCTAGTCTTAAACTCGAACATGGCATTTAAATGTGTTCAGATTATTTGTTGCGTTTAGATTGACAAACAAAAATCTTTTTTGGCTTTTTTTTTAAGGTTTGTAATTATATTAAATATTTGCTTCAGTTAATTTAAAGTTAAATGTTTTTATTCTGTTGCGAAAAAGCCAAAAAAGATTTTTGTTTGTCAAGTGCTCTTATGTAGATACAAATTAACAATATAAGCCCGCATAAACAAATTTCAAACAAATTATGGTTTAAAGTGGTGCACACCTCTCAAAAAAGGTATGTTTATATTTATATTATCCAATAATTTGTGACTAATGATGATGACGTTTTTTATGAACTTTATAAAAAAATAATAACAAATGTTTTCTCTAATATATAAGAAACACAAACATTTTTTTCTCTTGGTTACCTACAAAACTATAATATTACATAATTGTAAAAATATGTTTCGTTTGTCATATTATATGTGTATGAACCTTGTCAATTTTCTAAATTCTTAAAAAAAAACAAAACAAAAATGTGTGTAATTTTTTTCTTTTTACAATTTACATTTCTTAATTTATTCGTCTAAACAAACATTGTGTCATTTTAGCCTGATGATGATAAAAAACATCTGCCGAAACATAACGAAATAAAAAAATACATTATATTTGGTCTATTTTTGGAAACCTTCAACCCTTTAAATTAAAAAAAAAAAGACCGGGAACTAGACAATTACTAATCTCAAGACTGGATTTAGTCCTAACACTAGAACCTGTGGTGGAAGATAGATCAAAATACAAAAGTTCTAACCACACCACACCACAACTTGTTACGTTCTGGACGCGCGTTTCGCTAACCAAGTTAGCATCATCAGCAGATGATTAAACAGTTTATATCATCTGCTGATGTGTAGTGTGGTTAGAACTCTTGTATTTTGATCTCAAGACTGGAGTTGTATTTTTTCCTTCCTGTTTCACAAGTCTAAGCTCCTTAGACATGATATAAATATCGTGCCACCCAAAGATTGAAGAAGCTTTCAAACAATTTAAACCAGGTAACCAAGAGCAAAAAATAAATTACATTTCTTACGACGATGTAAAGATGAAGGCGTCTATCCTAAATTTCTAAATTTAAACTTAGATAGAATGCAACATCTACCGACTCAAAAAACTTCATAATATTATATTTCATTTTAAATATAATTTATTATTAACTCTAGAAATAAACCACTCTGAAAAAACTATTAGAAACTTGCTGTACCAAAAAGATTTCCAAATCTGTGCTTTATCTAATTTTCTTACTACATTAGACATTAATAATTTTCTTAATTTCGAAAAACCAAAAAATGAAAGATTGTTCTTAAAAATTAAAACCACTCAAATAAATAAAATAAAAAATCTTGTTGAAAATTCCAACAACATATTTCTACAAAACAAACGCTTTATTAAGTCAAATATAAAATCGTGGTTAGTCAACATTTCTAACAAGATCATACCATCTGAAATTGATTACATTTTTGCCCTAGGTCCAAACTTTAGTTTACCGTTGTTGGAGCAAAGGCAATTTTCAATATGATTACTTCTTTTGAATTTTTTCTTTATAAGTGTTCTCGCTCTAATAATGACGAAAATGAAGATAACAGCGTAAGACAAATCAGAGCTGATTTCATTAATGTACTTAAAAAAATAAATCAGACCATTCAAAATATGAATTACAGTCATTCTATAAAAAAGTTAGCTGCGATCTTGCCCCAGCTAAAAAGTTTCTGAGAGATAATTAGGATATTATTTTGGTAAAAGCTGATAAAGGTAATGTCAGCTTAATATTGGATAAACAAATATATGATTTAAAAATGATGAAATTATTATCTGACCCCAACACCCACCGTTCTCTCCAAACAAACATTATTAAAAATATTCAGGACAAAACATGCCCCTTTCACCAGTAGTATCAAATAAAGGTAGCCTGATGATGGTAGCAAACATCTGCCGAAACGTAGCGGAATAAAAAAATACATTATATCTAGTCTATTTTTGGAATGCTTCAACCCTTTAAGATTTAAAAAAGACCGAGAACTAAATTGAAAATAGTCTAGTTTGTGGCTTATATATCTGTTTTAAGTACGTACAATTGAGTGCATTGCAGTAAAAAAAAAATTGCTTTACGATATGGTGTAAAAATAACCATCCAGCCAACTACTGTGTCGACAGACAAGGTGGGTGGAAGAAGAGCTTAGGTGGCTGATAGACACACCAAAGGACTTTCAACGAAGAGAAGTAGAAATCCTAATGCGCTTGCTAAATGCCTTAAAGAACACAAGGGTCTTGGCTATAATAAATCTAAAAAATAATAGGCGTATGTGTTTAATTATAAATATTTAAACTGAGCTGTAGTATCTGCTTCCTTTTTTTATTGTAATTATAATTTTGGCCATTTATTTGTATATTTTTTTTAAACGTGCTTATTAAAATGTTTGACATTCATAGTTCTCTTTTATTTTAAAATAAACTATAGTCTACTGTTGTTTAATAAGGCACTAAAGTAATGGGTTTAATGACGTTGTTGGCGTCACTAAATCTAAGGCAGTAAATCAGATTAGTGCCGTATTGAACAAAACTTCAGTGACAAGTGGAGAAAAGTATGTTACAATAAATAAAACTTCTAGTTGAGATCCTGTTTCTGTGCACTACTTCAAGCGCAGGTGCTTTTACTGTTTCGTACTTCGGCTCGACAGAGTGCAGCAGTATATTATTTCTGCACTCGACTATACATGTAAAAAGTGTCACGTTTTCCCATAAATAGAAAAGTACCAGTTTCAGCATTTCTTAGGAAAATAGCTGTTATTTTTAACCCAAAGACAAAACTTTTAAAAATTTGAAATTTATTGACTTCCCCCATTTATATTTAAATACAAATTTTAAATTGTCCTACGCTGGAACAATTAAAATATTGTCACTTTAAATTGAGCTCATAGAAGGGATAGTAAGTAAAAAAGTTTTTTTTCTTTTAATAAACTAGTTTCTATATTTACTCTTAAATTTGAAAATTTAATTCCTGACTTTTTTAGTTTACCAAAAAAATAAAATAAAAAGAATGTCCTAAGGGTACTAACAGAGTATTTGGAACAAATTTTACAAAACTGGAGTTATTTCTTATGTATAAGTCTTGTGAAATTCACATAAGTGCTAAGAGTGGAGAGATTAAGAAACCACCTGGCCGAATGTAACCAATAAATATTTGAATCTGAATCGCAGTGGTGAATAGCAAACACTGAACAATGACTTGGATGATGTTGAACGACAGAGCGATAAGTGTAGATGTATGCTTTATTATTATATACAAACAGTGTGTCTCAAACCAAACTGAGAACTGTTTAAAACGTATAATTACTCAAACTCAGAGTAATATAAATAGAACCGAAGATCTGCCTCAACGGAAGCAAGCCAAACCTCAAGTGATAAAAACAAGTAAACATACCAATATAAAACACAGTTTTTAGACAGGTAGAAGAATGTAAGGAATTTAAAAATCTTGCGTTGGTACGTCGGGTTAAAATCCTCCTTCCTGAAAAGATTTGGCTGACAAACTTTTAGACCAAGTTTATGTTGAACATTTGTTTCCTATGACTGGTCAAAGATAAAGAATGACGCCATAAAAGCTGTCAGCCTGCATACAGGGAAGTCACATTCTTTATTACTTGTCATAGAATGTAGAAATGACAAAAAACTGCTGAATATTGTTTGGAAATTATTCAACAAAATATAAAAACAGTTAACACGGACTACAGAAAAGATATATTTGCCGTGGTCACGGATAACAAAAACAAAATAAAAAGTCTGAGAGCAAAAATTGAGGAAAAATATCCAAACATCTTTACATACGGGTGTAATTCGCATTACTAAATTTGGTTGAACAATCAGTTGCCCCACAATCTATTGTCAAGCATGTGGTAGAAATCCATAAATATTTTAGGAATCACCACATTCCAAATAGTCTTTTAAAAGAACGTGGAGGGTTAATGCCCCAATTACCAAATGACACACACTGGAACTCCCAGTTAGCATGCCTTAAAACTTTTTGTGAACATTTTCATATTTACAGAGATGTCGATAATAATTATGAAGACATAGATAAAAATACAAAACAAAAATTAAATGATATGAATTTATACAAAAACGACGTAGATTTACATGAAGAATACGAAATTGTGGAAAAGATCCTAGATTATCTTCAAGGTGTTGGAGGTATGATTATCCGTAAACTTAATCACAGAAGAAAATCTTGAGTTTTACTATGAAACCTTAAAAACTAATTTTATCAAGCTATAGAACCATTTCAAGACAAAGATAACATTACATTTTTTAAATAAATATATTTATAACCGCTTGTTATTTTTTAGGATCTGCACCCTGATGATTTTGATGATAATAATAAGGCTAAAAAATGGCTGTGTTTAAGTTGTGTTGTTATGTGTGTGAATTTTTTTTCAAAGTTGCATAGTTTCCCTTCGTCCCATTGTATCATTAGAATGCATATTTTTCACCTTTGGGCATATTTGCACCAAACTCAGAAGTTAACTTGCCTCAGATAAAGCTTCACAATTGTTAAACATATATTTTTAAATAAATAAATTTGGTTTTTACAAATTATCTCAAATATAAAAGATCGTTTTATTATGTTATATATACAATATGATGTTTGGTGTTTACTTTGAATAGTATGACTAAATTTTAAGTTTCGTTTTGTAGATTAAGTAAGTGGACACATTTAGGGAACATATTGTATATTTTATTCTTTAGGTTTTAATTAAGGGGGAACTGCACGCAGTATTATGGATCATTTGCAAGCCTTCCGCCGCTGCAATATTATGTTAAAACTATAAGAGATATGTATTAGCTTCAATGTAATTTCAATAGGGAAATATGTATAGTTGGGCGCTAAAGGCGATTTTTTATGAAAAAATCAAATCTAGAATTATAAAATAGAAGTAGATTTGTCCATTTTCGACCATTTTTCGACCACTTTTTGACGCAAATGCCGTCGCATATAATTTTTTTTCCTCAAAATGGCTCTTTACCGCCTTGCATTGATCCTTTGTCTACGTAACTGCAAAATTTGAAATGGTAAATCGTACTCATGTCTGTGTATTTCTGCAGCGCGTGAACCCTTTTGAACCCATTTTTAAACGAAATTTAATTTAAATTGGCTATACATAACACATTTTTTTAAGGTCGGACGTGCAGGAAGTTTTTTCTAATATGTAGGTACCGTTTCATCTTACTTTAAACTTGACTAGACCTCATCGTTAGTTTTTCGCTTTTTGCGTGCAGTTCTCCCTTAAGGTTAATAAAGGATCTAAATAAAATTACAATTTATCTTTTATTTGACTGTATATCATGTCCCAAAGTTTCATTTTCCTTTATATATCGAATGAATCTTCCTTTAAAAAAAACTATATTGGATTTTTCTAAAGCAAAAACCCTCCCATAAAACCCAATGGGTTTTTCTATTAGTGGGTACCTATCTATAATTAACACTGATTCGCACTCATGCTACTCATGTGTTCAAGAAGAATTACTTAAAACTTTATTGCATATATTTTTTTCCGTGAATCAAAAGCTTTCAGTAGTGACCTTTTACATGTAGCATTTTTTTAAATAGAGTTACATATTAAATATACTATTAATACGTTTTCCATAGTATTACATATGTTACTAAGAAATAAATTACAAATTAAGACGAATTTTATTAAATAGATTCTGATAATGATAAAAAATATATTAAACCATTTTTAAAGTTTACTCGTTAAATTAGATTTGCATCATAAAGTGTTATTACCAACAATATAGCAATATTTGTATTTTTAATGATGATTACTATATTCCAAATGTATCGCCGGAAACTTGTTACTAAAAATCTCGTAGAGCAACTTCATGGTAACTGCAAACAAGTTTCATATACTAATTTTGAAGAAATACCAAGGATACAAAAAATTGAGAGCGTTTACAATATGCAACTTCAAACTCGTTAAATTAGTAAATAATAATAAAACGTTTCCATAATATAATAAATATCATAACAGTTATAACAACATGGCAAATTCCACTGTAAAGTTGCCATAGTTTTTACATATTTGATAATATAGTATAACAATGTTCTACCTTTAACAAATATCTATTATCTTCTGAAGACAACAAAAACATTACAAATAAAACTATAAACTTTAAAGAATATGTAAATATATTAAAATTGTTTTAAAAACTATAAATAATTTGTCTAGATAGAAGCAGTTAAAAACTACGCCAAAGCCTATAAGGAAGCTAATAAATTCCTTGAGCGCATCTTAGAAAAACCGCCCTTCTGGCCAACTACAACTGTCTGCATTTTAGGTTAGGAGAAAGGACAATGGGTCTCATAAGAACTAACGGTGAATCGTAAAATGTAAGGTTTACTTACATGCCAGTCTAAATAAAATTCCTTTTTAAACTCGCACCTATGCAGATTTTCAAAACGCGATCAATGCACTTCCCAACGAGCACGTGGTCCAACCAATTTCGACCGAAATAATCGTCAACCATGCAATACTCAACCAGCCATATTGCAGACTGATTTTGAAGTAGGCGATCCATGTGAGCGCGCACGGAAAACCAATCTATTCCTGGAGCGAGGTAAATAACCCGCGTGCAGTGCAGTAGCGATGGGAATACTAGGAGCAGGGTAACACAATAATGTCCGTAAGATTATTGCAGAAAACATCTAAAGAGTATTCAAATTCAAGATGCAGTGCATGTAAACAAAAATTATTGTGAGTGCAACACGTCTTTCAAAGTTTGCTAAACCCATTTATCATAATCAAACACCTTTATTTAAAGGCATATTGTCTGCACAACCACTCTTGTTTAAATGTACGATCTAGAATGTGAATACATTATTGTATATTAATAAAAAATGCAGTCTAAATACATAAAATGGTTTCGAATTCGAATGGATGAAATTTTAAAAATAAAATTATAACTTTTTAATATTTTACCCATTATCACCTTACCTTACTTACTACATATAGACCAACATTCAAAACATTTATTATTTCTATCCGTGGAATCAGGATCATTTTTGAAATGGAATATTGTTTATGTAATTTTTCAATTGCTGGTATATTTTTTGGTCTAAAGTGATATATTTTATTTTAATAAAGTCGATTTTCCGCACTTCTAAAATGAAAAAATGTTCGTCTACCATAGTGACGTATTTAAGTGTTAAATTAAATAAAATAAGTTGAAATAAAAACGCTCGCAAAAAGTAAGGATATTTAGTTGCCCAATTACATATAAAACAGAAAACGAGGTGACTGAAATTTCTTTGTCCTCCCCTTGTCACATGGATTAGTTGAAACTGATAATTTTAACGCAAATCTAATAATTTGATGTACATTTTTGAAGGGAAAATTTTAAGCCCACCAGAAGCAATTCGCCACTGTTCTACCGTGACATTTCTATTGACATAATAGGTTATATGGACTGGCCCCGTAAATATACGCAATCCCATTAGTTGTGAGAGGGATACATTTCTGCTTAAATCAGCTCCATCTCTCTCACAACTAACGGAATTTCCGCCCTAATTAACTATATGTCTCTCGCACCGCATTGGAGTCGATAAAGTGTCGCAAAGCCCAGTAACCCCTGAAATTGACACTAGTATTGATACCGCTACCTGCTCAATCTTTGACAGTATAATACTTAAATATTATTATGACAAAGAAAAAAAATCACAAATCATTTAAATTTAACCCCCCAGTATTTTGTGAGCAATGTCTACAAAACTCACTTATCATTTTTACAACAAACTTAGATAATTCTAACCAAAAAGTTACAGAACAGATTGGGCAAACTGATTTTATTGTAAATAAAATAGTAATAGCCAGTGACGTCGTAGTAAAAATTCCATGGTGGGGGGGGGACCGAGAACATCATGGAGGTGCAATTTTACCTGGACGTGAGCTAAGTTTTTGATAAAGTCTGAAACAATGCGCTACTCATCAACTGGTAGGGATAGGATTTCCTAATTACTTAACTATACTTAAAAGTGACCACGTAGTATCCTGGGAATATAGTATCTAGAGGATCTACACTGCAGAAACACAGCTCTTCTTGAAAAGTGGATGACCCGTTGGAAAATTCTTATCAATCCAATAAAAATTGAAGGAATATTTTTTTCAAAGTGTTGAGTTGTTTGAGCTAAACAAAAGGCTGATCTGGACATACAACACACAATACTTCATTCAGAAGGCAAACGGACAAATACATGCAATGTACTCATTACAGGATTGGAAAAGCAGATTGAACCGCAGGGTTAAAATAATCTTATGCAAAACATTTATGGAACAGTGTGAATATGTGAAATTCCTATTTGGGCTACGTGCCATATCAACAAGACAAAAACTCTTAAACAAAAACTCTTTAACTTCAACAGTTGTTTAAGAACGAGTTTAAAATGAATAGCAGATATCCGCGTTATGCCAAAAAATATAACTTTACATAGAGAATTTTTAACTACTACACAAAAAATAGACAAGGCAAAACAATAACGTAATTAATTTAACACGCATTTGCTCCAGACCTAATGACACCTACAAAGTACCAAGAGACGTATCGCGCAAATCAAGCAAACAGAAAGACATAGAGACATTTTAACAAAAAGAACGCCGTAGAAATACCAACCTGTTTCAAAAATATACTGCCCTGGCGTAGAGCACCCCGTCCTAGAGAATGGAAATATAACACATCGAAGATCAAAAGAAGTAATAGTTGAAAACTGCACTAGAAGAAAAGAAGATCTAGAGAAGCTGTTTGCATATTTCATTGTTGATCACTTCCAGCGAGGATAATTTTTTAATTTTTTTTTGTTTATTTTAAAAATGTTATAATATACAGGGGGTTCCAACTATATGACGAAATATCTTACTACCTAAATTATTATTATATTTATTACTAAATATCTATCCCTCCACATAATATAAAAACGTTTAAGACAAAAAGTTCTTGGATTGAATAACTACTTTTATTAACAGTATCTTTGTCTATACAGGATGCCTCAAAAGTTTATTTTTAAATAAAAAATTTTTTTTGGGGACAACCGATATATTTTATCTGATTTTAATTCTCAAATCAAAAATTTGTAGCGTTTTCTAAGCCTATTGTTGGTCGTTTTCCAAATAATCGTAAACAAAATTAGTTTAGCATTAACATTGGGAATAATCTGTGGCGACTGAATGTCTCCCACATTTGTCTGCCAAATTTAAAATTTAATCCCCACAGGGCCTCCATTCGCCGTTGTTTTTTGGTACTAGGTGCAACGGCGAGGACCAAAGGGGATTATAGAGCTCTGAATAGCAGAACCTGTCCTGACCAATATGGCGTCCGCCATATCCAGGATTTCGCACAAGAGCTCCAAGGAAAATCGATTTTTTCAACTATCGACTTAATCCGTGCGTTCAACCAAATCCCAGTAGCTGAGGAGGACATCGCGAAAACAGCCATCACCACACCATTCGGATTGTTCGAATTTCCATTTATGACGTTTGGACTTCGAAACGCAGCACAAACTTTTCAGCGTTTCATGGATGAAGTTACAGGGTTGGACTATTGTTATGTGTACCTAGACGACATCCTTGTTGCCTCAACGAAGCCCGAAGAACACCTCCGCCACATGGAAACACTGTTTCAGCGGCTTCAGCAATACGGCATCGTCATTAACCCAAGTAAATGTGTTTTTGGCCAGTCCCAAGTTAAATTCCTAGGATATTGCGTCTCAAACGCAGGCACCCAACCACTGCCAGAAAAGGTCGAAACTATTCTGGCCTACCCAAAACCTGAAACGGCCAAGCAACTTCGTCGCTTCCTGGGTATGGTGATTTTCTACCGGAGATTCATACCCAAAGCAGCCGAGATTCAAGCATCACTGAACACACTCCTCAAGAAAAAAATCAAAGGAAGATCCCCGTTACACTGGACCACAGAAGGTCTAGCCTCGTTCGAAGCCAGCAAGAAAGCACTAGCCCAGGCTACCTTGTTGTCGCACCCAAATGTCAACGCACCCCTTGCTATATTCTGTGACGCTTCAGACTCTGCCATTGGCGCTGCCTTGCAGCAGTGGGTAAATGATCAGTGGCAACCACTTAGCTTTTTCTCCAAGAAGCTCAGTCCTACGGAGTGCAAATATGGCGCTTATGACCGTGAGCTACTGGCCGCATACCTATCCGTCAAATATTTCAGACACATGGTGGAGGCAAGAAACTTTAGTATTTTCACGGACCATAAACCACTGATATATGCATTTCGTCATAAGAAAAGCGAAGTATCACCTCGACAGTTCCGGTACCTGGATTTTATCGGTCAATTCACGACAGACTTTCGGCATATAGCAGGGAGCGATAATGTGATTGCAGATGCCTTATCTAGGATTGATGTAGTTCATACGTCAATCGACTACGACGCTCTAGCAACATCCCAGAACAGTGACGAGGAACTGACCAGATTTTGTCAAGACGATTCGGTCTTGAAAATGAGACAAATCCAAATTCCTTTCACTAACAACACAATCTGGTGCGATATGTCAACTTCAATAGCTAGACCATTTATTACGAAGCCATTCAGGAAACCAGTTTTTGACAGCATACACCAACTAAGCCACCCCGGCGTCAGAGCCACAGTGAAACTAGCAACTCAGCGCTATGTTTGGCCATCTATGAAGAGTGACTGCAGGAAGTGGGCCCAATCCTGTCCTGATCCCAGCGTTCGAAATTCTCGCGTCATGTCATTAGTCCAGTCGGAACCTTTGCACCGCCCTCTAGCCATTTTGAGCATGTTCACCTTGACACAGTTATCTGAGGGATACAGATATTGTCTGACCATGATAGACAGATTTTTCAGGTGAAGTAATAGCTGAAGTAATACCACTGAAAGATCAGGAAGCAACCACCATTGCACGAGCCTTTTATGACAACTGGGTGTGCAGGTTTGGCGTTCCACTACGAGTCACCACCGATCAGGGCCCGCAATTTGAGTCTTGCCTGTTCAAGCAAATTAATTGTCTAATGGACACCAATCATATTCGTACAACGGCATACCACCCCGCAGCTAATGGCATGATCGAAAGGTTTATCGCCAACTTAACCCTTCGATGTCATAAGTCCCGCTGGACCGGGAGCCTACCCACAGTTTTGTTCGGTATCCGAATGGCTTGAAAAGAGGACCTCGACGCTATAGCTGCAGAGATGATATACGGCCAACCCATTCGCCTGCCTGGAGAGTTCTTAGCATTCCGCTCACTGAATATCCAAGATGATGGCTCCAGCAACGTCGCCACTGAACTAAGTACACATTTTCTTGAGCTACGCCCCACCAATGGATCTAACCACGATGCAAAGAGAAAAACGTTTATTTTTAAAGATATTCAAACAGCCACTCATGTTTTTGTTCGCCATGACGCTCAGAAGAAGCCTCTGCGATCCTTACGATGGCCCGTACCGCGTCGTTAGCCGGGAGATTAAGGCGTTCGTCGTTGACATAAGGGGACGCCACGTCACCGTCAGTATCGATCGACTCAAGCCAGCATATATCTTGAACAAGGACCCAGAGGACATGCCCCTGTCACAAGATATGGAGACGCGATACGTCATTCACCTAGCAGGATTCCCTAGAAACGATCAAGTCACTCTGCAACCCGCAGAAATTACCAGAACCAGATGTGTCTCGCAACGAGAAGAAGAAGCACACCAGCCACCAGATGGGAACCATGCTCCCGCATCATAACCCATCAGCAGGTCACCAGAGCGACAGACCAGATCGGGCAGACATGTCCGGTTTCCCAACCGCTTCCAGGCTGGATTGTCGTGAATCTCAATCACTGGCAGGGGGGTGTTGTGGCGACTGAATGTCTCCCACATTTGTCTGCCAAAGTTAAAATTTGCGCATATCACACTGTATATATTTGTTTTTCTTTTCATTGTTACTGCATAACATACTGTACATATTTATTTTATTTTACATTTACTTTTTTAATCTAGGTTAATTATCTATTACTATTGAGAAATGTAACAATTTGTAGGTACTTAGTTTTCTGTACATAATTGTGGGAATTTCCATCGGCATTTAGAGTCTAATTTAGTTTTAAGGTTCTTGTATGCTATCCGTTAATTTTTATTTTTACAACACTTCTTTGTACGATTTTAAAATATGTTGTTGCACGTTCAATAGTAGGAACCATCACCGATAGTAAACTGTTTATTGCATTTAGGGTTTATGATAGGAAAATACCGAAACGACCCTTCTTAGTAAAGCTTTCTCCAAATTCCCATTTTACTATCTGTAATGAATGTTTTTATTTTGACCATGGGAAAGTTTACGAAGATAAAACAAAACCCCTTTTGCCAACGAATAGGACCAATCAAAGCGAGGAATTTTGGCACAGGGGGTAGAACTTTATGTTACTTGAGATTTGTATTAATATTAGAGGAGGACTCTGTTTTTGGACTTGCAAGAAGTCGGATATGAATTTTGTTGTTTTAGTTCAATAGACTTATTTTATTTCGTTTTAACAGTGTTTCAATAAACTCTCACAGTTCATATAAAAAAGGAATGTATTGGATATATAGCTAATCAAGCACATACATACGTTCCTAAAAATCAATTACTAAAGAAATGTCAATTTTTTTCTGTCTAAAATCCCTTCAGTTTTTATTGATAATGAATATGTTGATGTAGTGCTTGTGTACCAAAAGTGTACGGAAGATTCGGGGGATGCTCAACAGTTACACAGAAAACGATTTCCAGACTGTTTTACACCATCGCACCTTTACCTCAACTGCTAGAATTTGATAAAAAATAAACAGAATACAACTGGAAAGCAAAAAAAATAACATCGATTCTGTTCTCTGTTATTTTACTAAATATGGTCAGATTTAATAGCTTGAACTTTAAAGACAACCAAGAAAACTGACAAAAATACTGCTATAAGGAACAAATGTATTCATGTGTAGTTAGAACGTTCCCTCTCTTCTAACACATTGCTCTTCATTACAGGTTGTTTGTCCTTTTTTTCAATTAAAGATATGGGTATCAAATCTGATATATTCGTATTCAGCAAGAAAAGACCCATTTAATCAAATACTAAAATATGAAAATAATACACGATTTTCAGTTTAAAATAACACAGCCGATGTTCATTTTTTTACTTTCAAACTCAAATTTGTTTATTTTTTTTAGTAAATCCTGGTGTTTCAGATAAAACCTTAACCTCCGTATTCACTAAAGAGGTTTAAATTTAGACCAGGTCTAACTTCACAGTTATAGGTTTAAAATGACATAAGCAACAATTGAACAAATAATTTTTCTAAATGTCTAAATTAAAAAATGACAGTGACACAATAATAATAATGATAATAATAAATCGGTTTTTATTAACAAATATAAAAAGAAAAATTACAGATTTGCAACAATTAAGTGCGAAGTTTAGTCGAATACCGAATAATTACAAAGAGACCTAAACCTAAACATACACCTGATATAATATATAAATAAAACATTGATATAAACGTACATACATATAAAATATGAAAATAATAATAAGAAATATGCAAGTAATAAATTAATTAATTAACGAAGCAAAATAGAAAAAGCATTTAATTAACACTTATTGACTAGAAAGCAAAGTTTCAACTTGATCTTGAAAGAAATTATTTTCAAGTTGACCGGTGAAAAAGTAAATTGATTATTGAGCCGTCCCGAACAGCATGAAAACATTTCTGAAACATGGCAATCCTATGTCGAGGTATGTGAAATGTGGAGCGGCTTCTAACATTAACAGAGTGGTAGTCAAATCTTCGAGAAAATCTACAGAAGAGGTAGGATGGGCATTCTGTGGTAAGTATGCCATGAGCAAACGTTAAAAAACTAGTTTCCTGCGGTTCTGCATGCTAAGCTATTCAAGTTGTGCTATAAAAGACGATACGTGTTCAAATTTCGTAGATCCAAAAATGAACCTGCAACAAGCGTTTTGAACTCATTGTATTCGATGTGTATCAAGAACACTAATATAATTAGTGTAAACTACTGCGCCGTGATTAAAAAGAGACAGCACTAGAGAATCGCAAAGCATTATTTTAAGTTTGATATTAAAGTAGTATGTGTTAGCATATAATAACTTTAACGCAAGATACGTACGAAGAAATACACTGCTTATATGCTTATTAGACTGTAGTTTCTCATCCAATATCAGTCCCAAGCTCTTAACACTACTTTGAGGATTCAAAACACAATTACCAATTCTAATAGACAGGTCAAGGAGATTATATGCGAGTTTACTGTGAAAAACAACAAGATTACATTTAGAAGCGTTAACGATTAAATTGTGACGAAGCGAGATACTTCTGATAGCTTCCAGGTCAATGTTCAACTGAGTTGATGAGGTTAAAGTAAGTTTTGGTTCGAAACTAAGGTAAACCTGGGTATCGTCAGCGTAAGCCTGGACTGAAGATTGTTTAAAATGTTGGATTCATAAATAGAAAATAATAAAGGCCCTAAGACCAACCCTTGGGGCACTCTAGAAAGAACGGGGGTCAAAGAAAAATATGAATTTTTGAAAGATACTCTCTGAAACCTGTCACTCAGATAAGATGTCGCAAGAGAAACAGCGGTATCAGAGAAACCATAAAATTTTATTTAGAAATTAATATCCTGTGACTAATAGTGTCAAAGACCTTCGAAAAATCCAAGGATACTAACGCTGTCACTTTTTTGCCGGTTATATTCAAGGCCCATTAACTCATAGGTTGCCTCGAGCGATCTTGACCTATTCTGAATCGGTGTCACTCGGCGACCGGCTTCCTTTAGCACGGCATTGTCCATATCTCTTCTGTGTGCGTTTAATTACATGTATTAATCTTTTTTTGTTCAAAATTGAAACTTTTTTTTTACAATAAAATGCAGCTTATAATTTTAAACTTATGTTTGGAGATGTTGGTTCAAATTTTAACCAAGTTTTTTTTACTGAGTGCATTTCAAAAAGTTCGCATCGTATTTGAAAAAATATGTTGTATTTTTAAAGTCTCAAAAAAAAAAATTCTTGTAAAAAGTTTTAGCATGACAAATATTTGAATAATTTTAGAAAATGTACCTTTTTTATACAAGGTGTCCCAGTAGTGTGTTCTCGGTTTTGGTGATAATGGTTAGAGATAGAGAAAAAATATTAATATATAGGATGACTTATATACATACTTAAATAGTTTTTCAGATATGAAACACCTTATATATTATTACATATTTAAATTTTATTTAAAATTCTACGGCTACTTCATATATTGTCCAGAGGCCTAAGTTTAATTGTTTTTGAGATATTGACATTTAAAAACTGAGATTTTCAATTTTGAACAGCTGTAGTATATAGACTAAACTGTTCAAATTAGAACAAAACGGCTGCAAATTATAAGTATTTTTCATATTTTATTAACTATAAGAATACTATTTGCACAAATTAAAAAATGTAAAAATATATACCCAAAGTCTAGGTCTCAGTCGAAAATAAGTTTATAAATTAAGAATAGGTTACATGTTTCGGCCTAACGGGCATCATCAGACCTAAAATGAATATACATTAGGAAAATACAATTAAATAATATATAACTTTACCATAAACAAAACACATTTTACAAAGTACATAAATCAAACATAACCAAACAAAGAAACAATAAAATACGAAACAAAGCTACGCTTGAAGGACCTCGACCAGACGTCGTTGGTCATTTGGTGGTGATTCTCGGAGGGCGGTAAAAGATCCCAACGGCATATTTTTTTGAATTAAGATTGTAAGATATGCAAATATGTTCAAGTAGGCCACTGGGAAAGTTAAAATCAATTATTTTGGCCTTCAGGTGAGAGATGACAAAGATTCCCACACCACCACCTCTTGTTTCCTTATCTGATCTGAAGAAATTATAGCCTGGTATAAAAACAACGTTACTGTTAATATCAGATCTAAGTCATTTCTCAGTTAGGTCCGTAATGTGAAACTCTTCGCTCAAAACAAGATCTCTCAAATCATTGAACTTATTCAGAACAGATCTTACATTCAACTGACCAAGTTTAAGTTAAAATCACCAAGCAGATATAAAAAGGATTGTATGAAAATAACTATAATAATACAAAGAACGGTACCTAAATATAGTCAAAAAACACAAGTTAGATCATTTGAAAAAAATAAGAAATAAATAAAATTTAAAAATGTCTATTGCTTTTTGGTGGCAGATGTGAGATGAAAAGGACATTGGGTGTTGTTCTTATTTTGAATACTAAGATCCTTAGAAGGTGACTGTTTTACCTTTCTTTTGCCCACTGAACCATTTCGCTCTAAATTTCGCTTTACTGAATTGACTTGATTATCGCAACTTGATTCGGTATAGTCCACTACTTTGCCTACTGTGGTATTGTTTTGTACGCTGACTTAATATTTCTTGTTTCCTTAACTGAGAAACCAGTTCAAAAGTGGCAGAAGAAGATTCTTCACGTTGTTCAGAGATGCCAAAAATTAAGGTGTTATTTCTCTTTAATAGCTTTCAGCTCTAAGAGCCGATTCTTTAGATCAAGGTTTTCAGATTAGATAACTTCTATTTGTTTTTTCACTTCGGCAACCTCACTATCAACTTTAGAGGCAAATTGAGATAAATCCCTTTTGACATCGTCAATTTTATTAGAAATATTCGTATTTACGTTTTGAACAAGCTTGTAGAGATCTCCAATCTCTCTTCTTTATCGCCCATAATAACTGCTATTTGCCCAGACTAAGCAACTAAGACGGCATCACCATATGTTGTATGGACAGCTGATAGCAACCGATTCAGACGATAATTTAGACAGGTAAAAAAATGCATAACCGATTTAATGATTCTTAGACAGTAAAAAACAACAAAAACAAACACACAAAGGTTTTTGTTCTCACCTCGATTCAACAATGCGTTAAATGAAATAATCCATTAGGAAAACTGCACTCTATCAATAATTAAAAGTCACTTGAACCATCAAAGGATACACAATTTTGCCAGCAGTACACAAAAAATACCGGATATAGAAGTATACTCCGGCCGAGCGAACAACTATCGTAGTCCTACACATCGAACAATAAGCACTTTTTTGTTTCAGAACTATTCTATTGAAGGGCAATCCGTGATAACCAAATTTATACAACACATTAACGCTGCAAATTTTGGAACAATTTTACACATGCAACAAAATGCTAGACGCCTTAATTTAATCGGTAGTAATAATCGGTATTACAGACTTTCATTCATTAAAAACAAATTATATCCATAGATTTTTGGAAATTTTTATGGAGCTCTTGAAACACGAGCGATACTTGTGAAAGCCCACTATACTTAAGCAATAAGCAAAATACAACTGGTAAACTAACAGTTTTAGCTACCATATAAATTAGATCTGGTCTAATTCTTAAACCTTTTTAATGAATACGGGGGTAAGAGTTTTTTATTTAACACTTTATATCTATTAAAATAAAGCTTACAGACCTCATTCTAAATATAAACAGAAACCCTGTACATTTACAACTGTGGAAAGACGAATGCCCAACGGTTCTCTTCCCTCTAGAATGAGCGGCCTGCAAGGGCCAAAACTAATAGTACAAAAAATATCTCTTTGTACCCGTGATACTAAACCTTCATATTGAGTCACTGCGGAGCATCTTAGAAGAAATAGGTATCATCAGGATACGGGGAGCTTCAATAAAACTAAACTGTTGTCCAAATACTTTAGTTTTTTTACTAGAGGCGTACCGATTGCAATATGTTGTATCTTAAAATTTTCACTTACCCCAATTTGGATCTATCTTGCGTCTTACACTATTATAAATAAAATAAAATAATAAAACACGTATCCTTATGGAGATTTGGGGTTCTTAGAAACGATTTTTTTAGCTTTTTAAAGTCACCATAGGCGGATGTAGGATTTTTTTATTTAAAGATTTTTATTTTTGTTTCTAAAACTCAAAAAAATGAAAATTGGTATAACGATCAAAGTCTAATTAAAAGGTATCATTGTTGCATTAAAATAAAATAAAATAATAAACGGAGTGACTTGAAAATACGACAAAGACTTATGTTTCTGTTATTAAATATAACTGAATTTAGGGTTAAAAATATAACTCAATTTAGAGTTAACGCGGATGCCAGTTCTAATAACCGTGAAATAATTTGTGCGCTATCGTTTAAAAGAATGAGCTGGTCACCAAGATTATAAACAAAAGGAGTAACAATATTTAAAATACACTCATTCCTGTAAAAATCGGCATAGACAGCCTCCTGTAATAAATACATATGTCTTTCCATTGCTTCTGTAAGCAAACAGTTTGATAAATATGTAACACTCCAGTTTAAATGGTTTTTGCCGATCTAAGACGTACAGGGTGATCTTTTATATTTTGCCCCCCCCCTATCTCGGTTTAAGAAGATAGCAAAAAACTTTAAATACAAAAGTTATAATTTTTTTACAGAATGTTTATATTATATCAAAAAAAAACAATTAACCAAAAAAAAATCAGACATAGTTACCAAACTTTTGTTTTTTCTTATGGACCACCCTGTAAATTATATGTTTATCAAATGGGTCTATTCTAGCTGATTATAAATATACTAGGTTTTGTTACCTTTTGCTCTAAAAAAAAGAAATTAAAGAAAAACCTTGCCATAAAAGGCAATGTGTATGAGAGAGAGGGAGAAGGCTCCACTCTATAGAGAGTCAAAAGCCTCTTATGGCAAGGTTTTTCTCAAATTACTCAGGCATCTTTAGATATAAAGGTATTAAACTTGGTATATTTATAATCAGCTAGAGGAGACTCATTTGATGAACATATATATACACGGTATTCCATAAGAAAAAACAAAAGTTTGGTAAATAAGTCCGATTTTTTATGTTCAATTGCTTTTTGTGATATTATGTTATAATAATTCTGTAAAAACCCTAGAACTTTCGTATTTAAAGTTTTTTGCTGTCTTCTTAAACAATATATAAAAGATCACCCGGTACAGTCTGATACTGTAACGGCGAATTGTAGTCTTAGATAGGCTGAAAAATATTTAAACTTGACTGTTGGTCAAACTTTTGTTTACAGACGATTGTAGAGTAAGCCTGTATCAGTCAGATGGCCGATTAACAGTCGAATTATGAAAGTGATGAATTATAAAAGATAAATTTAAGGTATAAAATTTTTTTATTGCAGATAGTACTATTTACCGTAATGAGTGTAGTTTAAATATTGTTGTGCCTTATGCGAACAATTTTGTTGACACACGAAAACAGACGAAAAAGCTAGAGAGAGCTCAAATTGTTAACTCAGTCAGTGAAAATGATAATGTGGAAATAATGAACTAGTCAACAAGATCCCAGGACATCCAAATTTAAAACAACGCCAAGTCGAGCAACATAATCATATTTGGTAATACAAATGCTTTAACCACCCTGTGTTTTTGTATAATTATCTTTAATCCTAAAATGGTACCCTTTATTTTTCTTTGATTGCCATATTTTACTTTTAAACTTAAAAATGCAGATGTTTAAATAAAAAATTCTTCCTTCGCTTATGATAATTTTAATAATTTAAACACTAAAAAATCGATGTATACCCTAAATCTCACGAAAATCATAATAGATTTATTATTTTATAATAGAAGAAGACAAAAGATAAATTCAAATCTAGGTAAGTAAAAAATTTAAAATACAACATATACAACTGCCTGGATCAATGGAAAGAGATTTGTTTATTACAGATAGAACTATCAATTCCGATATTTAGAAATGAGTGACATTCTTATATACGAAAACGGTGGAGAGAGCGTCATCTGAAACTGTTATTCAGTCATTAGAAAATAATAATGAGGGAAGTAAGCAAGATCGCCTGATTTAGATGTTACAGAACTTATTTGGAGCTATTTAACATTCAAAACGAGAAATGTGTCATCATCCCTCAAGAAAGTATTAACGATCTAATTCGATCTATGCTTGGACGTTATTTACAAATAAAAGGGGAACGAGATATTAATGCTTTTCAATATTAGTTTTTGTTTGTATTTTATATTTATCACTGGCTATAAGGTATATATATGATCAATTTAAAAAAATATATATTGAAAAATGTTAACAATCAAATTTGGTATATAATAATATAAATACGCACTTTTGTTCAGCATCTTTCACACATTCAAAATGGACTTCAAATCGTAGCTGATCCTTCTTTGAATTTAACCCATTTTCATGGAATTTGCATTCTTGTTGAAAAATTCGCTATTCTAAAGAGCACAAATTTCAACCATACCATCTTGCTGGCTCTGTGATCAAAATTTTCACTAAATTTATATAATATAATTTTTTTATATTTTTCACTCCCTCTCCCCCCACGTCATCCCCTAAGTTTATTAAGTTTGGTGTATTATTTACTAAGAGTTAGTATTTTCAATGCAATAAATAAAATACTAAATTAATATATTAAAAGTTGAAACTGACCACTATTAGCTTCCATAAAATAATTAAGATTATGTTGTTAGTTGTGCCACTCGTTTAAAAATCGTTGCAGTAACACGTCCACTGAACCGGTTTAAGTACTATACATTTTATTTTTAAGGTGACGTCACAGACAGCAATCCAGTATGAACAAATCCGTTTATGTACGGGAAAAATCTGACCAATATCGATAGTTGCAACGATTCCCCTTTCCATTAAGGAAAAATGTACATTCATACGAAAAGCATAAATTAAAAATAAAATTCCAATTGCCCATTACCATTTCGCTAACGACTTCACCTAGCACATAGCCAGGGGGGGCCTGGGGGTCTGGGTGTGTCTTCCTAATTTTCCTGAGATGTTACTGTTTGGACCTCCTCCCCGAAATGAATTTTTGGTTTAGACCCCCCATAACCCAAATTCTGGTTATGTGCTTGGACTTCACTGAAAGGCAAGCGTGTGCCGCAGTCATCTTATTATTTCGAGTGGAAGGTCGATTTTATAAAGATGAAACCAAATACCGATTATACTCGAAATAAAAGACAAACCTACCTGACTCACTTATTAGGCTTTGATATTCTGTGAATGCTACTTCCACTTATTCCTGATATTGCCATAACTTACATGGTAAATAAAATGCAGAATTAATAATATTTGCTGCGTTTTATTTACCATATCAGGACTTTTACTCAAAAACTTCTTGCACTTAATACACAATAATACCAAAATTCTCTTTTGAAGAGGCATGCATCTTGCTTCAGATGATGATAACCGAACACACTTTATGAAGTTTTGGGCACATAAATCCTATATATATATATATATATATATATATATATATATATATATATATATATATATATATTGTCCAGTTTTTTACAATTAATTCAGGTTTTAGGTTCATTTTCCCATTTTTTTTATTTTTTCTAAGATTCAGAATCAACAAAACAATGTCTAACTCTGATCTGTAATTTTTTGTATATAATTTCGATAATAACAATACATTTTCTTTTAAATCTAAATATTGTGATATTATGGCCACAAGAAACATATTAAATTGTGCATTAACCATTGTTATTAACAAGTTAGGTTGTTAAGTAAGTTTATACATTGAGCACAGACAGTAAATCGACAGGTCTCGCGAATACATTTTTCTGTTTTTGTGGTATTCCTTGGTCAGCGATCTCATTTTGATTTTACTTAAGAGTGAATCATATAGACTCTGTCAAAAACAAACTTCGGGGAAATGCTGTGGTAGAATAAATATTTTACATATTCCCACATTACATGAAGCATGTCATACTTCAATAAATATGGCAAGTAAAGCAGGCATCACGTGCATGACTCTTGTAATCCTTTGTATTGGGCTGAACTTAAGCCTGGTGATCACCAGGCAACAGTTGCTTACGCAATATTAGTACAATTTTATTAATTGCCTTATAATAGCAATGAACATCCACCTGTATACTTCCTACAATTTCCTGTTATCAGTGGCGGATCTAGGATGTCAAGCGGGGGGGGGCTGAAAGTGATGACCTTTTTTTAGTCGTCTTTTATGGGATGTTAAAACCTTTTAAAAGCGTGGACTTTTTTTTGTCGCAAAACCACCCTCTATCTTTATAATTAAAAGGAGTCAACTCCACCTTGAAAGCAGCTGAGGTGAGGCAGGGACTAAGTTTATTTGTGAACAGAACCTTTCGCAGCCGTTCCTCTAGTTCAGGATTGTCCAACACGCAGTCCGCATGAATTTAAAAATACGCAACTACAACGATCACTTACAAAATACGCTCAAACGTTTCATCCAATGAACCAACTTATCAACCGCCATTTTAAGTAACAAAAATTGATATAAGCAACAACAATGTTGCCAATTGTTACGGAAAAGCGATATGTAGTTCGCGAATGAACTAGTTCAAAAGATCAAATCTTTTAAACTGAGCTAAATGGAACTGAAAATGAACCACAACCTATGTAAAAAGATGGAAAAAGGGACGCTAGACAGAGCCAAATCTTAGTTGAGTTATTGTGACAGTCTCTCATTCTGCTTTTGCGTGGTCAATTGCAGACAGAAACGGTAACTTTCAATATTCAATTCAAATACTTTTTGTACAAATTCAATGTACTATTATACCGAGTGTCAAAAAAAATACACCAAATAGAGTTTAGTGCAGGTGAAAAGAAACCAACTCTAATTTCAATAAAAGACGCATGTTTCTTCAAGTCCGCAGCGGATACGAATGTCAAAAATCTCTTATGTCATGCGACTTTCTCCTTCCGTGACATGGATTCATCGAAAAGCTAGATATTGAGGTTTATTGATTGATTCTGTTTATTTTCGATATTTTCTTAAATTGTAGATTGGAAAGTCCACAAAAAATAGTAGACAACACGTGGCGAGAACTGTCTTTGCTCAAAGACCATAAACAATCTTTGGGGGATTTGACGCTAGAAGCAGTAAAGGTGGGTTCATGTTTCAACATGATTTTTCTCTATATCTTTTTCCGTAACTTTAGTAAAGTAATAACTTTTTCCATAATCGCTGTCCGTATTCACGTTCAGATTTGTTTTATCTTAAATAATGACACACATCTTGATTTATAAAATTAAAATGGAAAAAACTATAAATTTGTTTATTATTGTACGGTACCTAACCTTGCAGGAGCAAACGCTAGCAAATAAATTAATATATATGAACTAAAAAGTAATTCCTAGATTACGCTAATAAAACCCCAAGAACCATGACTTCTTAATGTGAATGTGTTATAAATGTGAAATTTTGATGTATAGCAGTAGAAGATAAAAATAAATGACCTTTATAACGCTTGAAGTTAACTTTATTTAGAAATTAAGATGTAACTTGTCGTTATTACTAAAGTTATGGAAAAAGAAAATGTCATGTTACACAAACCCACCTTAACTGTTAGCTGATACTTGTTTCATTGATTACACATAACTGATTAATAAAATTGTATTGCGCGGTACTTTGTCGCCTATTGTTAGTTGGGTAAAGAAGCTATAAATAATGATATCTATTTAACTGTGGAATATTTCACTCACGAGGGGTACATCTGATATCGCTATTACCAAATCCACTTTAAATCCACGTTGTTTTAAAAGGTATTTTTGGCAGCCAAGGCGTTATATTTTGACGTCAATTAAACACTGACATTTGACTTAAATATCAACTATCAATATCAATATTTCACTTTAATTCCCTATAATGTTAAAGTTAAATAACGTCAACGCTGACGTTTCTTAAACGTATTTTTGCTACTTGGGTACTTTACAAGATGTGGCGTCGAACTGTTTTTTTGTTACAATGTAGCTACTAAGTTCCTACAATAAATGTTATTTTTAAAGTTCATGTGTAGTCGTGGGTGGTTCAAAGGAATTTTTTAGCAACGCGTACTTTAAAGTCGCCGTATAATTGCCACAGCAACCACAATTTTTCATTTTCAAGTTATGGGCTCATTTAGGCAGTTAAACCTAATAGTGGTTTTGTTCCAACCATCATCACGATTACAATGAAGTAATGATACAACAGAGCAGGCCAACCATGTATATATTTAAAAATGATTCAATGTTGTTTATACTTTTAAAAAATGGTGGCCCACCAAGTGTTAGTAACGGTGCCAATTACATCAGTTTTCTAAACTAAAAATCGGTGGCTATAATTTAAATGAAAACCTTTACGTCATCAATTTGTCAAACATATTATTTTTGATACCGATTCCAGTTTGGTAGGATCATGCTGACTGCTGGTATCACAAACAATAGGAACATTATTTACCGAATCAACTGATGAACAGGCCAGTTCTCAGAGATATGAAACATTAAATGATTAGAAATAGAAAGGTTTGGGAATTAATTTAGGAGTAATGGTTAGAATCTCAAAATGTAAAATTGGTACAAAAATATGGAAAACACGCTTATATTTTATATATTGTATCAAATTACGCACGCCGACGAAATATTTTGGCTGAGAGAGTTGCCAAGTTATATGATATAATTTTTGTTTTAAGACAAAACTTAAAAAACCCTATCACGTCCTAATCAAAAACACAGGCTGATAAACAAACGTTTAGGGACAGGCGGTAAGTATGCTTTCATCTCAAATAGACCAGATTTACAGCCTTCGTCACAGATGTATACGAAAAAAAAAAAGTGTCACGTGACAAATTTAACACTTTTACTGTCTTACTTAAAGATTATCTCTTAACAGAAGAAATATTTAACGACTCGTTTTTTACTAAAGGCTCTTTGAAACTCATGAAAATTGTAGTTTTTATGAATACCATGATCAAAATGAAGCACAGTGCACAAGCACAGAACTACTATTGTAGGTCTACAAAATACATTTCCAATATTAACTTCAGTATCTGAATTCTCATGCTTCCACCAAACAACCAACTTCTCATATTCCTACTATGATCTAAAACGACTTGGCTATATAGAATTTTAACTGCCCCTTTTGTTTGAAACTTCATTAGATTTACGTTCACTTGATGAATCCGAAATGTCCTAAATTATTCCAAAGAGACTTCCTATATTTAATATTCTAGGACTGAATGTCTCTGCTCTGTGCTCGTTAATACTGTTGCTAAACTAAGTGTAGCCAGAAGCATTGTCTGAATTATATCAAATAACTATAATATCTTTGCTCTATGGAGAGAGGTAACTTCACATGTAGAACATTAAATAAATAATTTGATACTATTTTGCTAGAAAAGGGGTCTATTCTGCCTGTACTCTGTCCGAAAAAGATATACGATTACTGTGCATTAAATTTTTAACGAACCCCCTATCCTCTCTTACCAGGAGTGAATAACTTATTGCACTTTACTAAAAATATTTTATACATCACTACGGCTCACGAACAAGATATCATTAAACTAAAGTTCAGGAAAAAGGCCTCATTTGTCACATATTTTGCAATTTTTAATTTAGTTTCCTAAATATCTGATAATAGATCTCCTTATTTACATTTTAAGTTTTTAAGTCAAGTTTATCATTCTTCTAACTTCACTTAATTTAATGACTGATGCAGTTTCTAAGGGCCCAATTAGAAAAATAAGTCGCTCTAAGACTACTGTGAATCCACCCAATGCTGGTTGCATTATCTCGAAGCCTCGCAGCGTGGGAGGAAAATGTAAGATATAAACCAACCTCATTTTATTAGCCGTCAATAAGATGACCGAAAAAAATAAACTTTTAACTACATATTCGAATATTAACTAGAATTTGGTGTTCTTTGTAACTCAATAATGTGCAAATTATGTTTTTTTTTTTTACTTACTTCTGATATTTATCGAGGTTTCTCTCATAATCTTCTTAAATCAATAATCTAAAAACTAAAATAAAATACACATTAATAACAAATATTTACAAAATTTATTAGCTGTATCTACAATCTTTGGATGTCTAACCTAAGACCAACATTCTGTCTGGTATTTGTTTTGTTTCTCCATCGTTTCGATCAATTTCTGAGCCTCTGTTGCTGTTAAATTCCCATTTTGAATAGCTACATTAATAAATGCTTGCCTAACTTGTTGTGGCATGTTCTTTGAATTGCCCGCTACAAATATATATCCCCCGACCTTCAGCACAGGCCACACAAGATCTCCATTATCCAAAATTTTATCTTGAACATATCTGAAAATATTTAGCACATTTTAAAATGTCAGCAATACAATGAAACTGTTATTTCCAACAGAAAGAACTATAACAAGTCAAAAACATTCAAACTTCCATTTTTACTTTCCATTTCTATATATGCATTAAACATCAAGATTTGACGTTTTACTGTTTTATGTACGCGGTGATCATTTATAATGTCCCCCCCCTCTAACTTTTTTATTTTGACGTTTGGTAGAAAAACGTCAAATATAAAAGTTTCACAAAAAACAATAAGCTATTTGCAGCATACATTTTTATATATACAGGGTGTTGCCGAAATTACCCACAGATTAAAGTTATATTTTTTTAAATGGAACACCCTGTATATTATACGCTAAATTAAATCCTATGAAAATTCTGCGTATTTTTTGTATAACATGTCCTATACCCAATACAATAGTTTTCGAAATATCTGCGATTTATTCTAAAGCTTATAATTTAGCTTAGGTGGCTGTGAAGTAGATCGATACCAACAAACAAAATGTTTGTTTATAACTGACAGTGACAGTTACACATTTAGCAACATTATACGTTCTTTTTATTGTAAAATGCCCTATTCGGAAAGAGAAAAACGATTAATTTTGGAAACTTTTATCAAAGCAAATAAGAGTGCTAAATTGGCTCAAAGAGAATTACGTGTAATTAACCCCCGGATGCACATTCCGGACAAAAAAACCTTTCATCGAATTTATGAAAAATTTCAACAAACATCCAGCCTAACGAGAAAGAAGAGAACAATGGAAATTGATGAAGGTAGTGATTTAAACATTTTACTAAAAGTGGAAGAAAATCCCAATATTTCCATAAGAAAAATATCGGGAAGCCTGAGAGAAGAGCTTATTGATCCAAAAAATACATCTTATGGGAGGATTCAAACCACTCTCAAAAATGCAGGATACAAGGCATTCAAAATTAGGCCTACCACAAAATTAACGCCCAGGCATCGAGAAAAAAGGGTTGAATTTTGCCATGCAATGTTGGAAAAAGTTAATGAAAATGAAGATTATTTAAAAAATGTTTTTTGGACCGACGAGTCATCGTTTTCTACTAGTGGCATGATAAATCGAAAAAATAGCAGACAGTGGGCCACAGTAAATCCCCATTGCTACAGGGAATTTCAATTTCAAGGGATGTCAAACTGTTAATGTGTGGTGTGCTATTTTAAACAATAAAATAATAGGCCCTCATTTTTTCGAAGATACTTTAAACGGTAATGGTTATATGAATTTTCTCCGGAACGAATTAGAAAACTACATGGATGAGCTCCCATTGGAGCAACTGAGAAACCTCGTCTTCCAACAAGATGGTGCTCCTCCTCATTGTGTCGTATTGGTTAAAGACTATTTACACCAACAGCTCACGGAATGGATTGGAAAAAATGGTACGATAAACTGGCCACCTAACAGTCCTGACTTGACGCCGATGGATGCATTTTTATGGGGAACTCTAAAAGATCGTGTGAACGCAAATAACATCGAAAATAGAGAACACCTAAAAGTCTTGATTAGAACGGAAATTCAAATTCTAAATCAAGAATATTCCCAGTCTATCACTGCCGCTTTGGATCGATTACGAAGAACATACATCAAATGTATTGAAGAAAACGGGGGACCAGTTGAACAATTCCATTTGTAAGAATAAATGTATTATATTATTATCTAAATTATTAATTAAGTTTTAGAAGTTTTTTTTGTTTTTGAAACTTTCAGGCTTCCCGATATTTTTCTTATGGAAATATTGGGCTTTTCTTCCACTTTTAGTAAAATGTTTAAATCACTGCCTTCATCAATTTCCAATGTTTTCTTTTTTCTCGCTAGTCTGGATGTTTGTTGTAATAAAAATTTCCAAAATTAATTGTTTTTCTCTTTCCGAATAAGGCATTTTACAATAAAAAGAACGTATAATGTTGCTAAATGTGTAACTGTCACTGTCACTTATAAACAAATATTTTGTTTGTTGGTATCGATCTACTTCACAGCCACCTAAGCTAAATTATAAGCTTTAGAATAATGTTTTTATTTCTGAATGATAAAATCGCAGATATTTCGAAAACTATTGTATTTGGGTATAGCACATGTTATACAAAAAATATGCAGAATTTTCATAGGATTTAATTTAGCGTATAATATACAGGGTGTTCCATTTAAAAAAATATAACTTTTATCTGTGGGTGATTTCGGCAACACCCTGTATATATAAAAATGAATGCTGCAAATAGCTTATTGTTTTTGTGAAACTTTTATATTTGACGTTTTTCTACCAAACGTCAAATAAAAAAGTTAGAGGGGGGGACATTATAAATGATCACCCTGACATTTTTACATAATAATATAACACAATTGGTGGTATTTATTACATCAAATTCTTTTTGGCATTTAAATATATTTTAGTAACCGAACATAAAGTAAAGTTGGACTATTTAAGCATGTTTGGGCAGTAAAATGTAATTATATATTTTCTGGGGTATTTAATTCCTTAAGATATTTTGAGGTACCTTTGAATTTCCTATATAATAAATAAATAATGCATTCAAATATTATTTCTTCCTCATTGATAGAAATGGCTTATACATAAATCATATTTACATTAAGGCACAGAATATATGACAATTAGGACACACTAATATAAACATGATTCAACATATATAAAAAAACAATTAATTGTTCTGTTTTTCCTGAGTATAAAAAAAATTACACAAAAGGTACTTTGGCTGTCACTATATTATTTTAATTAGTATTACTACATTAGTCTAGTAGAAAAAAAAAGCTCTGATTATACTTGAGAATGAAGAATGAAACAACTGGTAAAATTAATTAACTGAAAAATTAACTGTGTGTAAAACCAAAAAATATGTGCCAAATACTGACTGAATGCGGACTGTAACACAGACACATACCTAGGCCCATTCATAAAGGCTGAACAGATGATTCCCCACAATTCTTTCCAAGACCATTGACAGAACTGGTAGAATAACTATTGAATAGATTCATAAATTCCCGAGGAAAAGATATTTTCAGGAATGATAGAATGTCTCCAATTTTTTTTACAGGAAATTGAAGTCGTTTTTTTTTTATAAATTTGGAATTTTTATTGTTATTTCATCGAATACAAATTTTACCACTACTACCCCCAAAAACAGTTTTTTTAATGGGAAAGGGGTCAAGTGATACGATCGTTTTAAATAAAAATTATACTTAATTCAACCCACGATTTTGGAAACATTGATTCAGCAGTTCTCAAATGATGACCAATAACAATGTTTCATAATGGAAACATTATTATACTTTTGGGATATGTTTTTGAGGTTTCGAATGTCAAAACTCCATATTAAGTCAAGCACAAAAATGAAACGGCAAATATTTTACTAAAACGGTATAAGAATTAATAAAAACTGATAAAACAAATATTAAAATACTGAAACAAGCACAAAAAGAAAAACGACAAATTTTCATTTTAAAAAATGTTGTAAATGTCCGCCTTGCACCTCTTGACAAATGAACTTTCTGTTAGTGAATTCTGCCTTCACATTATGGAGGGTTTCAGGGTTTATTCCTGTACAGACGTCGACGATAAATTCACGCAGTTCGCCCAGAGAATCCGGAGCCATTTTGAAAACTTGAGATTTCATATAGCCCCATAGAAAATAATCAAGGGGTGTAAGATCTGGCGAGCGAGCTGGTCACTCTGTCAGACCTCGAGCAATCCATCTATCCGGATAGGTTGCATCCAAGAAATTTCTAGTGTCTCTCAAATAATGTGGCGGGGCACCGTCCTGTTGAAAGGTAATGCCAAAGTAGAACTCGGGTGGGTTTTGAGCAACAACATCATCAATAAGTGGAGTGATGGTATCCTTGCAGCATTCGAAGATATGTGGGGCCATTAAAATCTCATTCCAAAAATATGGGACCTATGATATGGTCATCCAAAATACCCGCGCAAACATTTATTTTTTGAGGAAACTGGGTATATCCTTCGGAAAACACATAGGGGTTTTCTTTCATCACTCTAATATCCACAATTTTGAGTGTTGACTTTTCCATTTAGGAAAGGTCTCTCATCACTAAAACAAATATGGAGCAGATAATTGAGATTAGCTGTGATCCTTTCTGCCATAATCTCACAAAACTCTAGTCGCCTGTCAGGGTCATGTTCGGTTAATTCGTGGACAATTCTCATTTTATAAGGATGAAATTTATTGGATTTTAAAATGTTCGTAATGGACAAACGCGAAATATTGCATGTCTCAGCTTAGTACATTGAACTTTTACGTTTTCGCTAATTTTGGGCCTCCCAGATCTTAGGGCGTCTTTTACCGTCCCTAATACTTGAAATTTTGATAATAAATTCTGAAAGTATTTCTTGCACATTGGTCGTTCCGGAAAGCGTTTACTGAAGATGCGAACTGCAACGTGTTAACTTCGTTTAGCCTCGCCAAAGATGATAACTGCTTTGATTTTATCTTTTATATTTTAACTTTTAGAACACTTGAAAAGAACGTTTCAAAATGTCAAATATTAGAAAACCAAGGCAACGATAATTAATTATTGCACTTGGTGGAAAAAAGTGCAACATGAAAATACAAATCAAATTTAAAATTGTTATTGGTCATCATTTGAGAACTGCCGAATCAAATGTTTTCAAAATCGGGGGTTGAATTAAAAACATTAAAATGATGTATCACTTGACCCCCCCTTCCATAAAATAGTTTTGAAACTCTGCCCAGCCCAGCTGTCTTCTTGGCATTTAACGCTGTAATTTTTTTTCCAAAAAATGGAGAATTTACTCATATATATTATCGCCCCAAATTTGGTTGCAACATACCTAGGTTCAAAAGTTAGATGGGCGGCGACGGACTTTATGTTCTCACTGTATATATATATATATATATATATATATATATTTGTGCCTGTGTGAGAAAATTAATTGTTTCCATACTTTCCTCTTTCTAAATTTAAAAAATATGAAATAAAAAATGCACTTACATTTTCTTATCCTGGTCCCTAGAAAATGCGCAGACTAGCGAAACTTTATTTTCACTTTGAAGTTTTTCCAATTCTTCTTTACATAAGAAATCTCCTGCTTCATATCTACACCCATAGAACAAAATAAGGTTACTTGTAGAGCTTGCATGACTTACTTCGAAAATGAAATTTCTAAAGGGTGCTAAGCCTGTGCCTGGACCTACCATAATCACAGGGATATCCTAGATATACAATGAAGAATAAAAGAGACATTTTATTTACTTGTTCATTCTGATAATATATGGCAATGGGTAACAGAATTATATTCTTAACCAATCAAAACATTATATATGAAGCCACAAAAATAATTACTTTTTTTTTGTTATATTGCAAAACATGAATCAGTACAATTAAGTTGAATCAAATTCAAACTTAAATGGCTTAATTTCAAACACGACACAGATATTTGTTTCACGTTTATACTGAGAATTTAAAAATTTCTCGTGTTCCGGGAAAATGTCAAAAAAGTACTATTTTAACTCACAGTTATGTTTTCAGTAATACATAATCATGCTACTTTTTATGCAGAATCATTTTTAAAATTTAGCATTGAAAAATTCTAACTGATATGCCTCCTTTCTTCAAAACTCAAAAGGAGCACTTTACATTTAGAAGCATTCAGATGGAGATAAATAGTGTTGTAGCATTTGATTTTTTCAATGTCAGACTGCAGTGGATTGGAGTCAGAGGAAACTGTGAAAGAATTTTAAGTTGTCTACATATAAAAGACATTTAAACATTTTAAAACAAGATATTATCTCGTTTATAAAGTGTAACAAGATAATTCGATCAATATGTGAACCCTGTGAGAAATTAGACGCCACAATCTCCCTGGAAACTAAACCATACACGTTGACCTACTGACTATGATTAAATCTGATGTGATCCACTTAAGTATCCAAAAAACCAATTTAATGCAATTTCCACTTATGTGTGTATTTATGTAAATAAGAAATCATAGCTCACTTTTCAAGGTTTTGACTTTTTCTAAATCTTTTTGATTTTGAGAAAACAAAAGTTGGAAAAGAGGACTTTTTCATAGTTCAAAGAAATCTAATAAATGAAGTTTACAAAATTAATATTTCCATGTACAAGTTAGGATTGGAGTACCTTTATTTTTATAGAAAATTTTAATGAACATTTACCAAACTAGGAAGATGAGAAATTTTTTATAGCTTATAGAAATCTAATGAATGAATCTTTGAATAAACATCTCATTTTCTACTTTTAGTCGATAATAAAATCATAGATTTTTAGAAAAAGTCAAAATTTGAATGGTGAGATTTGAATTTATTTAGATTAAAAAATTCTACCCAACTTACTTTTTTGCATATCTCTAAAAACAAAGGTACTTTACACTATTATCTTTTTTTAATCTTTTTGGAATGTTGAACACCCTGTATATTAAATTCCAAAATATAAGTAATTTTTGAGATTTTCAAGACAAGAATAAAATTTTTATGAGTGAGTTTTTGTCATAAACCTACAAATAAAAGTTTTTCCTATTGTCAAATAATCGGGGGACACCCTGTATGTATACATACATACATAAATATAATATATATATATATATATATATATATATATATATATATAGATACATATATATATATATATATATATATATATATATATATATATATATATATATAGATACATAATATCGTGTTGTAAAAAAGCACAATATATTTTAAAATTTAAACAAAAATGGGACAAAAAGAGAAACAGAAATTGGTACATACCTCAAAAAATGTTTATTGTTTACTTCTCGGTTGCTAATCTGCTTGCCAACTAATTTGTTTAAAATTCAACACTTGAGGAATATATTTTTCCCCTTTTTTACAAGTTCTACAATATTTTAAATGTAAGTTTTTTATCAATGTTAACAATTTGTAAAATTTTAAAATTATTTTAGGTTTAACATGTCATTCAAAATGGGAAAAAAAACTTAAATAATAAATAAGATTTTTTGAAAAAGCCTACTAAGACGGGCGAAACGCCAAGGAAATAGCAAGTTTTATTATAAAACATAAATCTATACCCAAGAAAATTAAACATTATATTATAATATTTAAGATTTAAGAAAAAGAGAATTATATTCTATATATATATATATATATATATATATATATATATATATATATATATATATATATATATATATATATATATATATATATATATATATATATATATATATATATATATATATATATATATATATATATATATATATATATATATATATATATATATATATATATATATATATAATTTAAACTTACTAGATTCTTTGGAAATCTAAAGGACCCATGTTTCAGCCACATAGTGACTTTCTCACCAGGATTCAAATCTGCTAAATAATTTGAACATAGCCCGACTCTTTCTTTAACTAAATTAGTTTTGTACTTGACCACTGCTACTAAAATATGTGCCTCATTCTTATGAACCTTAAAACTACTGGCTATCGAAAATTCTCTTGGCTTAATTGCTGGAAGAATTTCAAAAAGTATCTCTAACGTAATATTCTTAGTGGCATGAGGAAAATCACCTAATACTTCCACAATATTCCTTTTTGGGCGGTTTGTGTAAGTGTACATATCTTGTTGACCTTCTGCAGAGCAAAATTCAAGGCATTTTTCTTTTTCTAATTCACTATCGGTGATTTGAGCAAGTATTTGGAAGACCTGCCTTCTTGGTATTGAAAATAAATCGAAATATTCCTCACAAAGCTGCTTAAAAGTTACTTCAGCTTTTAATGGTTCTGGTATAGGAATATTTTGATTGTTTTCTGTAAGCCTTATCACAGTATCTTCAGGAATATTGATACCATTACTTGCAAGTATTGTTTTAAATTCATCTATTTTCCATTGAAGATTTTTTGGACGTAAAACTAGAAGATCGCCAGGGGCGTATTCTTGACCTTCAGTTTGGAATCTGATTAATCTTATATCCTAAAACATACAAAAAAACGCTAATATTGTGATGAAAAACCTATACTATTTAACTTTATCAAAATTGAAAGTCATCCTAAAATACGGATTTACTTATAAACACAATGCTTTGTGTTTGGCTAAGCCGAATATGAAAATAATTTTATAGTCCGAGAGCCAGCATTACTTACTCATGTATTTGCTCAATGCTATCAGTTTTTTTTTAATTCTCAATATTATTTATTGTCTTAAAAACAAAATAACATTTGTTGATAAAGCCTAAAAAGTATATTTTAAAATATTTTAATTGGAATAGAGTAAATGCTTAAACAATTTCCTGACATGACTCCAGAAAATATGTACCTACTTGGAAATGGGATAATTCTGTCTGCCTAGAATTTTCAAGAACTGTCGCATCAAACTCGTTACACCTTCTTGTTGAATAAAACACAGATTGTACTTTGTTGAGGTCATGAGTATTTTCTAAGAATTTGGTTTCTTTGTGTACACACCACCTAAAATACGCTAAAGTAAAAAAAATTGTGAATTCATTTTATCGCCACTTCCCTCAGAATGAATCCTTCGGGTGAAAGAAAGATAATATAATTTATATATGTACTATCAATAATAATAAATTATCACGTGCTGAAAAAAGGATTCATAACGATGGAAGTTCCAAATAAAGCTAATTTCCCGATTTTTAAAAATTTTTCTTCTCAAAAATAATAATAATAAAACAATTATATATATATATATATATATATATATATATATATATATATATATACACATATACATATATATATACACATATACATATATATATATATATATATACATACATATATATATATATATATATATATATATATATATATATATATATATATTGCTTAAATATCTTTAAAACCCCTAAAGGTGTACTTGCAAAATTTGGCATTTGAGACTTTGTGGGCATGCGGAACTGAAAAACGGTATCGGCACTGTTGCCGGAGTTGCCAGTTTTGCGCTACAAGTAGTCATTTTCTTTTCTCAAATGGAATGCCCTATTTATTTTTATTGCATTAAATTGGCCCTCTCAAGTTTAGTACCATCCTAAATTTTAACAATATATATATATATATATATATATATATATATATATATATATATATATATATATATATATATATATATATATATATATATATACATGTATATATATATATATATATATATATATATGTATATATATATATATATATATATATATATATATATATATATATATATATATATTTATATATATATATTTATATATATATATATTTATATATATATATATATTTATATATATATATATATTTATATATGTCTATTAAGAATCTAGGGCTGACGAATAATTCAAGATTGAAATTTGAGAGTCATGTTTCGAATGTCTGTCGCAAGGTCTATCTAAGCTTGAAGAGGCTTTATCCTTTTAAGAACTTGCTAGATAGAGACACTAAAAAAATTCTTGTTAGCTCCCTCGTTTTTTCTCATTTTCATTATTGTGATGTGGTTTATGGCCCATGTTTAACAAATGAAAGTCGCTCGAGACTGCAATACAATACTACGTTTTTTTTGCTAAACTTCGGTCTGATATCCATCAAAGAGAACTGAGAAGGGTAAGCGAGCTTCTTAATATTCTGTCTCACAAAACCATGGCTTTTCAATCCAGTTTATCATTTCTGGCTCCGTTTATCACTAATGCATCGAAAAATATACCGAATGTAACAAAGGCTACTTTAAAAGCAAGATTGAAGCAGGAAATTCTGTTGCCTGCGATAATAATTCGTGATTTTGATTTTAATTTGTTTTAATGACTATTTTTTGCGTATATATCTAGTTTATAATTGGTGATTTTAAAAGCAGGGCTAGGTTATAGAGATCACTGGAGACAGTGTACCTTGTCCTTTTGTGTATATTTGTGCTTTCTTATTGTATGTTTCTTATGCTGAATTTTACACAATAAATATTTTTTGAATTTGAACTTTCTCACCAGGATTCAAATCTGCTAAATAATTTGAACATAGTCCGACTCTTTCTTTAAATTAATAAATTTATATACATATATAATATATATATATATATATATATATATATATATATATATATATTTAATGCAATAAAAATAAAAAGAAAATTACTACCTGTATATAATATATATATATATATAAATAAATAAATAAATAAATAAATAAATAATGCCTTTATATTACGAAGTAAATTGCAAAAATAGAAATCCGATGTGGGTGGCGGTATCCAACTAAAGCTGCTCTAATACAACCACCCTAACTAAGTCATTAAGAAGCTAAATTTAATAAAAATTAGTACATTATTGGCACATATTAATTTTAAATAGTAATTCACAAAAGAATATTAATTATACATAAGTTCAAGTGTGTATTACAATGTCAATTTATTTAATTTATACATATATAGAAACAAATACACATATATACATAATAACAATACACTGTTTAAGTTAGATCCTTGTGCACGCAGGGAGGAACAAAAAATTAAAATAAAACAAAAAGAAAAGAAAAGATCACAATATTCTAACACGATTGTCTAAAAGCCATTTCTTAAACCGTTTTTTAAATGCGAAGGCATTAGGAGCCCGTCTGACGTCGTTTGGCAGACTATTGTACAGCATAACAGCACTGTAACTAAAAGAGCGCTGGAATAGCGCTGTGGAATGTCTGGGAACATTATAAAGTTCACGATGACGGGTGTGTAGATCGTGAACATCAGAGCCTCTGATTAATTTATTAAAGAGATATGTAGGGATTTGGTGTTGGCGAATTTTATAAACAAGTAATCCTAAATGAACCTGAAACCTTTCCTTGATTGTGAGCCATCCTGATTCACCAAGGGAGGGGGTAACATGATCGTATTTGCGCAAACCAAAAGTAAATTTAAGACATGCATTCTGAAGTTTCTGGAGACTTTCCCTGTCCCTCTGAAGCAGTGCAGGCCAGGATACTATATCACAATAGGTTAAATGGGATAAAATAAGAGAATCAGTCTCAGTCTCAGTCTCGCATTCCCATCAAAAATAACCCCATGCATATATAACAGTCTGAGTTTACCAAAGGTTTTTTGTATAAGAGATGTAACATGAGAGGCAAAACGTAAGTCGGGGTCAAAAGAAAGTCCCAGGTTCTTTACAGTATCGGTGGCAACTAAATCTACGTTATTAATTAAAATTTTAAAAAGTGGGTTTGTAAGTACCCTGTCTCTACCCCTACCAAAAACTATCATTTGGGTCTTAACCTCGTTAAGTATTAACTCATGAGATCTCGAGACTGCGAGTATTTGTTCTAGGTCAGAATTAATTTTAATAGCAGCATTATCAGCTTCCGCAGATGAAAAAGAAAAGTATACCTGCGTGTCGTCTGCGTACTGGTGAGAGTGGCAGTGTTTTAAGAATTTATGAAAATCCGCAGTATATAAGGAAAAAATTAAAGGACCCAGGATACTTCCCTGCGCCACACCCCTATTAATTACAGTAGAATCGGAAAACGTATTATTTACTATAACTTTTTGCCTACGATCATGAAAGTAATCTTTAATAAGATTTAAGGAAGAATTGCCGAAGCCATAATATTTAAGTTTAGTCTCAAGTACTTTATGATCAATGGTATCAAAGGCTTTGCTATAATCTAACAAAATTAAACAAGTACAAAGATTTTTATCGCAAGCAGTGCAGATATCGTCAGTGATATTTAATAAAGCGGTTGTTGTGCTATGGTGGCTACGGAAACCAGACTGCGTTGAAGGAAGTATATTATTTAGATGAACAAAGGAACTTATCTGAGACGTCATAACCCTTTCTAAAATTTTGGAAAGGGTTGGCAATATACTGATTGGACGATAGTGGGACAGATCAGAGGCATTAGCTTTCTTAGGCACAGGAACCACAATGGCAGATTTCCATTCCTTAGGAAAA
>JAUTXW010002607.1:367500-477500 GCA_030620095.1 Kuschelorhynchus macadamiae
CTACATCAGATATTCTTAGAATTGTATGTAGAATTCAAAAATCCAATAAATACAGGATGGTCCTTTCGCAAAACTAAGAAGACCTTGAAAAAGTCATTAGAAAGGAAAACTTATTGTCATCTTGTTTCTGCCTTGATATCACCAAACAACTTCTATTTTTTTTAAATGCATTGTTCGCAAGATAAATTGCTGTTTGTGTATAAAATTAAATTGTTAATTATCATTTAATTTTGGATAATTTAAACTTTTTTATGCTTTACCTGATACTGTTTGCCAAATGAAGAAAAAATATTTTCAATTGTCACTGTTTTTTGCAATATCAATTATAACTGCTAATCTTTTTAAAATGTTCAGCGCATAAAGGAAATATCTTTTCGTTTTTCTCTTTTTTTTGGGTAATTATAATGTTCCTATGTAAAACATCGTAAAATAAATGCTCATTTGAGCATTTAAAAATGAAGCAAATTTTAAAAGCTAAAAACAAGACACAGAGGTCTATTATTGCTAAATTGGTACTTAAAGTTGTCAGAAAGTAATATATTGTGAACTCTAATGTTCTTCAAATTAATGTAATATGAAAGTTGGTTTAAAAGTAAAAAATATCAAAAACAATATATTTGAATTTAAATGGTGGTGCCCACCTTTTGAGAACCAAATGTTTGAAACATGCAGAGGGTGCAAAAAAATATAAAATATCAAAAACAGAATATTTGAATTTAAATGATGGTGCCCAATTTCTGAGAAGCCTCTGTGTACAATGTTTATATTGACATTTTTAGAAGCATTATCCTTGATCATAAATTAGGTCAGAACCAATTATATCAAACAAAAATATATTCAAAAAAATGTACATATTTTTGAACAAACCTTGTATATCAAGAACAAAGAAAAAAATTTAAATTGCTAGAAATAGTTTTTTGTTTGGGTGTAGATTATCCTAGCTAGAAAAAATAATTAAAATTACTCTTTGCACAAAAATTGAACAAAATTTTGAAAAAATATCATGGTTTAATTCACTGATAGTTGTTTATTTTTTAGGTTTTGATAATCTAGATTTTTATTTATTTCCTTTATAGAAGAAAACATAACTTGCAATGAGATAGTAAAACAATTATAATTGCCAACATAATTTACCAAAAAAAAATGTCTATCAAATCAAACTAACAATAGTGTAAAGATATAATTAGAGCAATTAACAACAGATTTCAATCTAATGCAGAAATTAAAAAAAATGCTTTTATATTATATTTATTCGTGGGTAATTTCTTTTATTTCTAAATTAAGAGGGTGACCCTTAAATGACAATGGTTTATTACTGTGTGTATGTATATTAACTTCAATTTAGAAGCTGCAAATGCATAGCAGATTGTTCTCTAGAGCATTTATTTTTTTATAAAAACATAGATTAAATATTTAGAGAATATCAATAATGTGTTAATTTCTTTCAGGTTTCACCATACTTTAAGATAAGCAAACATTCCAGTACGGGCAAATGATTTACTTTTAAAATAAGTTAAACCCAAAATAAATAATGCTTTATTAAATTACCTTGGTTCTATAGGCAGGTTCTTAGGCAATGACTTAATTTTACTTGGCAGGGGATATTCGTCTAATAAATGTACCCATAAATTTTCCATCCAAGGATCCGCAACAGCATCATAGCCCAAGTCATGTTGATCGTCTCCTAGACCCAATGGTATTAAAGGATCTCCCCCTAATTGTAATAAACGTTTATGTAGCCTCTTGGCAACAAAATTGAATTTTGCATAGCTAGAATCACCAAGACCAAGTACTGCAAACCTAAAATAAAATATACTTATAAGTTATACACACTAAAACCTAGTGAATTAATAAATTAATGGTTTAATAGTATAATTTACTTGAGTGCACTTCCACAACCAGCATTAACATTGATTTGATCAACAGGGCTTTGTTGTGCTAGTTTTAATCTTAACCATATACTATCAACTGATATTTTTTATTCAATAGTATAAAATTTAAAAAATTCACTTAAATTATTTAACACTAAAAACAAAGACTGTAAAATTAACAGTACATATACATTTAACAAAAATTAAAATTCTCAGAGTTCGAAACATGTCAATCTTAAAGACAGTTTGGAGGTATTAGTGATTTCTATAGCATCAGAATTCCAAATTCTATAGAAATCACTGTTATCTCCAAACCGTCTTTAGGATGGACACGTTTCGAAAGTACATTCCATTAGAATTTTAATTTGTGTTAAATTGATGTGTATTGTTAATTTAAACGAACATTTTTAAAATTTTATATTTTATACTACTGACAATATGATTTTCTTTTAGAAATAAATCTCCTTCTTGAGAAAGCTTATAATAATGAGTGAAATGTTAAAGTAAATTATAGTTTTGTTTATCAATGAGTAAACCTATACCTAAGAAAATATTTGACATATTATATAAACAAACACACATATGTATATATTGCTATTAACCGAGGCGTGTGAGGTCAACTATAATAATTTTAAAAGAAAAGTATCATAAATGTAAATCAAAGAAAGGTTCAAAAACAAATGTCTCCATTTGGTTTAAGGTTTGGTATGAATGCAGTTGAAGGGGTATGACCTAGTGTAAAAAACTCTTTATTGTATGTAGTCCAGTGATCAGGGGATGGGTTGTGCAAAATACTAAAGTGCACTATTTTTTTTGCAAATGGTACCTCTTGAGGAGCCATTTAAGAATGTGGAGTGTGCTTACACTTAGGCCATGTGGTTCACAAAAAAATTACCAAAAAGAAAAAAAAAAGCAGTTTCTGCCATATATCTTCTAAAATATTGCCGATAAAACAAAGTTATTTTATTAAAAAGTGTATGGCAAATCATTACCTACAAAAAACGTTGTTTTTTTTTTCGAAAATGTAATAGTTTTAGAGATAAATTAATTTAAAGTCATCTTTAAGTTTCCTTCCATCACTCTGAACATTTCTAAACCGCTCCTTGAAAGGCACTAATAGTGAAAAAAAAAGCGCAATTATATTATTCCTGTGAAAAAAAAATTGATGAATGGGCTAATAATCTAGTTTCAAAAAAAGTTTATTGGCTTCTTTCTTTCTTACTCTCAAAATGTATTGACAATTTGTAAGTTGAAAAATTCTTACAATTAATAATTTTCTTTGACCTTACCAATGTCAGTTATAAATAAAACAGACCATTGCAAAACATAGATGCAGTTTCAGAAATCATAAAATACTTCAATGAAGAACGTACAATTTTAAAACTAAGGTACACTTAAGATTTATATTTGAAACATTCCCATTACTTGAGCTTTTTTGTCAAGTTGGATTCACATTACTCTCAGTTATAATATGTCGCCATTGCTACAGAAAAACTGGTAAATTTATAGAATGTAAATTTAAAAAAACTGCACAGATAGTGCGCTAATAATTTGTTACCAATCAGCACATTTTTGCTATAATTAAAACCCAAAATGGAAATAACTGATACGCACTTGTGGAGCAGTCTCCACAGCAAGCTAAACATTTATAGAAAACATGAAAAACAAAGAAAAATAACATAATTAAACAGATTATTGTGAAATAATATTTTCTTTGGTTAGAATAAATAATATTAAGAGGAATTTTTTGTGGATTAAGAAACAATGCAACTTTGATTAGTATATGTGCAGTTTATTTGGAGAAGTTTAGAGGACACAAATTTATGTGTAACTTATTTAATCACTGGGTTAATCATTAAATGTGTTCAATGATAAATATTTGATTGGTTGTTTATTAATGACTAACGAAACTAGAGCATTATTTTATATGTTATTATCTATCTATCTAATTAGACCGAAATCCAAAAATAAAATTGTGGCACAAGATTAGATTTATATTATGGTTAATATATAAGTGTTATAATAATAATAATATATAAAAGAAAAAATATATGAATATTAAAATATTAAACAACACATGTAAATATAGATTTTATGTATAAAATAAGGGGTACAGGTTCAGAGTGATAATCTTTTATAGGACATATGATACTCAGTACCCAGCGGAGTTCAATCGATTTGCAAGGCTTTGTAACATTGAAAATATCCAAAATGGACCAAGCCAAATCATTTCAAAGATATACATAGTATTTGTATTGATCAACTTTATAGTTATATTATTCTGCCATAAGCAGTTTTTGGAAGTTATAACAATAACAGTTAATGTTGTAACTGCCAAATAGTCGTTTTCAAAATTTATAAGTTTTTTGTTAATAAAAAAAGGTAATAAAAACCTATTTTTATGAAACAACATGAGATAAAAGATGACATGATGATGACTAATATATTTTCAAAAATTAAGCAATATGTGTGTTCAAAAGAATAGGGTGCATTAAAATGATATTCAGTACTTGGCCTAGACTTCTACTTAGACACATGGCAATATAAAAAGCTTGTTTAAAAGTAACCATTTTAAACAACATGTTATTATAAAACTTAACATAAAATAGTTTTTAGGAAAAAAAAGTGTTTTACAAAAAACACATTGATAGTAATAAAACACATGTACAAAGTAGTTTTTTTTAATATTTTGACATGCATGTTCACCTTTTATTTTTTGAGATACAAAAGTGTAAAAAAATATACCTCATAAAGTTTTTCAACTAAATGAGCTTATTTCTCAGTGACTTTTAAAAATAATTATCTAAAACTCGGCTTCTGGATTCCTTCGAAATTTCTTCCTCAAGGGGGGGGTGTAATAGGATGAATGTTATTAATCAATTTTTACAATATCTCTTCAACTAAATGAGTTATTAAAATTATTCCTTTGTCAATGGCCTTTAAACACATTTCTCTAAAAACTACTTTCTACAATATCACTTCAACTAAATGAGTTTTTAAAACACTATTTCGTCAACAGCTTTCAAAAATAATTATATAAAAACTGATTCATGAATTTTTCAAAATTCCACTTGAGGTAAAAAGGGTAAAATCAGTTGTTACTTTTTTTTACAAGTTCTCTTCACCTAAATAAATTGTTTAAAGAAGGTTTTCATTAATAAATTTTTAAAATCTAAAAATCATTTTCTGGAGTTTTTTTGAAATCCCACCCTAAAAGGGGTGAATTGTGTTAATTTTTTTACAATATCTCTAACTAAATGAGTTTATAAAAAAAATTCTTTTGTTAATAGCTTTCAATAATAATTATCTATAATTCAGTGTCCTAATTTTTCAAAATTTCACTCTTAAGGAGGCGAAATATGTCTTAAATTTTTTTTTAAATATTTCTTTAACTAAAATGGTTTTTAAAATAATAACTTGAAAAATAATTAAAATGTTTCTGACACTTCAAATTCAATTCTTAAAGGCGAAAAATGGTAAATTTGTTTTTACTTTTTTAACAATATCTTTTCAACTAAATGAGTTTTTTTTTTAAATAATTTCATCAAGTTTTCAAAATTTTTTTATCTAAAAACCGACTTCTGGATTTTTTGAAATCCCATCCTAAAAGGGTGAAATGTGTTTATAACTTTTTTACAATATCTCTTTAACTAAATGAGATTTTTAAGATAAGGAGTGAAGAGGCGTGAAATGTGATTTTACTTTTTTAAAATATCTCTTTGAGTGAATAATATTTTAAAATGATTCAGATTTTGATAATAATTATTTAATATGGATTTCTAGAATTTCGAAATTCCACCCTTAAGGGGTGAAATATGTTTTTCCCTTAATACAATATTTGTCAGTATGCTTGTTGAAGTACTCGACTTTTACATATTTAAAGGTGATTTTATAGCGTGATTTCTTGCACAGTTACCTAAAAGAATAATTTAAGTATTTAGGCATCAAAATGGCAGACTAAAAATGTAGTTTATAAAAAAGCAATAATTTTTATCGTTTCACATATCCCTCTTATCATTTTTAGATATTAGTTATTATTAGACAAATTTTTCATTTTCCCACATAAATCTCAAGTTACTTAAAAAACTTGGAAGACTTTCTAATCTAAGGCTATAAATGAATTTAGGTGACTTTTTACATCCTCTGTAGAAATTTTAACTGACTTTGGCGGACTTTTAAGTCATCTGAAGGACTTTAGCTGACTTATAAGTCATTTTTCTAAAGACTTTGGCTAGCTATAGTATTTTAATGTTAATGTTACTTCAAACTATATAATTTGAAGAAAAAAATATTTCAGTTTGTTGAAATTTTTTATGATTACATATTATTATTTACTCCTTACAGATTTGTGACTTGCGAAAACGCTACGTGCCTGTAGGTATATCATGGATAAACAATTTGAATACAAATTGAAAACAGTCTGGCAAGAAGAAGGTAAGATTCTCAAATAATTTGCAGGAAGAAATGTAAAGGACACAAAAGAGATTTTTAAAATATATTTCTGCAGTATTGATTTTTTGTTTTTACTAAAACATGCAAACGACCCCCCCCCCCTCCCCCCATTCCGATGTGAGGACCCAAATGTAATTCTTTAACCAGACCCCAAACGATATTGATACGCCACTGGTTCTATTTAGAAGGACATCTTTTGCTTTCAGAGATGGTTATTATATATATATATATATATATATATATATATATATATATATATATTATATATATATATATATATATATATATATATATATACATATATATACATATATATACATATATATATATATATATATATATATATATATATATATATACACATATATATACATATATATATATATATATATATATATATATATATATATATATATATACAGTAGTGGCCATAAATATAGCAACTTTCGAAAAAATTTAATAAAACTAAAACAAAATTAGTTTGGAGATTCAATATATTTTTCAATTAATTAGCTAACATAAAGACACAAGTACATAAAGAAAATAAAATAAAAGAAAAATTTAAAAAGCCTCAGGAAAATAATTTTCATTTCACACTGGTCAAAAAGCTAGCAACATTAAAAAGTATCAACATTTTCTAAAACAAAATAGACTAACTGAAAACAAAATACATTATATTATACTAGTACTTAGTATAGTAACCCTTCTCCTGAATTACAGCTGCGCATCTCTTAGGCATTGAAAGAATCAAGTTATTTATATAGTCGTCACTAATTTCTCTCCAAGCCTTCTGTAATGCACTGAACAAGTCATTCAAATTGGTATAATTTTTGTCACGAATCTTCCCGTCAACAAACTCCCACATGTTTTCGATCAGATTTAAATCCGGACTTTGCGATGACCAAGGCATAACAGCAAGTTTTTCATCTTCAAATCATTTTTGATTAGCTTCGACGAATGCTTTGGGTCATTGTCTTGTTGAAAAAAGGATCTAAAAGGCATCTTGTCATCAATATATGGCATTAGATGTTCTCTTAAAATATCCCTATATATAAATTTATTCATGATGCTGGTAATTCTATGAAGGGGGCCCATTCCATAACCTGAAAAACATCCCCACAACATCACCGATCCGCCGCCATGTTTTACTGTTGGGGTAATATACTTTTTGTCAAGTCTTTTTCCTATAGGACGTCTCACATAACTCATACAATCACTTCTAAATAAGTTGAACTTCGATTCGTCACTAAACACTACTTTTTTCTATTGATCAGGCGTCCAATCGGCATATTGTTGGGCAAAATTTAATCGGGCCTTCACATTCTTCTTAGATAAAAGTGGTTTCTTAGCTGGTCTCCTACTAAACAATCCCGCATCAACCAGTCTTCTTCGTATAGTTCTTGCACTAACAGCTTTTACCCCCATTCCTCAAATTTGTCCAAGAATTTTAGATGAAGACAAAAATGGATTCTGATTTGACAGTCGAACAATCAAGCGATCTATTTTTTCTGAAGTGACTTTGGGTCTTCCAGGAATTGGTTTCGGCCCAATGATGGCTTTACTCTTATATTGTGCAATAATGCGGGAAATTAAAGATTTATTTTTCCCTAAATAACGACTAATTTCAATAGGTTTTTCCCTGTTATTAAATCTCTCAATCACAATTTTTCTTATTTCTTACTCAGAAACAGCACATTTAAAAACATTGAAAAGAACGTCATACAGATTAAAATTACTATAATATTAATTGCTACGAGTATGTCTATTTTCGAGCGACACTGCTTTAACTGGCGATAGACATATTGTATGGAAAACGTGCTGTTTTTAAATGTTGCATAAAGATGAATTCTGAAAGATCCTTCTTATGACACACAAAAAAAATACTGATGAAGACCAACCATAAATGGTCGAAACGTCTATAAAAATGTAACAAAAATGAAATTAAATTTGTTTTAATTTTATTCCTACTATCGAACCAAAATACCCAAGAAAACAAAATTAGAATATATATGTATAAAAGGTTCAGAACTAAACAAAAAAAAATCTCTAATATATATATATATATATATATATATATATATATATATATATATATATATATATATATATATATATATATATATATATATATATATATATATATATATATATATATAGCAACTTCTCACAAATTTAATTTTTTGCATCCGTACTAACTATAATCCAAATTCTTTTTTTTTGTCCAATACAGGTATTGATAAGGATGTTTATATTTATAGTTTGAAGGTTTATATCGCATTCAATTTAATGTTTATTTTTTTATTCCATTTCTCGACTGGTCAAAAAGATAGCAACTCTTGCTTTTTTCATTTTAAAACATCAGTTCACTGGTGAAATTCAATCTATGTGGTATTACTAGTATTTTAAACGGTTTAGTTCCATTATATACACCTTTTTTTTTAAAAATGGGTCGCGGTAGAGCAATATCAAAAGAAATAAGAAAAATTGTGATTGAGAGATTTAATAACAGGGAAAAACCTATTGAAATTAGTCATTATTTAGGGAAAAAAAATCTTTAGTTTCCCGCATTATCGCACAATATAAGAGTAAAGCCATCATTAGGCCGAAACCAATTCCTGGAAGACCCAAAGTCACTTCAGAAAAAATAGATCGCTTGATTGTTCGACTGTCAAATCAGAATCCATTTTTGTCTTCATCTAAAATTCTTGGACAAATTTGAGGAATGGGGGTAAAAGCTGTTAGTGCAAGAACTATACGAAGAAGACTGGTTGATGCGGCATTGTTTAGTAGGAGACCAGCTAAGAAACCACTTTTATCTAAGAAGAATGTGAAGGCCCGATTAAATTTTGCCCAACAATATGCCGAATGGACCCCTGATCAATAGAAAAAAGTAGTGTTTAGTGACGAATCGAAGTTCAACTTGACTTGACAAAAAGTATATTTATTTATTTATTTATTTATTTATTAATAGACGGGATCAACCCCATTACAAAAAAAAAAAATACAATTTTAGATAAACTAAACTAGTAATACCTAACCAACAACAGTCTTAAAATAAGTAAGGTATTTATAACAGCATCAAATAAACAGTATTTAAGCACCTACATTAACATAAAAACTAGACCAATTACATATTATACAAAATTATCAGATAATTTCCCTGATAAGATTTTTAAAGTGAGATAAGGGAATGCCCAAAATTTCGATATCTTTAGAATTAATTAGATTTAGTGTTCTCTCGACAGGCGAATGCATAGCATAGTTGGTGCCATGATGAGGCAAAGAAAACAGTCGGTTAACCCTCAGATTACGCGATGAAACACTGAATGAAATCCTACCAATAAGTTCAGGACAAATTATGTGCCCATTTAAAAGTTTAAACACAAACAATAAATCACTCTGTGTCCGCCTATCACGCAAACTTTTAATATTTAATACATTCATTGCATCATCATATACATGATCATCAGGAATTCTCATATTAAGTTTATACAGACAAAATCGAATGAATTTATTCTGTACTCTTTCCAGAGCCAGAGACTTGTTCATGTAATAGGGAGACCAGATTATTGATCCATAGTCCAATAAAGAGACAACCAGTGACATGTATAACCTTTTACAGGTTTCTAAAGACAGCTCCTTACAATTACGCAGAACAAAGCCAAGGACTCTAGAAGATTTGAGTACGATAGTATTAATTTGGTAATCAAAACTCAATTGCTCATCAAAGTAAATACCCAAATCTTGTATAACTTCAGTGTACTCAAGGTCAATGTTATCTATACTGTAAGACGAATCTAGTTTTTTATTTTTTTTTGTAAAAACTAATGAAGTTACATTTTCCCACATTTAAGGATAATCCATTACTAACACACCACTCATTCAGCCTATTCAGGTCTTCCTGCAATAGAATCATATCTTCTTTTGAACTAATTTCCCTGTAAAATTTTAAATCGTCTGCGAATAACAAGAATTTACTGTTTTTAAAACACATTTTAATGTCATTTATAAAAATACTAAATAGTAAAGGTGAACAATTATATTACCCCAACAGTAAAACATGGCGGCGGATCGGTGATGAGGTGGGGATGTTTTTCAGGTTATGGAATGGGCCCCCTTCATAGAATTACCGGCATCATGAATAAATTTATATATAGGGATATTTTAAGAGAACATCTAAGCATTCGTCGAAGCTAATCAAAAATGATTTGAAGATGAAAAACTTGCTGTTATGCCTTGGTCATCGCAAAGTCCGGATTTAAATCCGATCAAAAACATGTGGGAGTTTGTTGACGGGAAGATTCGTGACAAAAATTATACCAATTTGAATGACCTGTTCAGTGCATTACAGAAGGGTTGGAGAGAAATTAGTGACGACTATATACATAACTTAATTCTTTCAATGCCTAAGAGATGCGCAGCTGTAATTCAGGAGAAGGGTTACTATACTAAGTACTAGTATAATATAATGTATTTTGTTTTCAGTTAGTCTATTTTGTTTTAGAAAATGTTGATACTTTTTAATGTTGCTAGCTTTTTGACCAGTGTGAAATGAAAATTATTTTCCTGAGGCTTTTTAAATTTTTCTTTTATTTTATTTTCTTCATGTACTTGTGTCTTTATGTTAGCTAATTAATTGAAAAATATATTGAATCTCCAAACTAATTTCTTTTTAGTTTTATTAAATTTTTTCGAAAGTTGCTATATGTATATATAATATATATTTATATATATATATATATATATATATATATATATATATATATATATATATATATATATATATATATATATATATATATATATATATATATATATATATATATATATATATATATATATATATATATATATATATATATATATATATATATATATATATATATATATATATATATATATATATATATATATATATATATATATATATATATATATATATATATATATATATATATATATATATATATATATATATATATATATATATATATATATATATATATATATATATATATATATATACATATATATATATATATATATATATATATATATATATATATATATATATATATATATATATATATATATATATATATATATATATATATATATATATATATATATATATATATATATATATATATATATATATATATATATATATATATATATATATATATATATATATATATATATATATATATATATATATATATATATATATATATATATATATATATATATATATATATATATATATATATATATATATATATATATATATATATATATATATATATATATATATATATATATATATATATATATATATATATATATATATATATATATATATATATATATATATATATATATATATATATATATATATATACATATATATATATATATATATATATATATATATATATATATTTTTTTTTTAGCTATGCCGCGAAAACACAGACTGTCGGACAGACTTACCTACAGACAGACGGAATTGAGAAAACATTTCAAGTTTTCCGGCATCTAGGGACCCTTAAACGTAAAGATCTGAAAAGATCTCACGAGGGAAGTAATAACTAATTATCTTGTGTTTTTAACAAAAAGTGCATATTTTTGCAAAATAAATTTTTTTTGTTATCACAATACAAAAAAAAAACAAGTTTTCTTTGCACAGGGGTGCCCCACATTTAAATAAATGACACTGTATAAGTGGTTAGATTTTTAGGTCAAGCTGGGCTCATCATTTTTGGTGATTGATAAAAAAATCTCACTTTCATTAAGTGGCTGTATAAACAGAACATATCCTGATTGTTCCACTGATTCGAACCGCCTTCCGACTTTATTAAGGCGCTTGCCATTTTGTGTATTTTTGTTTTTGCCGAGGGGTAATCCACTGAAGAAAATAGTGTACAAACTCATGAAAATACGAAGAAAATACAAAGAAAATACAGAAAATACGAGAAAATACAGAAAATACGAGAAAATACAAGGAAAATACAGAAAATACAAGAAAATACGAGAAAATACAAGAAAATACGAGAAAATACAAAGAAAATACAGAAAATACTATCAATTCTAGAAAATACATGAAAATAGTTGAGTTTTTTTTTTCATATTCTCTGAAACTAAAAAAAAGTTAAATGACCATTGGTGATAAAAATGGCTGTTCTGAAACAAAAGTGCCATGCTTTTGGCCGTTCTGAACACAGTTGTGAAAGCAGTTTTTCGTCATGAGGTATCTACACATATCATTTTACGAACCCACACAAAATTTCCAATTTTTATCTCATTGTATAAACAGGGTTTTCCAATAATAGATAACTTCGGCTGTAGCTCGGGAACCCTTAATGACACAACTTAAGAAAAAAAAAAGATTTATAGGTAAATCCACCAAGCCAAGTCGCTGGTCGTCAAGGGCTTAACAGCAACTCAAAAATGGAAAAGCCGATTTTCTCTTCAATTTTCCTAATTAAGGTTTGCCAAAAATGTAAAAGATTCAAGTGCAATGAACCCATGGGCTATCCACACAGAAAAATCTATTTATTCCATACATCTGACATACAATAAAACTGGTATAAATAAAACCTAAAAAGGATGAAATTTAAAAAAAATATATAAAAGAATAAAACCGACTTAAAAAATGCAATAAAAAGTGAGGAATAATATTTTATTCCAACTTGGGAATTTTAGAATGTGAAGTCGGCATTAATCATTCTTAATTTCTTAATCGCAAAAATATATTTATGTAGAAGCTGGGTTTTGGTGTTGAATACCTCGATCAGTATGTCTTGTCTTCATTAGTTTGGTGCCGACTTCACAGACTAAAAATTTCAAGATGCAATAAAGTATTACTTCTCAGTTTTTAGTAATTTTTTTTTGACGTTGGTTTTATTTTTTATAACAATTTTTATTTGGGTAATTATACAATATTCAGATATACCTACCCTCGAACCTACCTCTTAAATTATTGCATTGTTGTATTGTTTCTGACAATAAAATCTACTTTATAGTTGCCTAATTATCAAGTTATTTATTCTAGACATCATATTTCTAAAATATGTCTATTTTTTAACATGGTCGGATACTACGGTTTTATCCTCGGTTTTATCGGTATATCGCAAGACCCTGCGCGCGACACTCGCACTCGGTTCGACATTTAAATTTGCATTTTAAGTGTTAAATGAATTAATCAAAAATGTAATATTTTTTGCTTATGTCGGGATACTAAACTTTTTCCGACATAATAATTTGGTTTGTGCTAAATAAATTATTCTAAGCATTATACATATATTAAACATATATCAATTAATAACTCAATTAATAGCATATGTTCGAAAAATTTTACCGAAAAATACATCCAATGATAAAAAGATGCAACTATGCATGCGGTATGGCAACAGGGCTAAAATCGTAAAACTACGTTCGGTGGTTTCCCGTTTTTAAAAGAAGCAAGTAGCGGCGTTTATTAAAAGGTTATGTCGTGAGTCAAGTTTGAGCAAGTGTTTCAGTGATCTTTTACTATTATTGCTTACTTAAGGTTATTTCTTTATTGATGTCGAAATTGTGGTGCTGCATTTAAAAGAATTAGGTGCATAAGGTAAGTGATTATTAATATTTTTTATCACATTTTTATTGGCTTCATCTGTACATGTGTATGTTTGTTTGTTTAATTGTCTGGTACAAATTTTGTAATGGGTTCTTCACCCACCTCCACTAATCAAATAACTTTTTAGGATTTTGGATGTGGGATGCATATACAGTTCGCGTAACAGTACAATTGACAATTTGTACCTAGGTACCTTGCTTACTTAAGGTTATTTCTCTATTGATGTCGAAATTGTGGTGCTGCATTTAAAAGAATTAGGTGTATAAGGTAAGTGATTATTAATATTTTTTATCACATTTTTATTGGCTTCATCTGTACATGTGTATGTTGGATTGTTTAACTGTCTGGTACAAATCTTGTAATGGGTTCGTCACTCACCTCCACTAATCAAATCACTTTTTAGGATTTTGGATGTGGGATGCATATATAGTTCGCGTAAAAGTACAATTGACAATTTGTACCTAGGTACCTGATGGTATTTTAGAGTGCAAATTCTGAATGTTTAATCACTCTTAAAAAATTAAAGCATGGCGCGAACAAGGCGGAATAATTTTAGTGTTTTTCAGATATTATGTGTGAACATTTAAAAATGCAAAAAGGGGTGGGGGCGCAGCCATGGCGGACAAAGTTGGACATTGGTCCATATTCAATGAAAACAAGTACATATCTGGGAGTTTTAAAAATTACTATCGAATTCACTCAACATTTAAAAATTCAAAATGGCGAACGAAGTTTGTGCAGATTTGACTAAATATTGGTATTCGGGGTATTAAAGACAGTAAATTATGATTTTTTTCCAACATTTAAATACTAGTTTAAATATTTAAAATGGAGGTGCTAATAAGGCGAACGGAGGTTGCCATTTAACCAGTTTATTTTTAAAAAAGTGTGTGTGGTATTCGAGAGTGCAAATTTAATAATCGCGGCGGCAATATGGAAGACGAATTTGTTTATTAGTGTCGACTGCAAGTCGCCTAATAGTCTCCATTCGGGAGTAGGTATTTTAGAATGCAGATTACAAAATTAAGTGTTTTTGTCGGCGTTTGAAAATTTAAAACGGCCGCGGCCGGCGCCGGCGGCGCAGAGTGAACCACCATAAGCTTATTTTATTGAAAAATTATTATTCTTGTCAAAACTGGTATAAATATAATAATATGTATATTAGCCAAGTTTCGTTAAAACATGAAAAATAAATACATTGGATAAATAAAAACTTAATTATAAAGGGTCTTACAATTTCTAGGGATGAGCATGGGATCTCGGAAACGGTAAGAGATACAAGATCTGACACAACGTAATAAAATGATTTTATAAACAGCTTTGAGACAATTTATTGTTGACAGCAAAATAGTTTTAAAAAAGTGCTTTTGTGATGCAATTTTATAAAATAATAAGAATTATAAATAATAATTAAATTAAACAAATTGTGAATTTTGTCATTGTGCAAATTCGAGAGTAGCAACATCTGGGGATTATTGCCAATGTAAATCAAAATTTTTTAGTCAACGTTTCAAAATGGCGGCTATAACACAACGGACCAACTGATTACAAGATTTCCAAGAAAAGAAAAAAATAATCGAGTAAATAAAATATTGTAAAATTTAAAAATTATATTGCGTAGAGTGAACTTAAATGTGCAAGTGCATGATAATACGTTTTGATCAACACTCGGATCAACAAATCTGTACAGGGTATGCCAAACTCAAAATGTTTCAAATTTTGCGATGTTGCCACTTCAATCTTAAACCTGTGACAACATTCGTTTTCTAAATGGAACACCCTGTATATTATTGCATTTTTGTATTTTCCTGAACAATCTAAATACATTTTATGTTATGTCTCCTATACTAAAATTCGACCGCTTTAGGGAAAACGGCGCTTGAGATTCAAAAAAAGTTTTTACCTTTTACCTACTTTTTAAAGCTCTGTAAGTCCTAAATGATCTAAGTTTAAGCCAAAAGGACTTTACTTCCTGATCTTAGTTTCTAATTATCTAGACCAATTTCCGATTTGACAGGAAAGGTCAAAATTTGAAATTTTCTGTCAAAATGGAAATTGGCGTCAGCAGCTAGCTAATTAAAAACTAAGATAGGAAGTGCAATTTATTCCGTTTTAAGTCGTTTGGGTGGCACAGAGCTTCAAAGGGTCAAAACCGTCCGTCAATTTTCAGACGTCATTTACTTGAAAACCTTGAATTTAGGTATAGGAAACATAACTTAAAAAGTATATAGGACGCTCATGAAAATACAAAAATGCAATAATAATATTGATAGTTCTAGTTCACTTTATAAAAGCGTGATTCATATAACATTTTTATAAACTTTAACTACCACGTTTATCCATTTGTAGTTTTCCGAAAAATAAATGAATTTACAAATCCACTTCACTAGAATATAAAGGGTGTATACTTGGTAACCGTTTGTCGTACAACTTTCAAAAATTTTTTTCAACTTCGGAACTCAAAAATGAAATGCCAATTTTCTCCTGAATTTTGCTAATTAAGACTGGTCAAAATTATAAACATTGTATTCTTCAGGCAATTATTCAACTTTTTATTTTTTGCTATTTTTCTATATTCAATAATAAAGTGGTCGGGGAAGGCCAAACTTGTCTCTTGTAAACATTGGCCGATTGCACTGAACTTGGTGTCAGAAAAAGCGCTTTATTTGCTCTTCGCGTGGAGTTTCTAACTGTATAGCAATGATTCTATTGGTGGTCATCATATGGCGTTTTTCGTAATTCATCAAATAATACGGATTGTCTCAAAAAAAATCAAATGGTAGCGTGGTAGGTATAATATGACTTTTTTGTCATAGGTTAATTTAAGGTTATAAAAGGTATCGAATATTGAAATAAAAAATCCAGGTCCGTATTTAAATTAAAAGTCGAAAAATTAACCTCACCAATTTGTAAAGGAAAAAAAGTGACAATAATGAAGTGAAAGTTACTTTCATCTGCCATTTAGCTATGCTTTAGAAAAACTAAAAAGAAACAAAAAATTAGTTACCACTAATAGAATCATTAGGGAACAGTTAACAGCTCTACGTGAAGAGCACACAGGAATATAAAGTTTGAAAGAAAAAAGTTTGACCTTCCCCATCACTTTATTATTGAAAATAGAAAAAAACGATAAAAAGTAAAAAGTTGCATAATTGCCAAAAGATTACAATATTTATTTTTTCGCCTAACCTTAATGAGGAAAATTCAAGAGAAAATCTAGCGGCCATTTTCCGAAGTTCAAAATACTTACTAATTTTTTTCCCAAGTTATAGGATAAACCGAGGGATAAACGGTTAACGAGTTGTGGCCGGCGTCCATACTTAGTGGGCCACCCAGTACACGATTCATTCCTCAAATACAAAATGAAATAAAGATAATTTTAATGAAGTAAGCGAACGCACATAAAGTGTGGTGTGTTAAAGTGTCGGCTATTTTTTTGGCTTTTTGTTTTACCATTTAGATATTTTTAGCTCGTTAAAATATACAAAATATTAGTTTTCTCATGACAACACCTCAAGAATAAATGAATATTTCATTTTAGGAAATCTTTCATTAAGGAATTTTACGAAGGGCAAATCAAATACATACAGGATATTTCGTTTAAGAAATACTTTGTGGGCTACCATGTGTGCATGTAATATCTTACACCTCATTCACTTTCTATCAATGGATTTTTTTTATCATGAAATGATACAAATTATAATAAAAAAAAGAATGCTGAACACCCTGAATCGAGCACTGTATATTTTTACTATAATCAAGACTTTTAAGCGTATTTTCTTTATTAATTATTACTTTTTAAAATACCCACTAGATGCCGTCCTAAAATGATACATTATTAAAAAATAGACCTTGGAAATAAAACATAAATAAACCATACTCCCGATTTTCTTGCCCTGATGGCCCTTTGGAAGGAATGATCTATAACTTTTTGTTTAAAAAGGGGTATTTACGAGGGTATTTATTATTTTTTAACTTTGTGGAAATATCTTAATTTTTATAAAAATAAGCAATTACTCTAAGGATGGATAAAGATGGTAGCTAAACTTTTAATATTGGGAAACATTCAATTGGTTAAGATAATCTTTTTGAAATTGTAGATGGAGTCAGATGATTCTCACTGTTCAGACTTGTTTTCGGAGGCTGAGAAGGCTTTGGATTTAAAAATACCTCTATCTTTAAAAAACCTTCTAATTATTAATGGATATGAAGATGCCCGTATAATTTCCGAAATAGATGCAGAAAGTATAGTAGAAATTGAAAATTTTGCACAAAGTGACCTTATCCATATAATTAGCGAAGAAAAATATATCGATTATTATGGACATTTTTCACAAAATCCTGAAAGATTTAAAATAGTTGCGGGTCATAAAAAGATTCTAAACTTGCTTGTTAAATTTTGCAAAGAAAAAGTTAATAAAAAAAACAAAGTTTCCAGTAGTAGTTCATCGCAGAAAACTAGTAGTCAATACAGAAAACCTTCGAAAATTCAAGAGGTAAGGAAAGGCATGACCACCGATGTTCCAGAAACCTCTATAGAATCTGAATCCGGTTCATCCATCACATCACTGAGTGCTTTTAATTTGACAGAGGAAAATGCAAACCTCATAAAATCCCTTAAATCTTGGGTTCAGAAAAAAGTCCCCGATATCACCCAATCGCTGGTTCTGATGAAAAATTTGGACAGCATCAGTGTGCATTCAAAGATATTGAAAGATGACTTGACAGCTAATATAACGTGTTTTTGTGAAGTTTTGTATAAAGTCCATCGAACTTATAAAAAAGGTACTAAAGAATTAAAACGATGGAATCTTTCCAATTTTCAGAATCATATATCTATAAAACACATCGAAAACTCGTCTTATAAAAAAGTCAATACCATAAAATCTGTATTTTCGGTAGGTAAACATATGATTCTCGTTTAACGATACCCATTTAAAAACAACCAATGTAAGAGAACCCTGTACTTCGGTAGGTAATGATTCCGTGATACAGTTTCCTGGTACAAGGATGTAACTCATCCAGTTATATTAAATTTACCTCAAGATTTACCAAGTACTAGTCACAGTAATATCCCTAATGTTAGTTCCTTTACATATCTTAAATCAGAATCTACAGAAAAAAACTTATTAGAAAAAACTAACAACACTAGTCTCTCTGATACTCTTCCAGAAGACCCATCAAGTATTGAACTAAATAGCGACTTTAATAATATTAACTCAGAATATTTTTTATTAAACTCACAGAAAGTCAACTGTCTTGAGAACTCGGTTGATAAAACACATGATAATAAATTAAAAAATCCGCCCATATATGAAACTCAAAATCTGAGTAGAAATCTGTCAAAATGGAAAGCTCAAAAATACCAACGATCGGAACGAGAAAGAAGATCGAGGGAGAAAAATGTGGAAAATCAAAGTATCATAACAAATTACTTTAAATTGGTAGACAAAATATGTAACGCAGTTCCTTCAGATATTGCTGACAAAATTTTCTCTAAAATAAGTGATACTGAAAATTTAAATGAAGTATCAAGACTTGAAAACTCTACTGAAGAAAAAAAACAGTCTTTATCACTTTTTTTAAAAAAGTTATTATCGAATGCTCTAGAGAATTCAAAAAGCTCAAGTAACAAGAAAAATACGTACGATGATTTAACTAAAAAAATTGGAATATATCTTTACTACACTGCGGGACGCCTTGCATATGACACTTTATATGCAAATTTAAAAAATTATTCCTTATATGCCTTCAATATCAACGCTAAATAGATTTCTGGGCGAGACGCGGGTTCGTATACAGGAGGGTGATCTGGACTTTAAAGGATTGTCCGCTTTTTTGGAAAAAAAGAACTTGCCTAAAATCATATGGATATCTGAAGACGCCACACGAATAAGTGGCAAAATTGAATACGATTCTAATTCAAACAAAGTTATGGGTTTTGTTTTGCCACTAAAAACGGTTTACCAGAAAATAATACATTTCTGGCTACATCAGCAGCCAAGATCCAAGAATATTTCCAAGTAGGAGTTAAAGCATCATATGCTTATATTATTGTAGCGCAACCTCTAGTTGTTGGAGCACCTTCATACTGCCTAGGAGGATATGGAACTGATAACAAATTCACATATAAAGATGTGCTTCAAAGATGGAAATTAATGAACAACGGCGCTAAAGAATATGGCATAACTATTTTAGGATACTCGTCTGACGGTGATACGCGTTTACTGAAATCAATGCGGCTAAACGCTGGACTATTTTCCTTAGATACCCACGAGAATTCATGGCGATGGTTCTTAATGGATTTACACAATTCAGAGGAATGCTATTTTCAAGATTTTGTTCACATTTTGACAAAACTCAGAGTTAGATTATTAAATGAAAAACTCACATTAAAAATAGGAGCAGCAGAAATATCATCGAAACATTTACATGATCTTCTTCATGTTGCATCAAAGGATCAGCATTTCCTTACTTTCAGTGACTTAAAACTCGATGACAAAATGAATTTTCAGGCAGCTGAAAAAATGTGTTCGTCGCTCGTCATTGATAAATTAAAAGAAATGCCTGGGACTGAAGGAACTGTTTTATACTTAACTGTCATGAATAATATTGTATCTGCCTTTTTAAGTAGTAACTTACCTTTATCAGAACGATTATATAAAGTGTGGTTTGTGGTTTTTCTATTACGAATCTGGAGGTCAACAATTAAAAGAAACAAAGATCAAACATTAAAAAATAATTTTATTTCGACTAATTGTTACATGTGCATAGAACTAAATGCTCACACATTAATTAAGCTTATTTTAACCTTTAAATTTAAAAATATTGAAGGGTTGGAAGCAAATATGTTCCTTTTGTCATACATGAGTAGCCAGCCCTGCGAGAAACTATTTCGAACTGCAAGATCCATGACATCAACCTATTCGACTGTCGTCAACTTCAGTATGAAAGATTTAGTCAATAGAATTGAGAGAATTCGTAGTGTAAATAATATTATTAATGACATTAACGGACAATTTTTTTTCCCCAGAGAAGAAAAACGCCTTTTGGCAATGCTATCCCCCGAACTGCTTACTTCTGAGGATATAATGCAAATTAATATTGAAAATATAGTAATTAGCGCATTAAATGATGTACTAGATCTTACAAAACGCTTAGGAATTATGGCAGAAGAAAATGATTACTTTTCAATAGACATTTCTCCTAGTAATCTAGATAATGAACCTAGCGAAAATGAAATACTTCTTAACCCAGTAAATGAACATTCAGGTTTAAATAATGTATACTGCTATGAATCTGAAGAAGAATCAGTTGAGTATGAGTCATTACGTCTTAAAGATTATTCCAAAAGTATTACTAATATTTCCATGGATTCCCCTTACATAGAAGTCAAAGTAAAGAATAAAACTGCAATTATTAAAAAATCTTCATTTTGTTGGCTTTTAGATGAATGTAATGGAAGAGTTAGTACAGACCGTCTTCATAGGTTTATTTCAGGAAACGCGTCAGGTAATATTCAAGAAAAAAGATCTAAAAGTAAATTAAAATGCGAAGCAAAAAAATTAAAAAGAGACGTCAAATCTGACGATTCATCTTATCATGAATCTGACTATGAAGACCTCAATGATGAGTTAAATAAGAAATATGCAGCTTCGGGGGATATTTCAATGCCAAGTAGTTCCTCATCAGATGACGAGTCAGAAAAAGGAACCCCAAAAATCATTATAGACACTGAAAAATACTACGCTGTTAGTTATGAGCAACAATGGTACATTGGAAGAGTAACAGAAAGATTAGATGACGAAAAATACAAAATAAAGTTTTTAAAGTCTGAACTTGGTCAGTTCATATGGCCTCGGGCGGATGACCATGATACCGTAGACAAACAATATATATTTTATGGGCCAATTGAGCTTATTGGTACTGGGCCTTTTGAGCTAAAGAGATTGGATTTTCTTAATATTCCCAAAAAATACAAATTTCTAAAAAAATATTTAAGATAGATAGATATAAATATATATAGAAGCTGCATAGAATAAAAATTGCCTTTGATTATATCACAGGATAGACAATCATAATAGCAAGAGGTGTAGGTACACTGTGCCCTGCGATATAATCGAAGGCAATTCTTGTTTCGGACCGCTTTTACTCCTGCAAAATTTACGTATGGGGATGACCACGAAATCATATAGCAGTCAGTCAATTTTTTCATATTTGCAGGTTTCAATTTGAAACTAAAACTTCTTTGGCCACTCCCGGTTTTACTTTATTATTTTTAACATTATACATTCTCGTATTATTCTGCATGAAACTTTCTTTTTCAATGAGATATGACAAGTCGGCTTTTGTTTTTGAAATGGTGCAAGTATAACAATTTTTATTTAAAAAGAAAATGTCTACCCTACAATGTTGATAAGGTTATCTGTCAAAAAACTGCACTTATTGATGTTTCCTTCTTGTTTTATTTATTGGCAAACACTTTCACTTGTTTAAACAAAAAGTCAAGAATTATATTTTGTTTTCAAAAAATCTTTTTTAAACCAACTTTTGTCGAAAATTCTAAATAGAAAAGCTCACATTTTGGTACAACTAATCTAAGACTAATACCTTCTATTTCATAAAATATTCGCAATATGACCTCACAAATCTATCAAAATAATTTTATTTTAATAAGACCGCAAACTTAAATAATAATAGCTCAGCTTTGAGCAAAACAATTGGAGAAATAACTTTCCGGGTTGTATGAATAGGATACAAAATTCTTTAGTGGGCTGTGAATAAACGTAATTTATTTAATATTTGACATATGGCTTTTCTATTTAGAATCTTTGCGAAAAGTTGATTTAAAGAAGATTTTTTGAGAAAAAAGTGCTTTGTCAACTACAAAACAAAAAGGGAAATAATACTAACATTATCAATACAATTTTTTGACAGACTGACACAACAGTGTAGCCATTTTGTTTTTGAGTAAAATAATTTGGGTACTATTTCAAAAACAAAAAATAAACTAGTGAAATATCTTACTTCGAGGGTTTATTTATTATTAAAGAATGCAGAATACGTAATGTACGTAGAATACGATAAAGTATATAAAATAACAAAGAAAGGGTCACTTCCAACTTTATTAGCCTTCTTACCATATTTCCTACAATAGCAATAGAGTTTTCGGAGTTATGTTAAGTTTTTTTTTGTTTAAAATTTATTTGTTACTTAAAATTAAGATATTTTTAAGTCTATTATTGTAATAATGACTATACGTTGTTGTATTAATAAATCGTTTAGCCTTAAAAACGACTGTTATTTCAGTAAATTTAACACATCATAAGCAGCTTTTGTCTACTCAATACGACAAGAGCACGTGGAAGTGATTGAAACACATTTTCCAGCTTTCATTCGTGACAAGAAAATGCTAGAAAATACGAGAATATACAAGAAAATATAAGAAAAAACAGAAAATACAAGAAAATACAAGAAAATACGAGAAAATACAAGAAAATACGAGAAAATACAGAAAATACAGAAAATACAAGAAAATACGAGAAAATACAAGAAAATACGAGAAAATACAGAAAATACAAGAAAATACAAGACGAGAAAATAGAAGCAAGTGTGAGAAAATACAAGAAAATAGAGAAAATAAAAAAATGGTGTACAGATTTTTGGTCAGTGGATTCCCCCTCGGTTTTTGCCAACCAAAAAATTTTAACCAAATACATATTTAGCGAATTTTCTTATTTAGTCCCTCGGCTTTTAATATATAAAATAATATAAAGTAATTAATAAAAAAAACTATTTTTTTTCTCCCTGTATATTTGTAAATAGACCATCGAGATTTAATAGCTCAATAAAAGAATCCACAACATTTTGGTATTCACTGTGTTTTCTGATTTGATTCATAATGTTGGTGACCTTTGGACCACATTCGACTATATTCAACATTTGACAGTTGAACTGCTCTATCAGCTAAAGCAATAATAACAGATTTTTTTTGGGAGAGGGGATGCTGAGATTTATAATTTGTGTACCTTGATGACCAGGTTTTTTTAGTGTACCATTCTTTTCTGATTGTATTATTTCTGTGTAAAGTGACATCTAAGAAGTTTATTTCATTTTTTTGTTCGATTTTGATGGTAAATTGGAGTTTTACCTGATAATTATTAAAGGTGTTTAATATATACTCAGCTTCATTTTGAGGGATTGCACAAATACAATCATCAACGTAGCGATAAAAAAATGGTATTTCAAATTTTAATTGGGGAATTATAGTTTCCTCAGGGTATTCCAAAACTAGTTGGGCTATTGCACTTGAGATACTCAAACCCATAGCACGACCATCAATTTATTGAAAAAAATAATTATTATAAAGAAAATATGTTGAATTTAGGGTTAGTTCAACTGCTGGTAGGAATTCATTTAAAGGTAACAGTATATTTTTTGATTTCATCCCATTTTTTTTTCAATTATGTTACTTGCAAGATTTAAGGGAATATTTGTGTAAAGCGATATGACATCCAAAGATACCAACATGTAGTTATTAGGCAGTTTGATGTTTTTAATTTTATTTTTAAAATCAAAATTTTATGAACATGCATCCCAAGAAAAGAAGTACCTAATTACGATATATATTTGAAGGTTCAAGAAAAATATTTGTGAAATATATATATATATATATATATATATATATATATATATATATATATATATATATATATATATATATATATATATATATATATATATATATATATATATATATATATATATATATATATATATATATATATATATAAATATATATATATTTATATGTATATATATATAAATATATAGATGTACAATGAATTGAACTTTTGTATTTAAGGTTAAAGCCAAAGGTTTGTTCAAAATTTAAATTTAGAAAAATTTTTCTAAGCAGACTTTGAGGTACTATTTAAGCTATGTTCAGTGATATCCTAATTTTGCTTTGTTGGTCTGGATTTTTGACAGCCATGTAATCTGAGTATTAAAACAAAGCACATAAAATATCTAAACCGTCTCAAAAATCCAAAGGAATCTAAACTCAAAGTTAGAATTACACAACCCACATTTAATTAAGTGTTGGATCAAGGGAGGTTTTAGTTTATGTCTGAAGGTGATAATATGCAGTATACTACTAGTCTAATATTTTTGAATAAAAGGATATTTTATGCACGTAATCCATACACCTACATAGATCTTTTTTATGTAACCCATACACCAACATCTCCTTTATCACAGATTTTAAGTCTTCTGTATCTATAATTTGATACACTTAATACATTTTTAAAAATGTAACTGCAACAGTTAGGCAAAGAGATAAACAAACCCCCGAAATGTGTAACAGGTTAATCAATACTCAAACAAGAATGTCAAAATCTAAACATTAAGGTAACTTCTAGCAACTCCGTTTAGACATTGCCAAAAAAAGATTAATTTAGAATAAATTACCTTAAACCCAAAAATAAATTAGACGGCAAACTCTTCTTCAACAAAGACTTCCAAAAAATTTTCATATTATCTGGCTCCTCTCCTTGGCCTGTGGTTGAACAAACAAAAATAAGACAACGCTCCTGTATAATATCCACTACATTAAAATCATCTAAGGGTTTCACACGACTCTGAAAATAAAATCGTTTCGATTCTCTCCATATTCGTTCAGCCAAATCCTGAGCATTTCCAGTCTGAGATCCAAATAAAATAGTAATTTTTATATTTTCAAATGTCATTTCATAAATGGACTAATGGGAATGTCATGCAACTTACAATTTGTTTAAGCTGCGCACTTGGCAGCTGTGTTGTAATTTAATTAACTTTATTCTCTTAAAAAATATGCTCTAGGAAAAACAAAACCAGGTTAGAAGTCTCTGTCACTACTCAGTGTTCCTCGCTGATCAAAAAAAATTGAGGTTATGTTCTGTTTTTCTAATGAACATCTGTCAAAATCTGACTCTTCTAAAGGTCTACAACAAATTAACGTATCCGTAAATCTACGGTAAACATAAGGAATACCAAGGACGCAAGGATTTAACTATTCTTATTGAATTGTTATTAATTAGCAAGGAGAACAACATGAAACGATATTATAATGGTAATTCATCTATTCAAATGTAGATCTGTAAAAATAATCATAAAACAATAAGATGGTCAAGATAAAAAACAAACAAAAAGATGGACAAGATAAAAAAAATCTTGCAGATCCACAACCAAGCATGGCAAACGGATAACCACAACGGTCGCCATATATTCCACGCCCTCAAAATGCTACACAAGCAAAAACAATTCATTTTGATTTGTTCCTTACTATTAGTTATAATTTACCATTTACCTGCATCTTTTCAAAACTTATGGCCTATTTTAGCAATTTTATTATTCTGCAAATAAAAAATTACGTTACCGTTAATTGCGTAATAGTGATCTCTATTCTAATTAATATCTCACTGTTGTTGTCCGATGTCATGTTTGTTCAAATACAATTTCACAATATTAAATTAGTGGAGGTGTGTGTCAGTGATGGCACAGCTGAACATTGATCGCTTTCGCTTCTTAGCTGATCTGCTCAGTATAAGTGCAGTCACGTGGTCGATCCAGCAACCAAGGACTCATCGATGCCGCGCCGCTCGATGTCCATCCACTGGTTTCTTGAACGTCCGCCGTTTCCAAATTTTGGGGGGCTCGGGTGGTTTAATTTAGTACACCTCCATTGATTGGCACTGCAGTTTGGTAGTTTGCCATTTTTTGAATTATTTAAATATAAATTATAGGATAAAAAACATGGAATCAACAGAATGGTTCTTAATTAGTTTCTTACAATTAAATAGAAGATATCAAGTTTTCTTAACGCATATAATTTGACAGGTGCAACACAGGGTGCTCAAACGTGTCCAGACTAAAGGAACGGACGGCATTGAAAGGACTCCAAATAATAAAAAAATAGGTATTGGCAGCGGTAACGCAGTAGTAAAGTTGCATATAAAAATTACCAATGTGGATGTAATGTAATTTGTTTGAGGATAAAAACACTTAATAAATGTAATAAATTTAGGGCGCTTTTGCTTTTTTAAATATTTCTACAACTAAATGAGATTTTAATATTATAGAAATAATTCCTTCATCATCGGCTTTTAAAAATAATTTCTGGATATTTCGAAATACGACATTTAAGAGGGGTGAAAAGAGGATAAACGTGTTTACTTTCTTATAACTCTTCAACTAAATGAGATTTTAATATGGTTCTTTCTACAATGGCTGTCAAAACTAAAAACAGAGAATTCCGGATTTTTAAGTTACACTAAAAAAAGCAACAATAACAGCCGATGTCCACAGGTGGACATTTGGTCTTTCAAGCAAAAAATACTTCCTGGGACTGCAGAAATCACAAATTAAACATGGGCGCAGCAAATTCGACTTAAGTTACGTTTTAATAAAAAAGTGATTAAAGCAATAGTAAACAACAATTAGATAATTAAGAAATAATGGTTCTTGGGTTTAGACCGTGTCAAATTAGAATTACTTTCCGACGTTTCGCCTGCGATTGCACGAAGCATCTTCAGGGATCTCACTGCACATGATCAAAACACTGAATGGAATGAGCTCCGATGATCAGATATTTATTCCCGACTTGTGCCCTTGCAAAACAACGAAGGAAGTTCGAAACTCTGCGGAGCAAACACCAGCCAGTACAGCCACTACAGAATGCTGTAATCAATTTATCATCTATTTCATTAACAATAGCAGAGGAATCGATTCTCTCTAAAGGCCATAATTTCGCAATTGCTCTAAGAACTATTGCGGTAGAGGACATAATAGCAAATATAGAGGACAGCATCCATACCACAAGAACAGGCAGATTTAGTTTGATATGACACAGTAAAGATTATTAGCAGCTAAACCACCATAATGCAACTTATCAGCCGCAGAAAGAACATCCATAAAGAGCCTTAATGACAAAGATGTCATAATTATATCTGCAGATAAGAGTAATGCAAAGGTGGTCATGGATAAGAACAACTACGTAGAGAAAATAGAGACATTACTTCGAGATGACAAGCAGCTTCAGGCCACTACGAACATTACGAACGGATCCAACTAAGAAAATTGAAAGGTCATTTTGCAGCCTTACTAATGTCTTGGATATGCCAGATCTAGAGAAGAAGAAATTGAAGCCAAGCGGTTCGAAGATTCCTTTATGGAGGCTTTCGAAGAAATTGCTTAAGCTCTGCTCCTGTACAACCTAAATATGTAGATGATACTTTTGTAATATGGCCCCATAGAGAAAAAAATTAACTATATTTTTAGATCATCTAAACCAACAACATTCTAATATAAAATTCACTAGTGAAATTGATTAGATTGTGCCAGTCCTTTCCTGAATTTGTTAATACAAAAGAAAGAGAACGGCACCCTAGGTCATACTGTTGACTGGAAACCGACACAACGAATAGATATTTAAATTTTAGTGCTCACCATCATCCATCTCAAAAACAATGCGTTACCAGTTCATTCGTCTTTAGGGCTTTGTCGATATGTGATAGAAATTCAATTCCGGAAGAAATAGAAAAACTGACTGAAGCTATAAAATCAAACGGATATTGCATTGAAGATATTAGGCGTTCGATTAGGTATTATATTATATTCAGGGTACCACAGATACAATTGCAAGAATTCTGCGGAGATCCAACATTCGCACAATCTTTAGTACACACAAAAATATTGGGCAGTGCTTAAGGATACCAAAAGATGTAATTCCTTTGCGACCAGAAAGAGTTTATAAAATTCTCTGTTACTACTGTGAAGTGTATATAGGTGAAACTAGACGGTTTGTGCCAGCTAGACTTAAGGAACATGAAAGATGTATAAGTAAGAAACAAATTGTTCAATCCGCTGTCGCTGAACATCAGCTCACAAGGCACATTATTAATGTAAAAGATACCAAGGTTCTTGCATCAGTCTCGTGTTATTATAAACTAAAGATTAGAGAATCAATTGAAAGTATCAGACACCCTGAATATTTCAATAGAGACACGGGCTACGTGCTACATCATGCGTGGAAACCAATCATCACAGTGCATCACCCGTGGATGGACACAGGTCGGGTATAAAATCCTTAAACTCTGCTCATCGGAGCTCATTTATTGTTTTCATCTGGTGCAGTCAAGATCCCTGAAGATGCCTCGTGCGATTACAGGCGAAACGTCGGAAAGTAATTCCAATTTGACACGGTCTGAACCCAAGAACCATGGTTTCTTAATTGACTCCAGCCGTGAAAGATTTTGTACTATGTTAACAAGTAGATAAGATAGCAGATGCCCACTGGTGGACCTTTGGTCCCTCAATGAAAAATTACTTCTTGGGACCACGTGGTATCGGTGGACATGCGAAAAAAAATCCTATAAAAGAGCACTGCGATCTTAAACAAAAACATACAAATAAACCAAACATATCATAAATAGACACCATACAAAAAAACGTAAAAAATGGTTAAACGGGGTTAAATAACTCATTTTGCTGTTGCGCTCGAAGAGTTAAACTGGATAAAAATATGTTCTTATTTTTTTACATTATCTTTTCAACTAAATAAGATTTGAGAACAATTTTTTCGTTGTTGTATTTAAATAATGATTAGCTACCTAAAAATCAGTTTCTGGATTTTTCAAAATTCTACTCTTAAGGGGATCAAATGTGTTTTTAGTTTGTTTACAATATCTTTTTAACTAAAAGACATTTTAAACGCTCTTCTTAGATCAATGGCTTTAAAAAATAATTATCTGAAATACATTTTACAATTTCTTAAGGGGTTGAAACGTTTTTTAACTGTTATATAATTTATCTTCTTATATAATTAACCAAAAAAGATTTTAAGGTGATTCTTTAGCAAATACTTGCTCTGAACAAATACGATGTACCTACATTTGAAATGTAATACATCCAAAATTATTTTTAACTGTTTTAAAATGTATTAAGGACTAAGCAAACTGGATTTATTACTTATGTATTTATTTATTCCCAACAGCCAATTTGCCTACTTACTAGGGAAATCTATATAAACATCAATCTTAAAGTAAATTATATGCTAATAGTATATTTCCCTATGGAATGATTGGTTATACTTTTAAGGCGTAAGCTTATTGTGTCCTCACACTTGTTTTTGAGAAAAGTATAAGGCGAAGAAATGTGGAGAAGTCTTTATTTTTTTAAACCTGACAAACTGCTGTAGACAGGCAAAAGAAATGCTACCCAACCCATGCGGATTTAAGGCAACTTGGTCGATGTCAAGGAGTCGACAGGAGATTGGGGACCTAATTGGCATTTTGTCGTCAGAACACTGTAAACTTAATAGGCCCATGTACCAACTGGGGTTAGCGGACAGCCCTTGCTGTGTGTCACCCACCTTACTGACACGTGTGAGCAAGCTACGCTGTCTATCTCTGAAGAAGAATTACAATATCTCGACTGCGACAAGATGCTTTCCCTCTTTAGAATGACGGGCCACCTTCGTAGAATAGAGTGAGGTAGGTGGGACTAGGGTTAGCGAAAAGGACCTTTTAGACCTAGTTGCAGGGCTTGTCACCCCATCTTACTACTGCTACTTATATATGTTTATCCCGGGGGAGGTTCAGACCCCCTGAACACCTTCTTCCCTAAATACTTCACTGATAAATTTAATCACTTTGCATGTTAAGCTCTTATTGAACATATTCGCTAAAGTTTTTGTCCTGTATTCGAAAAATAAACTCCATTGGGGTTGTTGCCGTTCAGGATACACCTCAAAAGATCTTTGAGCTGTTGAATTTCTGTCACATTTGTAATAAATATTTCACAGTTTTATTTAAAAGGCCCTTTAAAATGTTTCTATATTACTTTCCTGATGAGCATTAAAATTTCCGAATATCAGCACTACTTAAGTGGACTGAATCCATAATATGATTATTTACTACGGTTCTCTTAATTTTTAAATTAATTTACGTTTGATTCTGGCAAACATTAAAAGTAGAAAAATCTTTGAAATAAAATAATAATAATAAAATATTTGATTAGGCTCGAAACGTTTTAATACGATTAAACTAATATTGTTGTACGATGCAGTAAGCACTGGAGAATACAAAACTACAATAAAAATAGAGGTCCGTATTTAAAAAATCGCCCTGATGATCGTCGCCAACATACGAAACGTCGAAATAAAAATATCAGCATACAGTTTTATAGACGACAAAAAAGTTGCAATAATAGCATATTTGGGATTTTGAAAATTCGTCGCCTTAAATATTAAACAACTTTTCCTCATTTAACCAACCTTCTGTCTCCCCATCTCTGTGACATCCTATATATATATATATATATATATATATATATATGACACGAGTGTCCGATTTAAGGTCTTTATCAGTACAATCAACTAGTTGAGACACGAGTACAACTAGTGACAGACTTGCACAAAAAAACCACACTAGAGGAACACCAGTAATACCAAATCCGGCGAAGATGGCAACCACAAATATCGGTATTGCTCCTGAGAGTGACGCTGGTGTGGTTTCGCTAGTTGTACTCGTCTCTTAACTAGTTGACTGTATTGATGAAGACCTTAAGTCAGGAACACGTGTCTACGGTTGACCAAATTTCATTGTACAGGGTGTTCCAGCGAGGACTGAACAGGGACCTATTTTCGACCTTCCTTGTATTTTGGAAAAATTCAAAATAGCCAATCGATGTATTTTTTCTTGTAGAATCCGAAAATGTCATCGAAAAAATATTTGAACCAGAAACAAAAGAGTTACGCTATGCATCAGGTGTTTTTTAAATGGAATGTATCGTTTTTTATACGATTTTTGGAAAGAGTGATTTTTTTATGTCCGTTCTGATTAAAAGATTTGATTTTGCGATAGCTGTTTATATTACATTTTAATGTTTTACAAACTAAAATTTTAGCTTCACCTGTTTAAAATATACGATAGGTTGGTATAGGTGATCAAGGTAAAATGACGTTTAAATGCTTTGTCAATAAAAATTGACATTATTTTAATTATTGTCGAAGTCTTCACCTAAAAAATATATATTTGACTCTGATCGAAATGAAATACTCTTTGGACGAGAGACTACAGATTGTTATGCTATTTTACAAGTGCCAAGAAAATGCAAGAGAAGCAAGAAGAAGATTTATTGCAAATTTTCATAGAAATATATCCATCAATACAATTCTAAGGATAAAAAACCTATTTGAGGAAAATAAAACTTTACATGATAGAAAAAGAAATATACAAAGAAGAAGAAATCGAGACCAGGCCATTATAAATTATTTTCAAGTTAATCCAACCAAATCTATTTCGGATGCCGTTCGGGAAGTTCAGTACGGTGGCGGTGTAAGGCGCAGAAGAGTTACCCGAGGGACTGTTCACAGGACTCTGAAAATTCATAAATTTAGGCCTTTTCGTATCCTTCCACTTCAGCACCTAACACCGGCACAAAAAGAACTTCGCTTCCAATTTGTTTCTCAAATGGTAATTCGGCAAGAAAACGAAGACCCTGATTTATTCAAAAATATTGTGTGGACCGACGAAGCTACTTTCACAACATCGGGAGTATTCAACAGACATAATAGTCTCCACTGGGCCGTTGAAAATCCAAAAAAGTTCCAGACTATTAAATTTCAAGGGAGGAATTCTGTTCATGTTTGGTGTGGGATAAACAACAATAAAATTTTGGGACCAATATTTTTTAACGGGACTTTAAATGGGCACAGATATTATGACTTTTTAGAAAACGAAATTGAAAATTTTTTGGAATACTTACCATTGCCAGAATATCAGAATTTAATTTGGCAACATGATGGGGCGCCTCCTCATGCCGTGCATGATGTGGTTCAATTTTTAAATCGGCGCCATAACGAATGGATAGGGCGAAATGGAACATATGCTTGGCCGCCCAATAGCCCCGACCTCTCAGTTTTGGATACATTTCTTTGGGGCCATTTGAAGAACGTCGTATACAGACAACGAAACGAAAATATTCAAGAGATCATGGAAAAAATTGTCGATGAAATAAACCGCCTTAACCAGGAAAATCTTATTGTAACAGCAAGTTTAGAAAGGCTACAAAGGGGTTACCGATGTTGTTTCGAGAAAAACGGCGGTCACATTGAAAACTTATGTTATTAGTAGTTTTATTTTATTATTTAATAATTATTTTTTATTGAATTTCTTTTTCTATCATGTAAAGTTTTATTTTCCTCAAATAGGTTTTTTATCCTTAGAATTGTATTGATGGATATATTTCTATGAAAATTTGCAATAAATCTTCTTCTTGCTTCTCTTGCATTTTCTTGGCACTGGTAAAATAGCATAACAATCTGTAGTCTCTCGTTCAAAGAGTATTTCATTTCGATCAGAGTCAAATATATATTTTTTAGGTGAAGACTTCGACAATAATTAAAATAATGTCAATTTTTATTGACAAAGCATTCAAACGTCATTTTACCTTGATCACCTATACCAACCTATCGTATATTTTAAACAGGTGAAGCTAAAATTTTAGTTTGTAAAACATTAAAATGTAATATAATCAGCTATCGCAAAATCAAATCTTTTAATCAGAACGGACATAAAAAAAATCACTCTTTCCAAAAATCGTATAAAAAACGATACATTCCATTTAAAAAACACCTGATGCATAGCGTAACTCTTTTGTTTCTGGTTCAAATATTTTTTCGATGACATTTTTGGATTCTACAAGAAAAAATACATCGATTGGCTATTTTGAATTTTTCCAAAATACAAGGCAGGTCGAAAATAGGTCCCTGTTCAGTCCTCGCTGGAACACCCTGTACTTTAGCGGCCATCCCAAAGAATTCCTTTGTTTACTATATTATAGTTCTTGCCGCGTTAACTTTTTTCTACATGTAATTTATTTACTCTTGAGTTATGAGCTTCGCCACAGGTGGCTTTATGCTGCTCCGTGGTAACAGAACAAGTTTGGCGAAGATTTCGGAGGTTCTGTTGGTAACCACAAATGTCGGTATTGCTCCTGTGGGTGACTTTGGTGTGTTTTTTTGTGTTAAGTTTGATGTTAGTTGTACTCACCTCTCAGCTAGTTGACTGTAGTACTATACTGATGAAGACCTTAAGTCAGAAATAAGTGTTTACGGTTTGTCGAATTCCATTGTACTTATATTGTATAGTATTTGTTGCGTTAATCTTTATCTACACATATATATATATATATATATATATATATATATAGGGTGGGCCAGTAGTATTTGCACGGCCGATATCTGAAAATGTTGGGCTTAGAAAAAAATGTTCTTAATAAAATTTATGTGGATCAACTTGCTGCATATACTAAAATAATTTTTTAAATTATTTAATTTTACAGGATGTCCCATAAAACTGCGCCTTATAAAAGTTGTTTTTTTTAAATGGAACTCCCCATTGTTTATTGCAAATTTAGATACCTTGGTCAATTCTAGCATGACTTTATGTAAAATACATGTTGTCTGTAATGGACCGTTTTCCTGACATTTCACTTTTTCTAAAAAAAATGATCTTTCCAAAAAAGGGATTAGCTCGAATTGGACTAATGGGATTTTCCCTTCTATCTGGAAAAACACTTTTGTGATTCCAATATATAAAAATACTGTTAATAAAAATAATGTCATGCATTAAGGACCAACTTCTAAAATATCTCTTATCCCTAAAATAATGGAAGCATTAATTACAGAATATGTTTTATAAAGAAGTCAATCAGCACACATTTACTGATGTATTCAAATTTTGTTTCAGGTAGACTTTTGAAATAGTTGGAGTGTTATTTAACAGGGAGACAACAATTTGTTGAAATTAATCATTACTCGAATCCTATGAATGTTACCTCTGGTGTACCCCAAGGAGGTCATCTATATTTGATATTTTTATTAACGATGTAGAAAAATGTTTTGAATATTCTAAATTTATTTTATATGCTGACGATCTGAAAAGACAAAGACGTAAAAATTCAAAACTGTTCACAAAAACTTCAAGATCTCGATAGATTTTACAAATGGTTAACATAAATGAGATGATTCTCAACATATATAAGCAAATGTAAGTTTATTAAATTTTGGTAGATCCAAAAATTTACAACCCTTTTATTATCAATTTACCAATACTCCTTAGTATGGGTAGATATAGTCAGAGACCATCGAGTTTTTGTTTTCGGTAAAAACATAATAGCTGTGAAACTGCTTTATACCTCATTAGTAAGCCCTCATCTGGAAATCCTGTCATATGGAATCCATATCAGACTTATACCAACAAACTAATCCGAGTTTAAAACAAATTTTTAAGATATATTGTTTTTAAAAAACAGATGACATTAATTATTGCAGCCTAGAAAAGGAATTAAACTTACTAAATATCACTGAACGTCTAAAAACAATTGACATTCTTTTTTGCTTTAAAATTGTAAATAATTATAATGATTGTCCTGAATTATTTTCCGAAATCCAATTTTGTTTCTTTTAAAAATCTGATATGTAAAAAACTGAGTATACCTAGTTATGGAATGCTGTGGCTACATACCCTCAGCAGTTTTTGTTTTGGGTGATACCTTTTTGGTTAATTATATAAGATTTAAAGTGTCACTATATAACTTCAGAAATTTTAATATGATATTAGTACATTGTAAGATTGGGGGTATCCCGTTTGTAAATAGATAAATAAATACATATATATATATATATCAACCCTAGTAAAGTAAAATTACCAAATGGTTGCTAAAAATCTAATTAATTATCCCATATATATATATATATATATATATATATATATATATATATATATATATATATATATATATATATAACTGTACATTGAAAACAAAGCGTTTTTGAATAGGTTTTTTATATTTTCTTTGTAAAACTAGCTCAGGAATAGGCTCTTAAATTTAATGTACTTATTTACAAATTACTCTATATACACGCTACATGCGTTTGTACTTTACTTTTAAAAAAATCAAACAACTCATGTTTTACTAATTTTATTACTTGTAAAGTTAAAAACATATAAAATGGTTATATAGAAAATTATTGAAACATCAACAAAACATATATCAGGTCAGAAAATAAATATATTTTGAATGCTAATAAAAAATTTACAACAAATACTAAAAAAATATAGTGGCGCAGAGATTATTAATATGTGATGATAAAAATAAAACATTTGGCTAAATATTTCTTGCTCAGATTCTCTTAACAGTTATACAAATGAAGCAAAACTTAAGATAAAAAATTAATATGACTCTGGAATAAATGCCAGTTATATAGAATAACAAACTTGTCTTGTATAATGGTTAACCGAAATCTGAGTTCCGACTGATTTGTCTTCTACAGTTAGAGATATCTTGTGTACTGAATATAAATTAACTTAATATTATTAAATCTTTCGGAGACACTTTGTTCTATTTGTTACTGATTATCCATGGGTGCCTCATAACCTCCGATAAACTCATTCGTTTATCTCCTTTGATCACTACCAGCTACAACAAAAAGAAAATATATTAGTACATTTGGAATTCGAAAGATATTACTTGTATGCTATGTTATACAGGCCGAAAGTCAAATGATTGCAAGTACTTCAACCTGTAAAAGTAAAGTTACAACGTTGCTTTTCAATTACGAACTTTTTGAGTAAAAGCAGAGCTTCATACTCCAGTAGTTTTTAAAATATATCCACTGGAACTCATATGTGTAAGTCGGCATTGTCTGAAACTTATCATCTATTCATTTCAGTTCTTATGATATTTACTCAATTAAAGAATTCGAAATTTAGTTCAGAAAAAAATGCATGAAGACTAAACATACACTAAATGAAATGCTGGTGTTTAAGAGGGCACGGGAAGGGAAATCAGAATAGCTCAGGTGTTTCACGCTTTAACTCACTGGAACGCTTTAATTATTAGCAGGTTGGTCCTGAGTAACTCTACAGCACTTCATATGCGGCACAGACTATACAGGGTGTTCGAAAAATACCGTCCGAATAATTTCTAAGGTGATTCTACATAACGAAACAAAAACGGGTTTTAAAAAATATTTTAAATATCCTTTGACCTATTTTGTTCAAATATGGCAGTATTCTTTGTAGTAATAAGGGGCTAATTTAGCCTTAATTAGATTAAAATTATTCAGTCCAGTGGCGTCCTGGTGGACAGTTTACCGAATATTATTGATAAGAAAAAGGTGCGCCACTGACTTTTTAAAAAAATTTATATTTTTTTCGGATCAAGCAATTAAAAATAAAACATTTTGTTTCTTGAATCGGTTTCGTATCTAGAAAAAAAAAATGGAAACCAATTTATTGTATGTCTCTGGGCAACAAATCATATAAATTGCTGCATGTAAAAAATGCTTTTTTTTGTATTTTTTATTTTTTGTACGATCCAGACATGCATTAAAATAATTTTTAATTTTTCTCTCGAAAGCGAAAGCGAGATGTGGGTATTTAAAAAAAAAAACAGGAGGTTTATAGCGCCACTAGGTTAAAATATTCTTTAACATTAGGTAACAGAAAAATTGTTTTAATAAAAATGAAAAAAGGTTACAATAAACGTTCGAAGTGTCATCCATTCATCTCAATACTGTGCTTTAAACGACGCCTAAATGATATTCTAACTCGCTGGAAAACCCTTTGTTTATTCCGTATTTCTTGGCAACAATTTAAGATCCTCAGTTCTAGTTGCTTTAAGTTGTCAACAGGAACATAATAAACCAATTGCTTTAAATAGCCGCAAAGAAAACCACCCACCCCGCCTGATCCATCGGCCTGGATAAGTTGCATTTAAATACTCACGAACTAACGCCCCACCATCATGCATGAAAAATACTTCTGCTCTTAATCAGAAGGGTACCAGCAAAACCGGCAAAATATGTATCAAAAAATTTAAATATGCCGGCCCGTTTAAACGCTGAGGCATGACATATGGTCCTATTATCTCCCGAAATACCTGCCCCAAAACTTATCTTGAAATCCACTTTTAAAAATCTCAAGGAGATTTTCGTCGGACCACACATGGTTTTTATGAAAATTAATAACGCCTTCGCGCGTAAATCCTGCTTCGTCTGTAAACAACACTTTATAGATAAAGAAACGGTGGTGATGATATTTTGTCTGCATCCATTGGCAAAATTCTACTCTAAGTTCAAAGTCTTGAGGTTTCATTGGTTGAAATCTTTGTAAATGATATAGATATAGAAATTGTTTACTCAAAATTTCCCATACAGTGCTTTGAGGAATACTTTCTTGTAAAGAAATTCTTCTAATGCTGATAGGGATATACTTCAACCGTCTGTCGTCAATGTGGTATGGTTTCTTCCACAATCACTCTTCTTTGGCGTGAAAGCATCAGTTTCTCTAAACCTTTGATGTAGAGTACTAAATAATTTATCGGAAGGAATTCGACGATTTGGAAAGGCTTCGTGATATATTCTGCGCGCTTCTGGAGCACAACCGTTAGCTCTACCGTACATAAAATGCATATCGATCATTTCTTCAAATGAATATTCCGGCATTTTTAAAACTAACATGCACTAGAACTCTTATTCAGTTGGTTGCTATGTCAAATGTAGTCTCAACCTAGTGCCGCCATACCTTTGATGATTTATTTAGTAACAAGTTGCTCTGGATTACACAAAAAAATAGAAGGAAAAAAAAAAGATTTTTCACAAGCAACAATTTCTATGATATGTTGCCCAGGCACATGCAATAAATTGGTTTCTATTTTTTGTCTCGAAATCGAAAACAATTCGAGAGACAAAAATGTAGTATTTTTAGTTGCTTAATCACCTTTGAAAATTATTCGAACGGTATTTCCGGACACCCCGTATAATTAACAGGGGATCAATCTTAGGGTATTACCCAATTCTAAAAAGTATGATTTTTGTCACAGCGTAATTATACTTTCTGAGCGCCTCTCGATTTGTTATTTCCAACGCTAGATAGATAAGATGTTTGTATTCAGTTTAGAAATTAGGTTTTAAATAATTGCCGTTAAATTATTCAAAAAAAAAACATGAGTAATAATTATAGTTGTATCGGGTTTGAATCTAGTATTTTTTGAAATGATGTTTACGTTTTGACATCAAGTTATATACGACCTTTTTGCTTAAAATCGCCCGTACTTTCATGTGCTAAAATATTTGCAGTAATTTCTCTTTCACCTTGTATACAAGTCAAATAATTAAGTCTAATTTATATATGTTTGCTTATTTCTTATATACCACAATAAAAATGCATGGGTAGCATAAGCTCATGTGAATTTCCTGTCTGTTACAACACGGGGGAAAGAATTTTTATTTCTAGATAGGTGCTTACAATTTTGTGATCGCTTCTACACGTCAGTGGATGTGGTGACAAAATTTAAAGAAAAATGTATTAGTAAAAACGGGCTTCCGAGGCGATTTGCCACGATATTGCCTGACATATTTTGCTAAAGGTTGCCAAAGGAAAAATATTTTTTTATACATTATCCATTTCCATTACTTTTCTAGTTAATTTAAGAGTTATTGTAGAATTTGAGTCTAAACTAGGAATACTATATTCGCAAAATCAAACTACAAAAAGTAATCAAATATCCAAATCAAAAAATCTACAAATATGAAATTGCACGTACACAGTAGCACAGACTTTACAAATATTTAACAGTAATATAAAAGATGTTAGACACAAACAAATGTTTAATTTATACATAAAATAAAAACATTTTTTTTTTTTTTTGATAATAATACCTAATCTAACTTCCAGGTCTATTTATCTCATAACAATAAATAGAAAATTTTTTTTTGGAATAAAATGGGCTGACCAATAAAGTGTCAATTAGAACAAGGCAAAAAATTTTTAAATATTTTTTCTTAATTCAGTATTATTATAAATCGCTAGGGATGATTCAACAGATAATTTTTTATATTTTCCTTTTTCTTTTTAATATAGTGAATTTATTACATAAAGTACTGTCGGACATTCTTATTTTTTAGGTTGCTTTGTCGACGGGGCTTGTTTTTCTTATGATAGTAAAGCTTATTTTGTTTGTTAAGACTTAACAAATATTTAGCCAGTGCTAGGCCTACATAAACTAAAGAAATTTAGGTAGTTTGAAAATAAGACTTATCTAATCTTCTACATATAAACTTTTATCTCAGGTGTATACCTACATAAAACATTTATGGTATGTACAGGGTTTTTGGTTATAAATGTACCAAACCATTAACTTTTGTATTTCTACAGACATCAAAAAAATTAAAATACAAAAATGTCTTCAAATATCCTAGTGTAGATTGCAGTTATACAGAGTGTTTACTTTTTCTGAAATCAATATCAGCTTTTGGTTTCTCAGATGCAATATACTGTATATTATACGTCCATCAAATGGGTCCCTGTACGATACTAAAACACTTTGCCCGAAAGAGGACTGACCAAAAAAGTGACAAATAGAACATAGCAAAAAAAATATTTTTTTCTTAATTCTGTCAATGTCAAAGCGTTTTTTTATTCTCTTCTAGGAAATGGATCTGACTCATAGCTTTCCTTTTTAAAACAGCTATTTTACGCAATTTTTCTTTATTTCTTTTAGTTTTTAAAAAGGTTTGTTAATTATTATACGATTTTTTTAAAGATTTTCTCACATCATTGCCGATCTTCATATTAAAAACACCCCCCTGCCTTTAATACTATTATAAACATGTTGCCTCGTTAAAGTTGTTTCTAATAATAAGTTTTCAATCCATAAATGTTTATTTATTGAAAATTCAGATTCTACTGCAACTTTATGTGGGAAAGAATTAATACAAAGTTAACAACCCCCCATGATTCCTGATAAGAACCTCTACATCCAACTTATTCATAAACAATATTAAGAAGGGTATCAAAGGAAATAAGAATTCGCAACCTTAAAATTACCAGGCGCTATGTTACATTAGACTCTAATGAAACATAGATTCTAATAATTTTAAAGAGTTGACAGGACGAATTCGATTTGTCGGAAAAAACATGTTTTTTGCGAGACGAGGTAACTCAAGATATCATGAAATTTGTATTATACCAGAAGATACGCTTAATAAATGTATATAACATGATAATTAAAATCAACGATATTTGATATTTTCCCTGATGTTAGGCAAAAATTGTCCATTTTTCCTGTCTTTTACCCAGTGGTTTCTGAATTCCCTGACATTTTCCTGTGTTTCAAAACATGTTTTTTATTGTCAGAAGTTTAACTCATTGACAAAGCTGAAAAAATATATGTAATTGTACACTAAAATAAAATAGGATACGAGAAAGCAAGCTAAATATAAATTAAAATACATAATAAGTTTTCCATAAATAATAATGACATTATTATATATGGAATATATATTAAAATTAAATGGCAATTAAACATAAACACACGCCAGTTAAGACAAATTTAGAACTGTTAAATCTTTATTAGTCTATAATGGAAAAACCCAAACATTTTACCTATATAACATCCATAATAGTAAAAACAAGTTCAATTCAGTTCAGTTTGATAGGTAATTACAATTTGCCTGGGAAAAGAGCCAAATAAGTTGTGGAACACTGTGGGAATAATGAGCAGTTCTTACCAGAGAGCAATTACTTTCACTTTTAATGTTTTATGCATTTGACATGAGGTTTCAAGGATGAATGGTCTATAAGGATCCTGGAAATTAGCTTTGCAGAAATATCTTATTGCTCCTTTCTGTAAAACAAAAGCACTGCTCTGTACAAGATCCCAAAAACAAACACCATACCTTAAATGAGACTCTATGAGAGCAAAATAAGCAGTTCTGGCAACTGATTGCTAATAACTTCCAAAACATACAACCTAACTTAGAGAACAATGCCTCTATATAAGCAGCAAACTTTAGTTCATTTCCGAGCGAAATACCTAAGAATTTTGTTTTTTAAGGGTTTGCTTTGAAAGATCTAATAATAAAACATAAAATATGGCGCAATTTCCGAAAAACTAGTGCTCATATGTAACACCAATTCCTAAAGTAAAGAGCTCTAAAAGATTTGATGAAATGAGACCATTGTGAAAAATTAATAGAGTCTGTAGTATATGAACAGTTTGTAGAATTTATTTTGTTTCAGACAAAAACACTCTATTAAAACAGCATTGCAGTTCGTAGCTGAAAATGGAGAAGGAGCTTGGCAATGAATGAAGCAATAATAGCATTTTTTTTAGAAAGATTATTAAATAAATTATACAAATGTGGGATAAGGGATAATGTGCTAAATTGGTTTAAAAACTACTTGAGAAACAGATATTAAAAAACAAGAGTATCAAATGAAATTTTGAGTGACAACATACTACCTTAAGGTGTTCCTCAAGGTAGTATATTGGGACATTTTATTTTGTATATAAATGATATTTCATCAATTTTAAAACATGGCCATATTCAATTACTTGCTGATGCCACATTAATTTATATAGAAGATAAAAACATATTAGCAGCACAAAATTTTATTAATTCAGATCTAAATGTTTTATCAAATTGGATTAAAGTAAATAAATTATAATTAAATTTATCTAAAACAAAATGCATGGATTTGGGTAAAAATTTAAACACTAATTACTTGTATATTTCATTAGAAGGGTCAAATTTGAAAATAGTGAAATCCTTTAAATATTTAGGCATAATTATAGATGATAAATTAAATTTTAACTTACATTTTGAAATGACTATTATTAAAATAGCTGATAAAACTGGATATTTTAAAAGAGTTTCTCCAAACTTAAGTTTTTTTCCAAAAAAATTATTTATCACACCATTATCTATCCACATTTTTTATATGGTTCTACATTTTTGTATTTGGCAAACGAACAAATATTTGATAAATTACAAATTTTACAAAACAAAGTTAAGCGGATTTTACTAAATTGGGATAAATATACAAAAATTACTTTAATGTTAAGAAAATTAGAATAGCTAAATGTTAGTAATTTAATTTTCTATTTAGTTCAAATTTTTATTTATAAAATAAAAAATAATTTTTTTGTCCGAAAATCTAAGAACGTTTATAAATGAAAACTGTGAACATAATTACCAAACAAGAAAAAACATTTATTATAAAGTCTCAGAAATCTTATAAAACAATTAAAAATAACTTAAGAAAGAGATTATTTATTTAAGAATCAATAAAAGTCGATAAGGAACACAAAAGTATGGTTTCTAAAGCTAGTTTAGAGTAGTCTATAATATTTAGAATTTTATGCTTTAAAAATGTAAATTGTAGCATTTATGCTAAATAAAGAAATTAACTAACTAACTAACTAATTTATATGAGACTTAAACGACATCACAGAAGTTTTATCAACATTAAGCGACACAAGTAATTGGCATTGTACCACTGTTTAATTTACAACATTGTTCAATTTAGTGCTCGCAGTGCGACTGAAAATCTCGTCTCTCTGTATTTGATGAATGAACAATCCACCAAAACGCGATCGGGCTGTTACTGTTCTGTGGGCGACCAGCCTTACAACTGCATACTTGATTACTGAAAATTTTGTATTACACTTACATTTGATATTAAATCTTTGGCTCCTGTCGGTATAAAATCAGAAAACTTCAGATCTCTCATTCTGATGCGCCTATAAGTGTCTTCTTGGTCCTTTCCTTCAAATGGCGGATATCCGTGTAAAAATTCGTAACATAAAATACCTGAAATGATATAGTAGTTAATGTTAATTAAAAAAATTGACGGCAAGTGTTCTGGGTACAACGCTGTAATACGAAAAAAACTCAAAACTATGTCAAATAAGTTCATTCAATTCATTCATCAATTTTTGAAAGCTGTCCAGGAGAGTGTCTAGCTGTGGGTTCACATGTCATTTTTATTTGGATTTTTTTTTAATAGTTTTCTAAATCTTTCAAAGAAGTTTAGAGACCAAAATCCTAAATTTATTTATTTATTTATAATTTAATAATCATATATGAACATGGGTTCACCAAATATTACAACATATAATATAGTTAGTAAGAATTTCAATAAAATAAGAAATACTGATGAATCAAAATATAAACATGATAAATTCAGATGAATAGGCACCAACTCTCAATCCCTATTTGAAATATTCACATATTGAATAGAATTATTTTCCAATTAGAGACCCTTAAAAACAGCTAAACTCGCCAATTGCCTTCAAAATTTCGGAGATATGGTTGAATATCTTTAGACAAGTAATAAATGATGCCTTGCAGCTAGTGCACAAGAGCTGCGGAGCTGCAGAAAACGCCTAATTTCGACAATTCGTATTTTTTAAAATATAAATAAATCCGAAAATAAATCTCTTAACATTCTTATAGACTTTTTCTCTAACGGCAAAAATAACACCGCAAGTTTCTCGGTCTGAAGATCACCAGCGTAGGCTCATTTTCGGACAGGCGCGGGACTAAGGATGCAGAGAGAACGATTTTTGAAGACGACATGTCGGATTGGTCGAGCGCCGCACGTGGCTTAATACGTCGTTGTATAGATGATTTGCGGCTGCAGAACACATGAGTTGCTTTGTTTATTTCGAATCACACGCTGCCGTGTTTTGTTCAATCGTTCATTCTATTGGTTATATTTAGTTGCATAAATATGAATCCAATCAGGTATTTATTTACAAAGAACTTGGTCGACCGACACTACAAATAAACATTAAAGTTAGTGGTTTAAGTAGAAATAAAATGTAAAAGCAGTATCTTTAATGCAGAACACAGCTTTGAACATCTCACGCGCCGCCACTGCTTGCAAGTGTCATTGAGTCTGTAGGAAGGAACATATAAACTTTCGGAAAAACTTCTGAGCCTCACAATAGAAATGTTCAATGAAGCTAGTTGCCCTGAGAACTACTCTGTGTGTGACACCCAGGATAAACTTGCATCCACATGGATTCCCAAAAACTGAATTACCCTGTAGCCGCAGCCTGTCTTATTCAGCCAGGCGCGGAAACGATAATAGAGGACTCGTCGAATGTGTTTCTATTTCAAAAGGTTTCTTTTTATACTGAGAACAAAACCTTTGAATACTCATTTTTTTAATTTTCAGTTTTAACTTTTTTGCTAATAAGGCAGTTTTAAAATATTTCTTAAAAACTCCAGACCTATAACTGTTAGGTTAATTACTTTGATACCATATTGGTCCATGTTTTGACTAAAACCCCTAAAATTTCTGAGGTACTATTTTTTTTAAGGAAAGATGAGAAGCTACTTCTTCCAGTGATTGTGGGTTTATGCGGCCCTGTGTTTTTAAAAACTCTTTTGACATATCAATAGCTCACTTAATTGGCTTTGACTCCCATATTTAATTGGCTTTGACTCCCATATTTAATATTTTTTTTTTTGCTAGGTCTTTAAAAAGGCGCGTCTAGGGGGTTTCTTGATGCGCCCAATTCAATTTTTAGTTTCAAAATCCTAGGGATAACGGATTTTGAGATATCACAATTATCACATCATTCACAGATTTTTATCATTTCCGTAAAACTATTTTTTGAGCCTATGGGATATATTTATCAATTTTAAAGTTTTTTATTCTTGAGATTTTTTGAAATAACGCAAACTAAGTGAGTTCATGATGATCAAAAATGACTTGACATGTTTGAAAGTCTCCTAGCGAATCATGGGCGCCGCCAGGGGGGACTCGCCAGGGCAGCTACCCCTACGCATGTCAGGTCTACAAAAAAATTATAAAATCTTAAGTCTGAAAATTTGTTTAAAAAAATAAAAAAGATGATAAATGGACCTCAAAGACCTTTCTTTGCGACTTAACACTCTTACTTGTTTATAAATATTGCCTTAAATAATTTACCTAAACACCAATTATCTACATAATTTTTGTAGTCTCTTCCATCAACCATCTCTGGAGGTAAATAATCCAAAGTGCCACACATAGTGTTCCTTCTTAAAGATGGTGAATGAACTGACCAACCAAAATCAGCCAATTTTACATCACCAGTAACTGTAAGCAATAAATTTTCTGGTTTGATGTCTCGGTGAATCACATGATTTTGATGACAATAGTCCAATGCATCAGCAACCTGGTAAACATATTTTGCAGATCTAAAAGAAAAAATAAATGAAATTCAAACTATGTCTAATGTAACAATTAATTAAATTGTAATGAATTAATAAATCTTGAATACTCACAGATGTTCATTAAATCGCCCATTTGGAGCATTTTTCAGATGTAAATACAATTCCCCTTTGCCAGCAAATTCCAAAATTAAGTATATTCTATGTGAATCATGGAACCAAGCCAGGAGTTGTAAAATATTTGGATGTCTAAAACATGAAAATAAACTTGTAAGCAAACTCAAGCTTAATCTATTTTTCATATCCATCCATGCAAATAAATGCGGTTTGGCATTTAAAAGTAATTACCTTTGAACATTAAACTAGATAGAATTAGCAACTGCCACCGACTATAGACACTTTACTTGGGTTCATCTAAATCTGTTATTGTATTGGAAACTTACTGCTATTTGCCACGTAATATCATAACATTTACCAGATCGGAGATACAAAGTTTACAGGCAAAACAGTCAGGAAGTGATTTCCATCTTCTGGAGGTTTTGCACATAAAATGTCTATCCGTTTTTTCACTTCATGATATTGTCTTTATTATTGCTATTTTATCCAGAATCTTCTCTATAGCCTGTTATAAGTGGTAATATTTGATGATTTCTGCAAACACAGGGTCAGATTATTATGATGCTTGGGTGGGAATAGGTAGGTCTGATATCTGATTCGTTAATCCAGTTGTTATCATGGTGATACAAACGCCGATTACGATGTTGCCAGTTCATTCCAAAAATTTATGGTAACTCATATTTACATCTCTTTACAATGGAGAAATTAAAATGAAAATGTATAGGGTATGAAAAGTCTTCTCTACTGATATTGTTGCAACCCTTTGTTTGTTGTTAATTCTATCTAGTTCAATGTTCAATGGTGATAACATATTAGCGATTCAATTACAATACAGTTTTTTGTAACGGACGAGGTTATTACATATCATTAATCTGAAAGATACAGAACTTAATTTTTATAAGAGTAAATTATCAAACATACTTTAAATGACTTTGAATTTCAATTTCTCTCATTATTTGTCTCTCAACTCTTCCCTTCACGATTTCTTTCTTGAGCAATGTCTTTAAAGCAACCATAAAGCCAGTGCGTTTTTCCCTTGCAATATACACTCTTCCAAATTTTCCTCTACCTAGCCGTTTTCCTAACTCAAAATCATCTAGAGACCATTTATACCTAAAAGTTAAAAATATCACTTTTTCTCTTCATAATTAAATTTCATACATACATTTTATGAGGCAACAAATTATAAGTATAAATAAATTCAAATTTCGATTTAAAATTCCTTTTAAACAAACAATGTAACACAAATGAATGACATAGTGTTAATAAAAAAAAGTAAATAACACAAAAAAAAATATACTATATGAATAGGGCTTGCAATCAATGAATACACTTAGAGCACAAATACAATATCATATTCATTTATAAAATACGGCAAAATATATATTTTTCATTTATTGGTACAAATGCTTAATTATAGATATTATTTTAAAAGAACCTTTCTTAAATATGTAAAATTACTCTCAAACTTTAAACTGTTATAGAGCTTATTACAAAAATATAAACATATATGTATAGTACAGGGGTTGCATTTATACTTTGACACCTAGTTAGAGCTTTAATTATAAAAGATATTAAAAAATTCTAAATCCTACCTTTTGTAGGATTTTTTTTGTATTATCTTTTAAGACTATTTTTTTTAAATCAGTAGAAAGTTGAAGAATATACATAACCTATATTTACTAAATGGGACACCCTGTATATTACTATTTCAATAAATATGTGTCTTGTTACCAATTTTAATACCTATATCGGTAAAGACAATCCAGAAAATTTGACTAAAACCTATGGATTTTTACTAATCCTATAGATTGGGTTAGAAGAGAAAGCTCCCTCTCTAACATGTTGGTCCTATGGAAGGTTTTTTGTTAATTTTTCTCAGTTCTTTTTAAAGTTAAAGATATCAAAACCCTCTTCGTACCGATTTATAATCAGTATGAAGACGTGCATTTAACGAAATAATAACGCACAAGGTGTCCATTTTAAAAACTTTAACTTTCCAATGATTTTTATATTTAATTTTTTTTGTATTTCTTATAGTTTAAGTTCTAACTAGGTGTAAAAATATGAATGAAAGTCATACATATATGTATGTATACAGGATTATTCATGGTGAGTGACCTATTGGAACTATCTGGAAAACCAATAAATAGATTTTGTTATATTTCCTGTATCTAATTTCAAACTAAATGAATTAACTTGCAACAAAACGGATTGCACTTTCCTACCTGCTGTCAAATAGAAATTGATGTTAGAAGATAAATAACTAAAAACTAAGGCCGTATCTTGGTTTCGGTTTCGTGTTCTGTATTTACCAGTTATCTGAAAAATCAATTATTGACGGAACACGGTTCCTGAAAATAACTGTTAACAGTGTCACCAGAATGACCGATCAATTTTAGGAGTTACAGAGCTTCAAAACGTCAAAAATGTCAATTTTCTAGTGTCATTTTCTCGAAAACAGTTGAATTTAGGTATAAGAATCATGACACAAGTCTATTTAGGTACTCTTTTAGTTATGAATTCATCCAAAGGTTAGAAAAGCTTAAGTTATCTCTGGCTCGGGTAGGGTAACTGTGCAAGTCTCTTCTCTCACAGTCATAAAGAAATTAGATCATATGAAGTAAGGACTTTTAAATACTTAAATAAAGACTCACAGTAAGCAATCCTATTAGTTTTACAAACCATTCATATTGCTCACTTTTGTAACAAAAATAAGATATTACATCAATTTAAAGTTGAATATCCCTTATCGAATGTGAATTCAAATAAGTGTTGCTTAGTTCAAGCGAGAAGAAGCCAGCTTTTTGCAAAGTGAGCTGAAATGGGTTTCCCACTTTAAATTTTGGTCATAATTCTAGAAATTTAATATTGTTAACTTTATGTAATATTTCATTATTAATTTTTAGTAAAAGTGGATACTTTTAAAGAAAAACCATGAATTCCATTTTTCAAATATTTAAAGCTAATAGTAATGTAAATACTTGGCAGATTTTTACTTGTTATGACCTTTACTATATCATTAATCACCTGCTTGAAGTATCAGTGAGTGCCTTGAAATATATCTTATATCAAGGTGTATAAAATTTCTTTATTGCCCTAGACCAATACACTAAGGTCTACACACACGGTCTACTTAGTGGCTTCCTGTTACCTTCTACGCAGTTGTGTCAACACACTGGATCATTATTTTTCTTAACCCAATGACTAAAAGCACCACGAAAAGGTAGTGAACCAGGCATACTGAGCTCTGAAAAAGTGCAGATAAGATAAGTCTCGAACCCACTCCTTTTTAATCAGAAGGTTGGCTCTCTTACCACTGAGTAATAGTAGTAGACCCAACAGTAATCCCAGTGGAACACCATGACCTACATTTTATCATTAAACTGCTTATTGCCTGTTTGATAAAAAAGGTTTAAACCCTTCAATAGAAAGTTTCTCATAATCCATACGCATTTAACTTGTCCAGTAGTATTCGGTGATTAATTGTGATTATTTATTTAGAGTAGACTTTAATTACAAAACTGAAGATACTTAGCGTCCTTTGTACTTTTTTTACTTTTCGACATCATTCATACTGAGTAACAAGCTGAAACGAGGTGTTTGCAAAGATTTGAAATCTGTTCATCCCAATTCTGGTTTTAATTTATAAAAATGTTGTATTTTTCTAATAAGTTCCCTATCTGCTTACTGAGTTCTTCAGCTTCTTCTCTGTTTAATTCTAAAACATGTCTTTTTGGGTGTTAAACATTACTTTTGTTGTTATTACATGTTTTTTTTTAATCATTCCTATGAAACTGACAGGTGATGATGTAGGATATACATCTGAAAAAATAAGAATATCCAGTGACCAAAATTTTTGTGGCATTAAATAGCCCTCGCCACTAACAGAAAATCAAAACCCACAGTAAAAGATGTACTGTTATTGGCCAAACAAAACATGAATTTTACCAGATAGCTGTGTGGAAATGTTTATAAGTCATATGTGAGTGAAAATGGCAGTCCAATCTGGAGATTGATTTATACAAAATATGAGTATACCTAATTAACATAAGAAGTTGAGTTTTTTGGATTTAAACATTACTTTTATTGTTTTACATGTTTTTTTTAAATCATTCCTATGAAACTGACAGGTGATCATGTAGGATATACATCTGAAAGAATAAGAATATCCAGTGACCAAAATTTTTGTGTCATTAAATAGCCCTCACCACTAGCAGAAAATCAAAACCCAAAGAGGTAAAAGATGTACTGTTATTGGCGAAACAAAACATGACTTTTGCCTGATAGCTGTGTGGAAATGTTTATAAGTCATAGGTGAATAAAAATAACAGTACAATCTGGAGATTGATTTATACAAAATACGAGTATACCTAATTAATATAAATATTTATCTCTATCTGTATTTAAATATTCTTCTTAAAGCAAGAGTTTTTCGGTATCGGATTCATGCAGTTTATTAAAGATGTCTCACGTGTAATGAGTAACCTTACTAACAAAGTGATGGCTAAGTTTATTTGGTTAGGCAAAAGCCATGGAAACATGGTCAACAATTTTAAGATTGGCGGTCAAAGATTAATTAGTGCAATGAAAGGCTAGAAAAATTTATAACTCAGAACTTTTAACAATTCCTACATATAGTAAAATATACAGAATAGATTTTTTTAGACACTTCTAAAACAGACAGTACCTAGGCTACTCAAAAAAAATTGAAACCAAAGTAGGTGACTTGGTCAGGCAAGGAATACAAAGATAAGTATCAACAAGAGGAAAGGCATGTACCAGTACCTAACTGAATAAATAAAAGTTTTGTAATAACTCATTTTAATATCTATAACTTGGCCATTGACTTCTTGATATAGGAATATGATGGATACACTGGAGACAGTAGTGGGACAATCAACTTGACAGTTTTGATTTGCATTTTCTCCTGACCATTTACTTTCTAGTAAAAATTTGGTACTATAAAAAAATTAAGTATTTATTTTGTAGTTCATTTCGACTATGGTACCGAATTTTACTAAAAGTATGGGACATTAAGGAAGGGAACAAATAAACAAATCGTTGATCTCGGTTGGTCTTTACTACACCACTACTACAGATTTGAAACATATAAACTATATCCTATGTATACAATTACAATATTGCAGGTGTAACACACAGATATATATATTTTATAGAGATAAATTCTGTAACATCTAAACGTAATCTATGAATCAAAACTCTAGTCATGATATGCAAAACCACAAAACTATATGGGTTTGACAGAGAAGGCATGTATTAAGTTTTCTGTAGTTAGGCTCAACACTTCACTCTTGAATAGGACATTCATATCACTGTAGCAGAGCTGCCATATAGCTACACCTCCCTTGTGACATCCCTGAGATAAAACAGAGAGCAGTGATTTATTTTTTTATTTATTTATATAATAGTTCAGTATTTATAAATAATAAAGTATTTTTCAAAAGCAGGTAGTACATATGACCCTGGGGAATTTTTTTAAGTCAGCTTTTTCCGGTTATTATAAATCTTCATGAATTTTGAAATATCAAATATCTTCATTCTTGGCACAAAACATATCTTATGTCAATGGGCAAGGTGTCGCCAGGAAAGGAAGAACTAAGATCAAATAGTTGTGTACGAGGTTGTGTATTATAAAAATATCATTTTTCGTATGGTTTTCAGGGGTTTAATGCCACAAAGTTCATTTTTACAAATGATGTTAATTTTCGACAATGCATATTGCTAATTTTCAAAAAATATGCTAGATGCCGTTTTTTATATAATATTAGTATAGTGGTTCTGGCAAAATTAGGTATGCAATGGACCCAGTAGCTACTTGTTTATTTATTTAATGAAAACTACAAATAGTACAAGGTATCTGATAATGATAAGTGGATCTTCTCTCTTTTCTCAACCCCCCTTTAAGGGTAAAAAAAGTGTTTTTCAAAATGTATTCAAAAAGAGTAAGAGCTAAAAGAAAAACTTTGGAATAAAAATTGTAAAGCATAAAATTTTACATATAAATGGTTTAGATTTTTTTGTTACTATTAAAATTAAGAGAATTAGGGAGGATAGAAATTAAGGGATGATGACAAACTAAAAATTATAGCAAGTCAAAAAATTAGTGATTTTTTACTTAATTTATTATATATATATATATATATATATATATATATATATATATATATATATATATATATATATATATATATATAGAATGGGTAGGTACCCCACTTTTTAACATTTTAAAATAAAAACTTTAGTAGTTCTTAAAAATGTATAGAAAATTCTATATGGTTTAATATTAAAATATAAATATCTTTATCATTACTGTCTAGAGCAACAAGGCATTTCTGGTGACACATATAGGGATCATAAATCTGTATAAATACATATCAAATCTGGGAACACTGCACATAAAAAAGTTAATTTAATATCTAGAATCTAAATGGACGCAATATCAAAATTGTAGTAAAGTTATTGGACCTACATGGACTACAAATATAATGCAGATAGGTTAGTTGTTGACATGAGGAAACCCTACACATACAAGATCCTAATTATATTTTATGCCTATCCTTCCTTAACACTACAATTTAACAGTAGAACAATATGTATTTGCTATTACAGCTTTAAAAAGATAATGCATAATGCTTTATTAATTTAGTAGCTATTGCATATTTTCTTTATATGCAATGAAATTTTTTAATGTAATAAAAACCAGTTTTAAGGTTTTTATTTATAAAACCAAAACATTGCAGAGATGTTCAAATGTATAAACAATACTCATGTAAGTATCTCGATGTACTGTACTGTCATTTAAGTATTTAGTAGATGCACTTAAAATTAAATAAAAGCATGTAGGTACTAGCTACCTATACTTAAATTTTATATTTTAAGTGTTACTGAATATTTAAGTACTTTTGCAATACTGGTACTTAAAACCGCAAGATGTTTAAAAAAATAATACTGGTTATTTTAAATACTTTTCCTGAATACTTATTACAGCTCTTATACATGCTCACTTACTCATAGCTGTTAAAACCAGGATGATCTATCATTTTTCTCACTAACTCCTTTGTATTCTTTTCTAAACCACTTGGAATCTTTATCGTTTTTAAATGTTTTTCAACCATCTCGTCAGTCTTTCGCACTTTGGACATTTTACTACTATTTAAATTATTACTTATATATAATACTTTATCAATAGTTAACAATTAGTTATAAGTAAGCACACAACCCGCTCACTCGACCGTTTATCAATTTAAAATAACCATTTATTTCCTGACACATGTCATGTTGCTTGTCAAATTTTATAAATTGCTTGGGTAGCCAGCTCTATATTTCAATAATTGTGTTTAAATAATTAGTTATTCCGTGACTGTGGCGCCGCTCCAATATATAGGCAAGAATAGGTATTACAATGAAAGGACAGCAAATAAAATTAGACAAAGACAGGACCTTACCTGTCTACAATCAATTGTATACTGACTACAGATGTGTCGTTCACGACTGATCCGGATCTGAGATCCGGATCCTTATACTGACCCACGGGAGCCGGATCATGAAAATATTGCGAGCCGGATCACGGATCTTTGAAATAGAGACAAAGCAAAATGAAGCGTCCAGGTGCGTTTCTCTATGGTTCAGTCGGTTCTTCGGTTCGTTCAATGCATCATCATTGTTTGTAGGTCTCGAGATATAACGCGATTTTCGAACCGGTCTGATTGATAAGAAGAGGAGGATGATAGGGTGGATGGGTAGGTCGGTCATTAGCTTGTTGAATGCTGATTGCCATGAAATATGAATTTCTGTATAGCCAGAATCTCGTGTAAAAATTTAATTTGGGGTTGATTAGCTTGTTGACTTCGTAAATCATCGTAAAAACATCATATTACACCAGTCTTTTAAAACTTAGATTTATGTTGTGTGGATTAGATAATAGATTTAAATCTCTACTTTTTTTGTGTGATGTGTATATTGAAGTTCAGATAACCTTATAATTAGTGATGATAATAGGATGATAGTTAATAAAAAGAAATTTAAAAATCTATATTTCAAAATAAAAAAAAACAAGGCAAAACATAGTTCATGTATGAAAATTGATTTTCTGATAAATAAATTAATAAATTAGTAGATAAATAAATAGATAAAAATGGAAATATAAAAAACTTCAACTTCAAAACCACTATAGCAAGACTCTTAAGCCTCGTAAGTTAAAAGTATAATATCTTTAAAAATTATTATTTCACTTAAAACGCATCCCTGTAAATCGCATACAAGTTTGTAAACAAAAACTAGACTGGTGAGATCGCCACTCATTTTACTCGTCGCGAAAAACTAAAAAAATGTTCGGACAGTACTGTCTATAAAACCGATGCTTAGAAAGTTTTCAGATGGATGAAGCTGCGCATACATACCGCCCAATGCCTAAATATGACGAATATGGCCCGCCCATTTTAATGAATTTAAAGAGATCCGAGATCCGGATCGCTGATCCGGGTCTTTAAACTGACCCAGATCCGTTGACCCGGATCTTTAAAAAGATCCAGATTTCCCATCACTAGTACTGACGTAACTACGGCCCCGTAAAATAACAAACCAATCCAAAACTGTGGCTGGGGCAACAGAGACAGAAAGAGCGGCATTGTAGTATAACTGTCCTCATTCCACTTAAAAGAACAAACCGCGATTGTTATGACAATTTTGTTTCAGATAAAAACTAGTTTTGACCTACCTTATTTACCGTTTATTTGTTGTGCGTGTTAAAACATACTATGTTCTTTGGAAACAGTGCTTATTTATTTTCGTCAAAAACTTTATTATTTGTGTATAAGTATATCTCTTAGAAATGGTGGTTGGTTAATTACGTGGCTTAATTTGTGTCATGACGTTCAGCTGGTTCGAAAAAAACAGTAATGCTGCCACCATGAGACAGATATTATTATTAGAATAGTTTAATTTCTAATTTTATTTGTTACATAAAACATAATAAATATTTTATGCAGGGAGACTCCTCGGGTGTCCCCTATTCAATGTGACACCGAATATCTTTGTTATTATAGTTACAAAAAAACTTTGTATATAAAAAATTTACCGTATATCAATGGTCATTATTTGAAAGTATTTTGAAATATACAAGATGTTCCAGAATTTCATGACAAACCAAACATGACTTTTGAAATGCCATTATCACCACTTTGAGAGCCTGTAAAAACTAAACTGTTTACTTTCACTTTCTTAGCTTTTTATTATCTAGGAGATAGCATTAACTTCCGGTTTAACTGGTAATTTGAAAATGTACACTTTTGGTTTAACCAGAAATTGATGCGATTATATTACAATAATATTTTATAAAGCATAAAGAATATATGCTTCATAAAATATTTTTTTATAATCCAAAAATATGCATGATGTTCTATCAAAAAAACATGTTTTGCTACAGATTTCTGGAACACCCTGTATATTTTAAAATACTTTCGAACAATAATTATTGCTATTGTACATTTTCTATATACAAAGTTTTTTTGTAATTCTTTTAATAACCTAGGTATTCGCTGTCACACTGAATCGAGGACACCCTGTATAAGTATTGTCACATTTTTCACCAAGTAACGCTAATTAGCGTAAAATTACATTTGCAGAAAATAAAAATTTTAATGAGTGGCCAGAAGGTTTTACTTAACATGTTTTGCAAATTCGAAAATATTTTGTTTCTATTTTTTTTTAACTACATTGAATAATAAACAGAAAAAAAACATATTATTTATAAAATAGCATACCTAGTATATCTAACACGCGATTCGTTTCACCACTTTCATTTTCGCTAAAACAAATGCAAAAGTTAATATGTTCTTTGACAATTTGTAAAAAAGTGCAACTCTTTATTTAGTACAGGAAACGTGATCATTATTTCATTCTTTTATAAACTCTAAAAACTTAAATAATTAAGTAAATGCATGTCTAGTCATTTAATACAATAAACTAGAGAGAGACGGAGTTGCCACAATACTACGGGTTGCCTAAAAATGGATTGGCCTCAGTTTTCGAACATTAAGGTCCCTTCCAGTTACGCTGGTATACAGTTCATTGCCTATCTGAGGGGAACATAAGTAATCAATTTAAAGGAACAACTTCGGAGACATTCGCATCACCGAGTATTTTGACATGCTGACAAATTAATACAAAATCAAACGCGTTGCTCTGTACAGTGGTTTGAAATATATATTTTGGTAAATAGTTGTTAAAATTCGCAAACTGAAAAGTACGAATAGTAAAATTAATGTATACACATTAAGATACTTTGAGGCATTTAATTTTAAGTTAACATTTTGGGAATTTAGAATATTTATCGTAAAAAATACTAATGAAAATAAATGGAATGTCATGTTTTAATTTCTAAAATATAAGAGATTGTTAAAACATTGTTAATAGACATGGTTAATTTGAAAATTATATTTTTTTAGATTGTAATGTGTAATCAACCTGTAAGATTTAACAATAAAGATAATTACCGTTAAATTAGTAAATTGTTTTTATTTGTTTTTATCACTCAAAAGAACAAAAAAGTATTTTTGATTTCTAGATTTGTGCCAGTATGCAGGGTAAACGGAACCGACCATGGTACCTTTTAAAGCCATTTTTTATAAAATACGACCCATAAAAAATGAAAAATTACGTGCAGATGTTCTTAGAATCTTGCCTCTGTCTCGAGAAGAGCATGAACCTACAATCGGCCTAATCCTAATACAATTACCTATAAGCAGTATAAGCCTATACAACTCAAACCTATTGTTCTCAAGTGACAACTTGAAAACAAAATAAATACCGGTAAGCTCATTACTGTGCGCCGGCGAAGTTGGAATACGTATATTTGATTTTTGATAATAGGTACATGGAATAGATATTAACAATGGATCAATATAAAGTTCAGATCCATCTTCCGAAGTCTACAGTCAGCAGAGTCAACGAATGCGTGCCGATCGATGACTATATCTTAGGTCCGACAGACAGCCGCCGACGCGTCGGTATCGTAATTGTAACTATTTAATATTTTGTTCCGGATCAGATCCATGGTTCTAATGGCATGGATCAGTTGGGGCAGCGTTTTTAAAATTGGGTTTAAAATGTAAATTACAGATGTTTCGTTCATGACTGATCCGGTTCTTTATATTGACCCAAAGGGGCCGGGTCCTGAAAATATTGCAAAGCGTATCACGGATCTCCGATGCCCGATATAGCGTGGTTTTCAAGCGTTCTACTGATTGATAAGAACTGCGGGATGATAGGGTGGGTGTGACGGTCGGACGTTGGCTTGTTAAATGTCGGTTGCCATGAAATACGAATTTCTGTATATCCAGAATCTTATGTAAAAATTTAATTTGAGGTTGGTTGGCTAGCTGACTTGGTACATTTATTGTTTAAAGACATCATTTTACACCAGTTCTTTAAAACTTATATTTATGTTATGTCGATTAGATATCAGATTTAAATATCTACTTTTTTGTGCGATGTGTATATTAACATTTAAGATGGCCTTATAATTAGTAATGATAATAAATAAAAAGCAAAATAATGATTGTTATAAATCCATATTTAACAATAAAAAAGCAATCAAAACATTAATACAAATTTATCCTTGTGATACTATGTTTTTTTACTTTGATATTGTTTTCTATATTTTATTATGTAATATTATAGTTCAGGTTTGTATATTATGGCTATTTACTATATACACATGTTGTAAAATTGATTTTCTATACAAATAAACAAATACAAATGGAAACAGAAAACATCCAACTTCAAAACCACTATATTTTTTGCATTTAATCTCTCAGGGTATATACTATAAAAATATATAAATATATATAAAAAAAATCTCAGGGTATATAGGAAACTTTGGTGAAATAGAAAAATATCAAGATACAAAAATTTTTAATACACTACTTTAAACGTTTCCCTATGTATCACATACAAGTTTGTAAACAAAAAACCAGACTGGAGAAGGCACCACTCATCTGTCTCGTCGCGAAAAAGTAAACTGTGAAGAAATTTTCGAAGTCTTCAAATAGACGGAGTACATATGGATATGCCTAATATGATTGATATGGCCCGCCTACTTTAATACATTTAATAAGATACGAGATCCGGATGACTGAATCGTATCTTTAAAATGGCCCAGATCAGATCCGTATCTAATAAAAGATCCAGATTTACCGTCACATGTCAATACAAATAAAGTCACTGTCACTCTTACATGGTTGCCTAATGTAGTATATCTGCTTAGGCCCGATATCTTCAAATCTAAACAGCCCTATTTATTGTGCACATTAAATTTTATCCAACAGATAGACAATGTGAGTGTACTTTTACCCTAGAATAACGGCATCTACAAAATAAATATGCGTTACCAGTCCGATATCTTATTTGGTAATTGGACCTCCGAGTAGTTGTTTATTTAAAGGATAAAATAGGTACGAGAGCCATTGCGTTTAAGGGCATTTATCGATCATAATATAACCGTAAAATTATGCATTTTATTTTAGAAACATGATCTCGTATTAAAGTGTATATCAAATGAACGATAACATATCTGATAATATTCCGGTTAAGCTTATTTTGTTGATTTGGGAATCTTATCACAAATCTGTAGAAAAGACAACGAAAATGTTCAAATTATACTATATATCATATTAAAAATATGCATTATGTTTTATATACAAAAGTCTCCAGTAATATCCGGAATGCCATGATTTTCCTGTTTTCAATATAACTAAGTACGCTATCCGGGCTACCGACCAATAAAGAAACCATGCATTGAAAGCAGAAGTGTTATCTTTATTTTGTCTTGTTACATGGAACTGTCGCATATTCCCTTCTCTTTACATATATTGTTGGCTACACTTTATATAAGGATCAAATGTCCTATCCTATCAATCCAATTGCTATCCGAATAGAAGCGTTGAGAAGAAGTTTGAGTGAAAGTACGCCAGATAAATAACCGATAGATACCGACAAATAGTTTGACAAATAAAGTGGATTTATTTGGAAATGAAGAATAGTTGTTTATCTAATAATAATTATCTATATAACGTTGGATTATTAATGAATATTGATTGCTAACGAATCTTAATTGTAAATTTCAGTATCCCAGTTATAAATAGTATATCTTTGCAATCCTTAAGTTGTAACAATTGCCTAAATTCGTGGATAAAAAATAACCTTTGACAACACGGACTGTTCATGGTATTTTTCACTTCCCGGTCTTGACTATTCTTATCCCCAATCATAATTATATGGGTTTATTTTGGCTAAAAGTTTTCGTGAGACGGTTAGTTAAGTATTAGTGTTTCGGATGAACAATGAAAGGTCCTGCGTTCCAATCCCGGTTTGATGACCTTTTGTGTTTTTTTTTAACAAAACTTATAATTATTAATAAAAATGTATACTGTAAAAAAAAGTGCGGTAGTGCGATTATAAAATTCTGGGTAAAACAAGTCATTTTTTAATAAAAACTTTGATGGAATAACTAATAATTATTTAGCAACTGGTGATTTCAAGTTCTGATAAAGTTTTAAATGCAATTTAAATCCTGTGATTTGATTGGTTGCTGATGATGAGGTATAAACAATTTTTGACGAACATTCAGCATTGCTAGCTCGTCGCTAGGATATTCGGCTTTGGATGTGATGCATGTGTGTCCTAATCCCCGTTAAGGCCGAGGATTTTTTTGAAATCTTATAATTATTAAAAATTCATATTAGATTAGGTTAGGATTGGTAAGGTTTCCTGAAGAGAAAACTGGCGGTAACACGGTTACGAGTTAATATAAAAACAACTGTACCAGAAACTGATACCCCGCGTAGACGGCTCTGGTTAGGAAGGTTGTATTCATTATGAGACATCCCTTTAGAGTGCGCACGTATCTTAATCTGATCTTAGATTATTTAAGTTTTGATTTTATGGGTTTAATGATGATTTGTAGCTCTTACAATTTACAATAGTTTTATTGACGAACCTGAGCTAACCTAGCGTTAACAGTACAGATCCAACCAACAGTATAGCTTTTCTCAGAAAAAAATGCATGTTTTAATAAAGATTGGGAACTTGATTGGTGAGCTACTGCGTGCTTGCTTTATAGCAAGCCTAACCTAACCTAATCCATATTTTTAATTATGAGTTTTCTTTAAAAAAAAAAAACTCGAGAAAGTCATACGTCTGAACGGTGATTCGCACGCGCCGTATCTAGAGCCGAGTATCCTACTACCAAGTAAGAAAGCCCATGTTGAACATTCAACAAACTTGTTTATACTTCGCCGAAATAATAGGAAGCATATTAAATAATCTTTATTGTGACTGATGTCCTGGAATAATACCATTCAAAACTAATTACAAATACACATTTAATTAAAATACATAGAATAATTAAAATTACAGTACTAGTTACAGACCTTATTCAAATTCCTTCTTACGAGATTTAAGAAAAACTGACTAACAAGTTTTTTTGATCACAGACCAAAGAATAAGTCACTGTTGCATATATACAGAGTGTACTAGGAAACTGTAATATTACAATACTTCTTCACCTTACCGTGAGTACGACCAACCTTTCTGCTTGAGGAGCCTAGCCGGGAATAAGGGTTTGCAGCCGTCAGTGTATCACTAAGTATACACTCCTACCCAGCTAACTTCTCATCAATGCACTGGATTCATAATTTATGAAGGTACTATTTATAACCCTGTACTAATTACTTTAATTTAATTACAGTAAGTTATTCAGACGTTTTATTTCAATTACCTGAATTAATAATTTATTGAAAAATATGCTAATTTTTAAACATACATAAATGTCTTTCTTTCTAGCACATACTTAATTATTAACTACCGTAACAATCATAGTAATTTATATTTATTTTCAAGTTAAATTAAAATAGCTTTCAATTTCAGACATAAGTCATAAATCTTATTCCTTCAAACAGTGGCCTTTATAAAAATAGCCCCTGGGGAATTTCTTAGCTAAATCAAATTATTAGATTTGCGTTAAAATTACCATAGATCCGATCAATCTAATAGGAAAGCAGATCTGGACAAAATCCTTTTAGAAAATATTTAAATACTAAATACCTATGTAAAATCAAAAGTATTTAGATAGTAAATAAATTTCCCTGAAGGTATGTATTAAACTAATAAATACTCTCAGTATTTAAATACTATTGGTGGTCAAATAGTTTTAAAAACACCCTAAAAGTATTTAAATACTTTTAGGGTATTTAAACTCCTTTAGAGTATTTAAATATATTTTTATTTTGAATAAATCCTTTGCAAGAGTTAAACTTTTTGATTTAAAAGTTATTACATGTCTGTTTTTATTAACAAATTATATTGCATATATGGTGCGAACATCCCGAAGTAACTTGCCTTGCAAAAAAAAATTGACATTTAAGTCCACATGCTTAATTAACTTAATTGAGTTCACAAAATGACGATGGAAGGAAAATTGAATAATTTCCGTATCGGATAATCATAATTTCCGGACTGGAACGACCAAAAAGGTAAAAAATTATTACAAAATTTAAAAAATCAAGAAACTGGATCCAATGCAAAATTAATAATACCGGATCGGATCTAACAAAATAACTTTCCGAAATGTTCAATGCATGATCACACTGTATCTGTACAATACAAATAATTGATTAAATAATTTTGTAATATACAGGTTTTCCAAGAAAATTCTAGCATGTAGCTTATAAAATACAATTTTTTATCGGAATACGTAGTTTTAAGCAGTGTTTAATAGAACGTATAAACGTAATTGGACGAATAAAAAAAGTTTTAACCCTCCACCCCTAAATATGCCGCGAGCCACTCCCTTCCAGTGGCGGCTCGTTGTCAATTTTTCAGGGCGTTAATATATATATATATATATATATATATATATATATATATATATATATATATATATATATATATATATATATATATATATATATATATATATATATATATATATATATATATATATATATATATATATATATATATATATATATATATATATATATATATATATATATATATATATATATATATATATATATATATATATATATATATATATATATATATATATATATATATATATATATATATATATATATATATATATATATAATATATATAATATATAACGCGGTAAGAACTCGTATATAATAGAAAATGGAATCACCAACAGAAGCAAAATCGACATTTGTGATTACCAAAAGAACATCCGAAATCTTCGCCGGACTTAATACTCTATTTACCACGGAGCAACATATAGGCATCTGTGGCGAAACTCATAACCCAAGAGGAGTAAATTAAAAGTAGAAGATATATATATATCCTAATTATTATATTTTACCCCACAAAGAGCCATCTGAAAAAATCATAGGCACGAAACAATAAAATGCCCTTTTTGTCTTTACTGGTCTGTTGAATTTTAAGTTCCGGCAAAGGTCGACAACTGGCCTTAAATTCGAGAATATCTCAAAGTTTAGCTCACTGGCGGCTATTGAAGTCTTAATATTCAGAACCAATGTGGCTACCATCCTTTAAAACATACATGTTTTCAACTAATTTAAACTACAAAATCAACAAACAAGTCTTCAAAATAAAATAATTGCTATAAAAATACGGAATCGTAACAACTTATTACACGATTTACATTAAACGCAAACTGACAAAAATGTTTAAGTTTCCTCGGCGCGGCTGATGACCCAAAATGTGCCAACGTAAGCTGTATATTACCTATGCACCCCTATGTAAATTCGATCGAAAGCACTCGGGGAAAACTTTATAACTTAAAAGTTTATAACCAAGAGGTCATCGCGGGCCGTCAGCCTCGTGATCCAACAAAACGAAACCTCCGCAGATCCCTGCGCGAGGCATCGATAGTGCGAGTGGCGAGAAATCAAGTGGACGTTCAACGAGTTTACACGCTTAGAATAATAGAAGGAATTTCCAAATTTAAAAGAAATTAAAAAAATATAAATTATTTATTATTTGCTGTTTGGCAAATATTTATTGGGGGGTCATTGACCATATGACCTAACGGAGGAGCTGCCACTGCGCCCTACAAACTTAACATAGGGCTTCTAATTTTGACTTACGTTCAGTTCGTCGGCGTACGTTCCCTTACCTCTATTAATTTTGTTAAACTAAAGATTCTCTTTCTGTTTTTCCGAGCCTTTTTAATTCCGATTTTTCAATTTCGGGCTTGGCTAGACGGTAACTGATTGATCGAGTGATTAACGCATCTAAGGAAACCCCTTACGGCACGCTCTGGTTCGTACTTGTTTTAATTAAGTGTATTGAGGGATTGAATACTAATACGCTACGCTTACTTTTGTACAAGCACATCTTCACTTGATTCAGCTTCCATTGAAAATTTGATATAAGGATGTTGCTGATTTAGATGATCAAGACACATAATGAGATTTTCCGGAACATAAGGCTATATGACAAAAGTATCAAATCTGAATCACTACTTTCACCTTACTCTAGAAGCACCTCCTTAGAAGGTTTTAAGAAGATACTGGCTAATGCAGTTGACAATGGAGATCCCATGGTTCCCACTGAGGTTTGTTCATAAAAAGTTCCTTGAAATCGAAATAAGTTGTTGTGAGATGCTTCCATCAAATTTAATAGAAAGTTGTTAGGATTATTATAATGAAATGTTTGATATTATTGAAATTGATTATTAATTCAATAATAGGCACATACCGAATCAAAACTGACTAAAATATCTTTTGAATCTAACTAGATGTTTTTAATTTCTCTATAAAAGTGTAGAGTTTTTAACATATCAATATGTTTTTTTCCCGCGACTGTGAGATTTGACTTATTAAGCCGGCTTACTCTGCTGTAATGCCTCTTGGTATATTAACGAAGTAACAACGGATTGTTCTGCTTCAAAAGGACCTTGCAGGATCAGTCGATTACGGTGTTTTGTGGCGATTTCGCTGGTTTTTTGTTGTCCAGGAGTCCTAATTTTTTTCCTTGAGTAATGGTAATGGCTTGATGTATCCTTTCTGCTTGTACATTGCTAATATTATCAACAGTTGAAAATATTTGATGTTCAAGTACAAAAGCTAAATTTAAATTAATATTTAGTAACTTTCGGCGTTTATAGCCGAATCAAGATGAGTGTCTTTTATCCTACTAATGCCATGTCGGCTAGTTTGTAGATGTTCATTGCACTTCTTGATGTGTACAGCAGAAATATTTCGAAGGATCCCTAGACAATCAAAAACCAGCAGAATGGCCATGAAACATTGTAATCTGTGTTTCCAAATCCCTTTCTAAAACAGAACAATCCGTTCTATCCAAAGGCCAAAACTACGCCATTTAACCTGTAGAAGAGAGAGTCCGCCGAGGCCACAATCAGAAGACGGAACAACGAAGACCATAAAAAAGTCGCCCAAGTTAAATCTCAATGCCGCTGAAAAAACGACATTATGGACAAAACAGATTTACATGGAAAAGCTAAATACAACTACATTTGGAAGACAACCCTTACAGAGTAATCCAAACAGATACAACAAACAAAACAGAAAGACGGATAACCAACCTTGTAAACGCATCCAACCTGCCGACAGAGAAGACTTTAAAACCATGCGGCGCTAGGACCTAGGATTCCCCGTTTCTACGAATTACCGAAAATACAAGTTTATTGTACCTCTTCGATTAACCGACAGGGCCTTAAATCCCCTGAAAATCATACCACTCACATCATTTTAGAACGCGCGCAAATTTCAAATCTGATTTTACGACTTTAAAGTTTTTTTTTTATCAATGAACCTGACCTAATAACCTAATGAGGCAGATCAATCTAAAAGTATAGGTTTTGTTAAAAGAAAAACCCGTGTTTTAATATAGGCCCGGAATTTTGTTGGCGCTCTTTCTTCACACCAAACCTAATCCACATTTTTGTTTTGTAAAAACAATTAAAAAAATTATATATACGCCTGAACTGGGATTCGAACACGCATCCGTTGGATCCAAAACCGAGAATCCTATCGTTAAGCCATGAAGCTGACGCTGAATATTCTACAAAATTTATTTATACGCGGCGGAAATTAACGACGAACCAAAAGATTGCCTATGCGTTTCAAGGTCACAAGCAGCAAACACGACACCATATTGTCTGACATACAAATTTTCCGGGAACCAAATCATTTCTTAGTGTGTGCCCACAAGGGCGTGCCGGCCGTACGTCGCACAGCACGCTGTAGTACTCTCCCTCTTCGGTGAACGTAAAAAAATAGTAAATACATTGCATATACCCAACCCAACTTAGTATATCATATCACTGCCTCGCACGTTACAGGGCAACCCGATGGATAAGGGAAAATACATTATTTGTGTGTTTGGAACGGAAACAATTTAGAATAAAAATACAAAAACCTAATTATAATAGTATTTTCTTGAATGTATTATAAAAAGAAAAAGTAAAACATTGTCAAACAACAAGAAAAATGTAAAACATATTGACTTTTGTATAAAATTAATATTGAATGTCTTATTATACAATCATTTGTATAGTTACCAGTTTAAATAATTTACTTATTCATTAAAAAAAAGAGAATTTCTTGTATTACGTGTGGGGTTTTTCTTATGCTCTTATAAAGCTAATGCAACTCCTCATAAGTTTATTTTTTTATTAAAGATGTAACCAACCCAGTCAATAATAAACAAAACTGTACCAATGCGATGTACCATCATGTACCGGCCTTCAACGTAGACACTACCATTATGCTACTGTCTAACAATTAAATAGCTAAACATTTTCTTGGGGCAGCCTGCTCAGCCTAATGGGAGATCCGCGCCTTCAATTGACTTTTTCTCTTAATAAATAGAAGATTTCTCTACGAGGTTCCGGGTAAAGCGAAACCAGAACGTACGTTTTTTTCAATGTTTTGTTTTTGCAGCATTTTTATACTTATACAATAAAGTGTGTACGTCAATTCTAGAGGTAATGACAAAAATCGAGAAGGTGGGGTAGTGAGGGGTCTTATCAAACAATCAATCAATCAAAATATGCTTTATTGTCATTAAAATATAAGAAACATTTGTTGACAAAGCTATATTTAAAACTATATGCTAAGTAAGTCCGTCAAAAATAAAGTAAAATAATAATCATAAATTGACAAACGATTACCTTAGAGAACCCAAGACAGAATAAAACAATGAATATAAAGATCTTAGAAAATAACAATAAAGAATTCAAAATACAGTAAAAAAATAGGTAAATGAACATTATATTAAGAACTATAAACAACATACTTACTATTAAATATAAAACACGTTGTAAAAAGGCAATAGCTACAAATTAAAATAAGAAAAAAAACTAAAAACAATGCAGAGTGGAGACAGTTCCTAAAAAGTATCATTATAGAATTCCCCCAACTTATAATATCCCTTCTCAGCGAGCAAAATTCTTACAGAATTCCGAAATGTTTTTGTGCCCAGCGACTTGATAGAAATCGGGAGGTGGTTATACATTTTCTAACTTTAATAAAGAATGGAGCTACGAGTTAGGGCTGAAGTAGGGATTGGCAAATGCAGATCTTGAGTACCTCGGGTGTTGTGCCCATGCTAATGCACAGGAAAACTTCCCCTGTACTTGTGAACTATGCAGACCGTCTCAAGAATAAAAAGAGATGTTAATGTTAAAATTTTATTGCTGATAAAGAGCGGCCTGCAAGATTCTCTGCTTTTGGCTTTGCACAAGCATCTGATAGCTCGTTTCTGCAGCACAAATAGTGTGGTCAAGAGGAATTGCTGGAGTTTCCCCAGAATGCAATGCTATATGGTAAGTGCGACTCCACTAGAGAGTGATAAACCATCCTGGCAGCACTGAATCCGACCTCGGAAGCAACCCTACGGACAGCGAAGCACCCGGCAGCGCCCTTTATGCTAATAGACGTAATGTGCTGAATAAATTTTAGGTCACTGTCTATGTTTACGCCGAGAAACTTTGACACTGACAGGTTGCTCAGTGGCACAGAACCCACAACAACATCAGCCACCACGCATCTAAATCCCACAAGGCAGATTTAACTAGTGTTCAGGGTTAAGAAGTTGGAATCACACCACTACTTAATGACAGAAAGATCCCGTGATATGGTCTCTCTTAAGGAGTTCAAATTAGGATGGTTCCAAGATATTGAGGTGTCATCGGCAAATAAGATGGTTCGGCAATGAATATCAACAAAAGCTAAATCATTGATGTAAAGCAGGAAAAGCAAAGGACCCAACACAGATCCCTGCGGAACTCCCTACTCAACATCAAGAGACGTGGACGAAGCCGAGTTAACCAGGACTCTCTGATAGCGGCCAGTAAGAAATGATCCAAACCACTCCAGAACCCTGCCCCTGAAGCCATACACGTCAAGCTCTTGAAGGAGCACACTGTGACTTACACAGTCAAACGCTTTTGACAAGTCACAAAAAACTGCGACAACTGAGTGGTGCGCATTGATCCCCTGATAAATACCAAGAACCTGAATATAGCATCAGCAGTGCTCCTGCTGGATTGAATGCCAAATTGACTAGGATGGAGGGTTTTATTACGCTCCAAAAAGAGCATCATGCGAGCTTTGACAAGTCGCTCAATAATCTTAGAGAGAGAGGAAAGGAGCGCTATAGGTCTAAAATTGCTAGGATCATCAAGCTCACCCCCCTTATGAAGCGGAATGAGTGTGGCTCTCTTTAGAATGGTTGGGAAGTAACCGTGGATCCACGAGTGATTAATAGCATCAGCAAGGCCTTGAATTGCCGAAAGAGGAAGAGATAAAAACACTTTAAGTGAAATTCCGTCTTCACCCGATGACGTTTTGTTCTTGATTGAACGGGCTGTGGGAGAAAGCTCCTCAGAATTGGTAGGACAAAAGAAGAGAGATTGCCCAACAGAAATCCTCCTCATATAGCTTATAGGGTCAATAGCCTGATCAATTTTGCTCGTTAAATTAGCAGCAACAGAACAGAAAAAACGATTTAGATCATCGGGTGAGATATCTGGGGAGTTATTAAGGGATGTGCTAGTAGCCCTTCTAAGTTCATTGATGATGGCCCAGCTCTCCCTCTCTCGGTTAGCTGCTTCAGCCGAACGATCCCTGTAATGGTTTTCTTTAGCCGTTTTAATAAGTTTTCTATATAAAGCCCGATATTTGCAAAAATATGTTAAAAACCCTCTGTCAGTAGTAATAACCTCTTAAGATTATGAAGACACCGCATATTTTTAGACGACACTGGTAGACCCTTAGTTGTCCAGGGTTTACAGTTTCTCTTTTTTATTTTTTGAATAGGAAAGGCTCTGTTGAAACACTGCCGTAAAAGAGAATAAAACGTTTCTAGGGGAACATCAGAGTGAGTAACTCCGGCACAATCAACATCTGAACAAGCATGGAAAAATCTTCGAAAATTTTATTTGTTAAATAGCCTACCGCTTTTGATATTCTTTTCACCCCTTTTGAAGGTGCACACGGAACACTTGCTAGTATGGCCTCATGATCAGATAACCCCTCCACTACGGAACACAAGACACTTACACGGTTGAAAGTTGAACAGAAATAATCAATGATAGTGGCCGAATGTTGAGTTATTCGAGTAGGGGAATCTACGTATATAGCTAAATTAAAAGATTTAAGTAAAATATTTAGGTTAATATTGCACGGAGTATCAGAACTGCCAAGATCATGATTAAAATCACCCACCAATATAATATCACAGTCGCTTGTTAAGTCGTACAGTAGTTGTTCTAAACTTGATAAAAAATCCAAAAAATTAGAAGACGGACTACGGTAAATACAAATCACATACAGTTTTGAAGTCTTTGAATATATTATTGAAAATTCGAAGATCCGCTCTACATTTAAAGCATTATATCTATCCACAGATACGAAACGGTTTGCATTTAAAAAGGACTTCTTGGCCATTATCAATAAATCACCGCAACTAAATTGAGATCTACAAAAAATGAAAACAGTTACATATTCTGGCACCATACACACCTCGTCAGGCTTTAAAAAATGTTCAAACCAAATCCGGAAAGTCATGAGCTTCCAAAACCAATAAAAGGTCATCAAGTTTGCCTCTGATAGATCGAATATTCAGGTAAATAACAGAAAGAGAATTGATATGACAATTAGCAGATTGATTTTGGAAGCTCGTGTTTAAAGATTTCTGGTGGCGAACCCTTGATTCCGGCAATGAGTTGGCACTTCATCTGTAGTACTGGTACTGCATAACAGCCATGCTAGAATCTCCTTGGCAACAAAGGACATAGCATGGTTCTTAGCAGAGTAACTGGCATGGCCATTCCACCTTCTTTCTCCAGTTTCGGTAAAGCTATCTAGGCTAAGAATCAACACTTTGCGATTACTGCAACTCACAGCCTTATATATCCTTAGGTTCATGTCATATATGAAACGGTTTAAGATATATCTGTCAGCAGAAAACGGTGGTCCTATAATGATAAGATTACATCTATCTGCAGTAGTTTTCAGCCTTTCAAGGTAACTGTCAGAGACAGCTTGTCCACTTATTGCATTTTTCATGCCAGTGAATATAATTAAAAAGTCGTATTTTGTAAAGTTCTCGGCTAGCGGTAAGAAGGTGTCAATAATATCTTCTAGTGTAAGTCCTTCCTTGTATTGAACATTCATATCAAAGTCCGAGCCGAACCCTTGCTTTAATAACCTCCCCGTGCCAGCAACGCAAGGTTTGTTACCACACAGGAGTTGGCGCCTTCTTCGTTTCGGGCTTTTACTAGAGGAAGAAGATGACGATGCCGGCGTATTAACTCCTTCCGGATTGGGGACACACATGGGCCGCGGGAGTTTCTCCTTTTGCAAAGCATTACGTAACTTTGTAAGCTCGGTCTGGTACCAATCGTTGCTTCTATCCTCTTCTTTTATATTGCTAACCAATTCATTTCTAACTTGATTTAGACTTTCAATTTCCGTCTTCAGTTGTTGTGACTCCCTTTCACCTTGGGCTAGTTTTTCACTCAAGATTACATTTTCCGATTGGAGGTGTGAAATGCTGTTCAGAGACAAGATTGTCACGCACTGCTCTTCCATTTTTTCATTCAATTTCCTCTCTGCTTCCAAGATTTCGTCCTGAAGAGTTGATGAACTACGTTGTTGCCTTTTCAAAAAACTATCCTTTGCTTTTAGCTTATCACTGAATTCCCTGATTTCGGCTTTTAATTCTTTAACCAGGATCTCATTATCCATGATTGTTTGTTCATGTATCTCCTCTTTCCTTTACCAATCGTTTTTCACCTTCTCATGCAGCATGTCAAATTGTTCGCTTTCCTTAAACCTAGCAATAATCTCGCTATCTTGCTGTTCACATTTCTTTGAACAAAAAATACGATGTCCTACAATGACCTTGAAATAATTTTTCCTGTTTACGCAACTAGCATGAAAGACGTTGGCACAAACTGTACATACAAAATTGAAAAATTCCTTGTTACTGCAACATTTAAAACTTGAGCCCCTGTCTGATCTCCAATCCGTGTTATTTTCATTGTCAGGAATACTGGGTTGTCAATATTATAGCATATCGGTACTTAACGAGCTCACCAGCTTAGCAACGTCAGAGTCAGGTCAAGCATTTACCTAGTGCAGGGGTGCTCAAACTTGAACTGCTGGCGATCTACCTCAATATTTTTAGACTACTTACGATCGACTCTGAGAGGCTGCAAGTATGTGTGATGCAGGGTTGTCGTACATACACCCTACCTACCTAGGTAGGGTGTACTGTAGCATATATAGATATTAGCTTTCCACACAACATAGATTATTTTAGTCAAGGTTTGGGTTAGGTTTAGTTAGGTTCTTCTCTACAATATCAATGAAAAAACTCATAGTTATTCAAAATTGTGAGTTTATTGGTTGTTACAAAACAAAAGAGTTACATATGGTGTTAAACTTAACTAAGGAGTGACTTCGGATGTTGAAGCGTGGCACTGCACGTCCTCAGCATACTTTTCATAAGATGGTACGTAACCACCAAGTGCTAATCGCAAGCATGATGACAGATGATCGTCAGTTAGTCGATTGCGATATTTTGACTTAATTATTTTCATTTCAGAAAATGCAGACTCGTACAAGTTGACCCAAACATTGCTGTCAGTTGAAGGGCGATTTGCCTTAGATTCGGATATTTATCTTCAGATATAAAACACCAGAAATTTTTATCAGATGCTGTAGCTTTGAGATGTATATCTGATATAATCTGCACCAACTCATTTTCAACAGAACATGAGTTCATATTAAACTGACTTGCTATTTCAGTAGCCAATTCCTCAATGTTTTACATGAAAAAGGATAACTCATAAATGATGCTACATTTGCCCATTTACTACAATCATAAATACGCATTTCGAATTGTCCCAAAATATTTGATAATTCAGCCTCATACGTATCATAATTCAACTGAGGAAACCTTGCTTTCAAAGACGGAAAATAATTCAGATCCTTTCTTTTCAGTTGATCTATCATAAGTTGCAATTTACTTTTGAATGCGTTTACTGCGCTAATCATCACAATAACAGTTTTTCCTTTACCTTGAAGCTCCAAGTTAATGGTGTTTAAGTGCATTGTGATGTCAGTCAAAAATGCCAAATCAGTCAGCCATTTTTCGTTTTTCAACATCTGAGTGTCATCACCTCTTTCGTCTAGAAAAGCTGTTATTTCGGGCAATAATTCTTAAAACCTTTCTGGGAATTTTCCGCGACTCAACCACCTGACGTCCGTGTGAAGAACTAAATCAGTGTGTTCAGCTGACTCCCTATCTTCCAACTGCAACTTAAAGAGCCGCCGTTGCAAGCTACGTGCACGGATGGAATTCACAATATTTGTTGCAATGCCCATAATTTCCTCCGTGTTTAAAACTTTTGAACACAAAACTTGTTGATGTATAATGCAATGGATTGAAAAAATGAAGGGAAATCTTCATTAGCTCGACACAATGCCACAAAACCGTTTTTGTTTCCAGTCATTGCTGGTGCTCCATCGGTTGTAATGCACACTAATTTATATATTGGTAGCTTGCAGTTTTTTACAAAATTGAAGAAAACGTCATATATATCTTCGCCACGGCTCTTCCCCTTCAGAGGAATGATTGTCAAAAATTCTTCCTTAGCCAACATGTCATTGAATACCATCCGAATAAAAATACACAGCTGGGCAGTGTCTGTCATATCGGTGAATTCGTCGAACTGTAAAGAAAAGTATGTACATTCCATATCATTTTTTAGTTTATCTGCCATGTCCTGACTCATGACTTCAATACGCCTTGTGACAGTCGGACGAGATAACTAAAGTTCTCTAATAGCAGACATGATTTGTGTTTTATTTTTAAAATCTCCAAATAAAGGCTCACCCGCTCACTTCAATAAATGCTTCCTTCACAACCGATCCATCTTCGAATGGTTTCTTGTGTTTCGCCAATATATGAGATATTTTAAATGACGCGATCGTAGCAGCTTTTGATTATTTGGCCGGTCTTGTGAACATGGTTTTTTCAAACAAGATATCAAATCACCTACTTTTCGTTTCCTTAATTCACTCTGTGGCGGAAAATCCTTTTCATAGTTTTTATGAACCGTTTTATCATGCCTCTCTAAGTTACCATGCTTAGGTATTGCAACTGACGCACGACAAATAAGACAAATGCGCTTATCCTTCACCATACAAAACAAAGATTCTTCCTCCCAGTCGTTATTAAAATGATACGTTTTAGATTTCTTCGCTGCACTCATTTTGTACTATTTGATAATAAATTTTGTATCGACGTAGTATTGCCTTCAAGTTGCAATTCAGAATGACTCCAATTCCTGCAGGCGCAACATTTATATCGGCGTGAACGAAAGTCTTGAATGTTCCTGTCAAACGCGCCGCCCGAAATTTCTAGAAAAGCGGCAAGAATAAAAAACGCGGCTTTTCTTTGACAAGTACCGCGCATTCCTTTGATAAAACCGCCTTTTACCGCTAGCAGAGTGTTATTTTATTACGTAATAAATTTTATTACGTATTATTTTATTAAAAAAAAAATTCTTCTCGAGATCTACTCAAAAAGCACTCGCGATCGACCGGTCGATCGCGTTTGAGCACCCCTGACCTAGAGCTTCTAAGGATATTTGACAACGTTGTTAGAATCCTTTAGATAGTTGACTTGATTTATCTGACAATGGCAGTTGACAAGGGAATAAGGGAACTAGTTACACAGTCTTCCGGTTCGTCTCGTCGAATGCAGACCTCTATGTTGTTAGTATAAGTGGTGCCACGTGTTCGGGTTTGCTGCTTTATTTCGGGGGGAAACGGGAGACTCAATCGCTCAGTGTGGAAACTAACGACCCCGCTAGAAAGGGAGCAGACGCTGTGAACGTGTGAGGCCTAGTTGTTCCTGCATTCTATCCCGTTCGTCTGCCGCAGTTCTACATAGAATATTAGCGTAATGGCCGCTACGTGGCGGGAGTGCGAGGGGTAAGGGGATAGCTTGAAAGAAAGGGTCATCTCGTGATATCAGTAGTACTCTCAAGGGGCACCTAGTTGAAGCCAAGATGCATTTCAGAATTTAAAAGAGGAAAAAATCAAGAGTTATTTGAAAAATTCGGGGTGTTCGGGAGCTAAGAGCTCGCCATCCGGACATCCTACCTATTGGGCTGGAGAATGGCGCTGAAAGCAAAAAAGTGGCAGCCGTCTCCATTTTGGGGAAGAAAGAAAGAAGAAAGAACTAGTCACACGTGATGTGAAGGTTATAATAGCCCTTGAAATTTCAAATCTTATAAGTTTTATTTAAAAAAATATCCAAAGTTAGGACTTACAAACACTTTCACGGGCACTTCAGGCTCCATTCTATAAGTGTTTACATATTTTACTCGACGACGTTACAGTTATAACAATGAACTATACAATAAACACGAGATTTATAAAACGTCACACAATATTTACAAAGGCGATATTACAATACAAATCTAGGGTTTTTAAATACATATACATACTATGTAAAAAAATATTTAGTTTTTACATCTAAAATTAAGAAGAAAATAACACTTAACAGTGCAGTATCTATTACAAATATTTGTGCTATGAATTATTTTAAGCAATTTATGTTTTTTAACTCTAATTATTTTCGTAACTAATCTCTGCATTGCGTGTGTGACAATTAACATTGATTTAATTTTTTTTTCGTCGATAGTTTTCAACACAGTAAAAAGTTAAATACTTACAGCCATTATTTTTTGCTTCAAAATGAAAATGCGGACTCTTTAAAGGGACAGCTCACAAAATAAGGGACGGTCCAGTAAAATTCGGTATTGATTGTTCAATTAGTATACAAATACTTAAAAAAAGATATTTCTAAAACCTAGACAAATCAACTTTATTGGTTCCGATTTTCGAAAATTGAAATCTGGCAACCTTATAGCTTCTATCTTCTATTCAATAAAATTGATGTTTTCACCAGTGATTTTATTTAAAATTGACTACAGAAAATAGCATGACCACATTTCCAATTTGGTCTGTGTCCGGCCGCCCCTCTGCTTCAAAAATCATATAATTTCGTCTGCTTAATTTTAAGTAGATAATTTTTATAACTTATTATAGTGAATTTGGTTGTCACTTTTTCCAATGAGTTTGGGAATGATTAATGCACTATTGGAAAAGAGAAATGGTTAACTGGAACAGAGTAACTACTTTAAGTAGATATTAAACATTTGTAATTTTTTTAATAATTTGAGAAAGGGATTTTAGTATGTCAAGTACAAAAAAAAATAAAATTATTTTTAAAATATATATTTATACCTATTTAAAACTAATAAATAAATCCCTTACTAAAAGTATAAAAATAAAACCCTGTTCTTATCAAATATTTTAAAAATAACTAGTAAAGCTATGTAATAGGAATTCAGTACTATCTACTAAATTTAATCAACAGAGCCAAATATGATGTTCACTTTTTGTTGTAGTAACACTACAAAAGTTTGATAGAATATATTGATCAATTTAAGAAAATATATTTTACTAATAAAATGAATTGATTATTTTTTCTAATTTATTTAAAATTATGGATATACTCCATAATTTTAAATAAATAGTTATACGAAACTAAGAAGCTATTGAGTATTTCCTTTGTGAATTTTATACTCACAATTTTTCACAACTTATAATTTTCAACCAGGAATAAAGTAAACACTTTCTATGTGGAAAATGCACATGTACATTTTTCACTTCTGTTGTGACATTTGTTGTGCGCTTATAAAACAGAACTTAATGTCCAATCATTTCTATTGAGTCTAAAAGCTACACGCAAGAAATATTCAAGTCCAAACAAAATTCTTTATAATGAAAAAATTATTTCAGTCTCTCCTGATGAGACCGCATCAATCAGTGAAACCTAAAGTATTTGTTCTTATCACAATATATGTCAGTTAATCTATATTATAAATGGATATAAGAGCTGTCTGGATATAGTGCTAACTCAGAACCCTATTAGTGTGTAAACCTTGCAGATGACCCTGGTCCTTCCAGACAAGTGTCATCCACTACTTAGTTTCCAGATAAATAGCAAGGAATTTGTAACTAACAATTTCTATTAAAAAATATATGACTAGAAATTCCCAGTATGCTGCAAGAATTAAATCTATACATAGTCAGACAAATGCAAACAATAAATTTAAATCTCTTATTAACAGAAATTTGGTAGGCTCTGGTTAAAACAATTAACTTGTGACTTTCATTTGAGTTTTCTAATAATTTAAAACAATTTGGTCCTATGTAAATAATAAGGGAAAGTGTAATAATAACATGTAATAATTCCAACAATTGTAAAAGAGGCTCTGGTCAGGAAATTGTTAATATTTTGCCTTTCTCTTTGGATCTAAAAGTATTCTTCCAAATTTGAATGCATCAATGCCTACGATACATTCCAATATAATGTAAATAACTTGCAAGTCAGGTTGAGAATTGTATATCCATGATTTGAGAGAGACACTCATTATCAAGTCAGGTCATAAATTTACCATTACCAATAAAACTCTCAGATGCTCTAGATTTACCTAATGTTTTCCTTAGAAGATGAGCTTTCACATGAATATATTTTATTCCTGGCACTTTATTTTGTTACAATGAGATGCTGGATTTATACAGACAAATAAAATAAAAATAACTCTGACAAATAGGATATCCTTTTAGATGCGTGTACATATAATTACTGGCATGTTTGATTTTCCAATAAAATTAAATTGGCCATCTTCAAGACATCTGTCATTTATGTATTATTTTCTTTCTATATATATATATATATATATATATATATATATATATATATATATATATATATATATATATATATATATATATATATATATATATATATATATATATATATATATATATATATATATATATATATATATATATATATATATATATATATATATATATATATATATATATATATAAGTTAATCAACCATTTATTGACACCATTTATTAAACTACCTAATTTTAAGGAAACATGGTATATTCAATTCAAATTTCCCGCCTATACATTTTCCTTGAAGTAGTTGGCAACTGTGTATGATATTGCTTACATTTAAATCAGGCGCCATTTTCATAAAAATTTAGTTAGTGTAAACATGTGCTCCACTTGCAGTAAAATTTAAGTGCTCCTTCCAGTGATTATTAAGGTAAGAAAATTTTAAGAATTACATAAATCCCTTAATGTTTATTTTACATTGATAAAAACTATTGCTTTATTATCAGAAAGGTCTGAAAAACAGTACTTTGTAATTAAAACTAACCAACCTGCAAAGATAACCTTTAAAATTGTTGTGTCAATAATTGGTTTAATGTGAAAAGGCTTGTCGATTTGTTGACACACAAGTCAATAATTGGTATTGCTTCTTTTTTGCATGTTTTTAAATAGTGTATCTCCCTGTATCACAACAATGTTGCCAATATTTACTTTTTTAAGTATAAACTTCTCTAACCAATTTTTGACATGGGGTGTCAATAAATGGAAAAATGACTGTCAATATTAGGAAAATGCTAATATAATATTTATTTTCTTCTAGATATGGCCTCAAGAAAGAATTATAGTGTTGAAAACATGAGAAAAGCCTTGGAAGATGTCAAAAAAGGACTTCCAGTGGCAACAGCTGCAAAGAACTATGGAGTACCTAGAACTACTCTCCTTCACAAAAAACAAAAAAAGTCGTCGTTAGTTTGCTCTCCTGGTCCTGCTCCTATACTAACATCAGAAGAAGAAACTATATTAGTAAATTGGATTTTAGCATTAGCAAAACGACATTTTCCCGTCAGAAAAGTTCAGTTAATGGATTCCGTCCAAAAAATGATGAAGGAATCTAAAAAAAAAAAAACTTTTCGCAACGATAATAGGCCCAGTGATAAATGGTACCATTTGTTTTTAAAAAGGCATACAGAAATAGCCCCACGACTAAGCCAGAATCTTACCCAATCAAGAGAAAATGTCAATGAAAACCAAATTAGGAACTGGTTTGCAGAAATCAGAAATTATTTAATTTCTCTAAACATATTTGATGTTACTGCAGACCCAACTAGGGTTTTTAATACAGATGAGAGTGCATTTTATCTCTCTCCAAAATCCGATAAAGTGTTGGTGAGAAGAGGTGAAAAAAGCGTTTACACGGCTGCTGGTGATGAAAAGGAGAACCTAACGGTTTTAGTTACTACAAACGCAGCAGCAAATATGGCTCCGCCAATGATTGTGTTTTCTTACACAAGGGTTCCTGGGTATATTGCTGCAAGTGTTCCAAATAAATGGGCTATTGGAACATCAGAAAATGGCTGGATGTGTGCCGCTACCTTTTACGAATATATCACTAATATATTTAATCCGTGGCTTGAAGAACAGAAGATAAAAAAACCAATAATTCTTTTTCTAGATGGTCACGTTTCCCATTTAACGTTACACTTGTCAAATTTCTGTGCAGCAAATGGTATAGAACTGGTGGCTCTATATCCAAACTCTACCCATCTGTTGCAGCCACTTGATGTTGCCGTGTTTAGGCCACTTAAGCTTGCATACAAACAAGAAGTTCAAAATTGGAGAATTGAAAACTTAGGCAATAGACTTCAAAAGCAAAATTTTGCTTATGTTTTTGAAAAAGCTATTAGGATACAATCAGGAATGGGTTTCGTGCTTGTGGATTATGTCCTTTTGAAGTAGGAAATGTCCACTTTGACAAAATATCCACAACAAAGCTTCTTCCTGCTGTTCAGCCAAAAAAGTTTGAAATCAACCGAAATGATGTACTAAAAGGTCTTGAAAATAGGATTCAGGCAGCTAAATTACATCAGTTCAAAACATGCTTAGCCCAGAAATTAGACTGGAACGGTGCAACGGAAGATAAAAGTCTTTTTGAAGTTTGGAGGGACCTAAACAGTGAAAACCCACCATTAGAAAAAACAAATCATGCGGATGAAATTCAGAATATAGAAAATAGTATTGCTGATGGAGCGAGTGATGGAATAACATGGAAAGGCAGTAATCAAGAAGAGGCACAAGAAATAGACGAAGTTGTTGGAACTATACCAATTCCTATACAGAGTACGCCACCAAAGGAAGAAAGGAAAAAGGGCAAAGAATATGAGTTCCAACAGAATAAAAACACTGTATATCATGATCCAATCCCAGGCACATCAACAGATCAACTGACACCTAATCTTATGCCGAATAATACATATTATGATCCAACTCTAGACAACCCAATAGCAAATGTTCCCACACCGTTTAAAAAAGCCTTGTTTTGGCCTGCTCCAAAACCTGCTACAAAAAAAAGAAAGTTAAGAGAAAAAATACCTTCTGTAATTACTTCCGATGCATGGAGAATTTACCATGCCAAAAAAGAAAGTGAAAAAAAACGTAAATTAGAAGAAAAAGAGCAAAGAATAACACTGAAAAAACAGAAGCAAATTATGAAGGAACAGAACAATAAAAAATATGAGTCTTCAGAAGAAAGTTCAGATGAAGAAGAGTGGAAGGGAGATGGCAACAGCTCAGGTGATGTGGATATTTTTGGTGAAAAAGACTCAACATTTTGTGAATTAAAAGATAGTGATAATGTTGCTGTTGGGGATTATATTCTGGCCAAATTTTACGGTGGAAAACGAAATGCAACCACTTTTCGATATGTATGTGTGGTACAAAAAGTATTTAATAATCAAGAATATGAAGTGATGAGCATGAAATCGGTCAAAGATAAAAAATCATTTATTTTTAATGAAAAAGATATTTGTTGCATAAACAAAAAATGCATTTTGGGGGTGTTGCCTACCCCAGAAATTTTGGGAACAGGAGAAAGACCAAAATATGAGTTTTCCTCCGAAGTGGACGTATTTGAAGCATAAATTTTATTTTTGAAATGTAGTTATGCAGATTTACAAAGAGTTTATGTTGTGTTTTTATCTCGGTTTTTAAACAAGAACGCCATTTTTTAAGTTTTTTATATGTTAATAATTGGGCTGTCAATAAATGGTTTCTCCAAAACTTAACATGTCAATAATTGGTTTTTTAAGTCTTTAACTTTTTTTATGTAATAAAATTTTCCTAACTGCCAAATAAAGTTGTTTTTTTATTAAAGCAGTAAAGAAACACCACATATGTCATTTAGTTTAAATGCAAACGCCACAAAGCTATTAGGTTGAGCAAATGTGCCTATTTATCTAAAATTCTTCTTAAAAGTGTCAATAATTGGTTGATTACCTTATATATATATATATATATATATATATATATATATATATATATATATATATGTATATATAAATGGTGTAATAATTTTAACTCTTATGCTAATTTTATTTTGTTATTTTGTATAAATTTACTTTGAAATTATTGTACTTATATTTTTGGTTTATAATGTTATTTTTTGACTGACATTAATTTAAAATAAATTTACTTATGGATATATTCTTAGGTCCGACAGATAAACATCTTTTATTTCATCCTATTATATTTTCCCCTTTCTCTCTCATCCCCTCGGCTAATTCATATTACCTAGATATCATTCCTGAACTTTTACCGATCCATCAGGCATTCCAAAATAGGCCCTTTCAGCCATTTTAATAAATAATCCAGTACAAACTACACCTGGAATTAACATTAACTCTTGGTTGACTTTCTCCCACAACAAATTTTGTTCAAAATCTTTCCAGTCCAAGATGAAATTTCCATTGTCTGTGACCACCGGCCCTGCTTTGTTTATAGCCATTCTTAATACAACCTGGCCTTTATAACTTGCTTCTAATTTTCTTTTTATTGGAACATAAGCCATTGGTGCTACTTCAATAGGAATACCTTTTTTATACTGGTCACCTAAAATTACATGATATTATGGATTTGATTAAAAATATCAACATAACAGTTATCTTACCTAATTTGCAGCTATTCTTAGTATAATCTGCTATAATTATTAATTTATTTGCACAGCTAGCTACTATTTTCTCTTGCAACAAGCACCCTCCGCCCCCTTTAATTAAACTTAGGTTAGAATCAATTTCATCAGCACCATCTATACAAACATCAAGTTTGGGATCCACATCCAAATCTGTGAGAGTTAAATTTTGCTTAACTACTAACTGCTTTGCCTGAAAGGAAGAAGGAACGCAAGAAACAATCAGTTTTTCCTCTTTAACTCTCTGGGCTAGACGGTCTACAGCATAGACCACTGTAGAACCACTGCCAATACCTATAATAAATCCACTTTTTACATGGTTATCTACAGCTTGGTAAGCTGCTAACTTTTTCGCTTCCTCTAAACTAGCCATCGTATTATATTTGGTCAGTGAAACTGAAAACTTTTGAAAAATGTTGACTCTATTAAAATTAAAGATAAAACGGTTCTTTAGCACTTGCATTCTGCATCATTAAAATGTTGCCAGTAGTGTTGGCTACTGAATCGATGTTTTGATTCAGTGATTCTAATCATTCAAATGAGTCGCTGATTCGAATCTCGAAATTTTATTATTGGGAATCAGCGACTCACCACTCATTACATTAGCACACACTCCGCCACTGTCACGCTTTCGGTGTAATAATTGTCGGAACAGAAAAGCACAACCCGATCGACGTGCTAGTCCAAGCTGCGTTCTCGGTCGGCGTCTGTTGCTCTTGCTTGAGAGTTGAATCATTGACTAGAATCAGTACCCAGTAGAATATTTTAAAAACACACTGTCGGTAAGTAAGTTGGAGGGACTAAGCCTTTACGTTGCGAGAGTCGTTGTGCTGTGCTCGGATCCGCAAGCGACGCCAGATTAACATTTTTAAATTGTAATGTTGATTTAATTTTAAAAAATAGGTAGGTATGTGTTTCTGTGTTCTATTTTATTATGTAGTTCTAACCAAAAATTATTTACTTTCATGTGGATTGTAGAGTGTAAATTTTAATTTTTTTAATTATTAATATTATATAATATTAATATATTAATAAAAAAAATATATTAATATATTAACAAAAAAAATATATAAATATATATAACTGGCTTTCAAATATGCAAAGCAAATACAGTGAACCTCCGAATAGATCGGTATTTTATTATACAGCCACTTTCATTTTATGACTCACTGAGTCGACTCAGTGTTTATAATCACTTTAGCGAGTTGATTCGAATGATTTGACTCAGTAAAATGAGTAGTTTTGCCCTTCACTAGTTGCCAGGTCAAACACTGAAAGTCACCAAATACCTGCTTTAAAAGTTGCCAGATTTTGGAAAAAATCACCAGATTTTATATATTTACACGAGATACATACAATAATTAAATTTAAATATAATGTTTCAAAACATGTTTCATTACCGACTAGTGATATAATATCGCATTTTAGGGGCGCGTAGGTGCAGACAAATTGTACCAAAACTTCCATGATTTAAAAGTGTATAATCCCACCATCACAGATTAATCTGTACTAGTATCAAGCAGAATTAACAAATGTACCACTGCGGCAACACTGAGCATGGGTAAACGTCAAAGGCGGCCGAATAAATTATGAAAACTTAGCAATGTTAGTCTTTCGGTTCGTCTCGTGGAAGGCAGACCTCTGTGTTATTAACATAAGTGGTTCCACGTGTTCGGTTTTGCTGCTTTTTTTCGGGAGGAAGCGGGAGGCTCAACCGCTGAGAGTGTAAAATAACGACCCCGCTAGAAAGGGAGCAGACGCTGTGAACGTGTGAGGCCTAATTGTCCCTGCGTTCTATCCCGTTCGTCTGCCGCAGTTCTACATAGAATATTGGCGTAATGACCGCTATGTGGCGGGAGTGGGAGGGGTAAGGGATAGCTTGAAAGAAAAGGTCATCTCCTAAGACCAGTAGTACTCCCAAAGGGCATCTAGTGGAAGCTAAGATGCATTAAAAAGTTATTTGAAAGATTGTACCAAAGAAAAGTACAACTTGGAACAAGATAGGACGTCCAGAACATGATTCAGACACAGACCAAATCCTGGACGCTGAGAGAATGGGCTGGCAAATTATTCCAGTAGAAATAGACCCAAAATCACTCAAGTCAAGTCAACTTAGCAGTGGAGTTTTCGAAACATATAAGGTTACAGTCGCGTACCAGATCTATAAATTAGAGACTAGATGGACTTTTGTATGATATGACAAAATTTTTAATAATGAAGTATATAAAACATAATATAATCGAGTTTTCTATATAAATTGACATTTATAAATAGGTCTGTGTCAAAAAAATCACCAAAAATAAAGCTTTTTTAAAAAGTTTTTACCATATTCCCAAATGGGTCGAAAAATCATCAAATGCGGTGAATTTTCACCAGACCTGGCAACATTGCGTCCTGATTTTTTTTTGTGGCCTTCCCCTGATGAATAGAGGTGTTGAAAAAGTAACTATTCGATACTCGAGTATTACGAGTTACTTACCGATATTGGTAGTAACGAATACCGATTCCAAAATGAAATCGTTGCTTTGATTACTTTCGGTAATCTGACTACTCTAAATGCAAATATTATCCTGATACCGGTAACGATGCCATGCGCCTACTCTAGCTAGCCAGCCGCTCTGCTGCTTGGCAATACTCAGTACTCTACCGATATAACTAGAAAATAGGAATACGACTAGAGAAGTAACACGGATGGATTTTTTGTGGATTGGCCGACGCCTTTAATTTTTGCCGCTTCTTGTCAAGTTCATAATAATATTATCTTTATCTTTGGTCTTCCGTCGTCGGAACTGTACTAGGGCTGCTTTTACATATTGCGTAGCGGTAAATCAAAGACAACACTGAATGATTATTTGGTGTCTGGCTGGCTGGAAGTGGGATATATTCCCACAACGGATTGGTTTTACATTTTGTTTCCATATTTTGTACTTTTTTATAGTTTGCTACTATGGTTTGATTATCCGCGCGGTATACTTCAAAGTATTTGCTTCCAAAGTGTGCACTAGTTTTGATAGTTTGATTATTAAATTTTATTACATGCAAAGAGACGGGAAATATTTTGTTTTTACTTCCTTCGTAAAAGAGAAGTATTGTAATCGTGAAAAAATCACCCTCCGAGATGTTTTCAGATCTTTACGTTTCGGGGTTTCTAGATGCCGGAAAATGTGTTTTCTCAATTCCTTTCCTCCTTCCTCAATTGACTTAAAATTCTGGTCAAAAATTAAAAACTATATGGAGATGACCTGCTAACATTTTGGTAAAAATCCAATATGGCGAAACAAAACGGCAGCATAGTCAAATGTTAAAACAATTATTACTAAAAAACTATTTATCCAATTTACCTCAAATTTTGTACAAAAACCCAGTATTACTTAGGTAAAACTTGGTTTTTACATAACAAAAAACAATATCACGGAATATGTGTGCTGTGGATAATTGCAAAAAAAGTTACAAAAATCATCTTCCAGGTTTCCAAAATCAATTATTATGAAGAAACAATGGGTACACCGGTGTAGTAGAAAAATGTGAGCTATAGATAGATATACTTGGATTCTTTATTATTATTATTTTATTAATTGCTCAGGCAAGTTGGGTTTCTTTTAACATAGAACAGGTACTTTTAATTTTTGCTCTAGATTGTTGTTTTTATTAAGGTAAATCTCAATTTTTAATTATTAATTAATTATTCTTAAACGGTATTTATACTTAGGTATCAGAAGCCTCTGTAGTTATTGTTTTTTGTTTCCGTTTTAAAAGTGGTTATATTTAGGTATTTTTTTGTAATCTCTAGAATACATTATTTTTTTATTTTGAAAAAAAAAATGTAAGACAATAATAACAATTATTAAAAAATCGTAATACCATGTATTTTTACCTTCCTATTTGAGAATCACTTTACCTATTTGCTTTTTAAATTAATACATATAGACACCTAATTTACGAAAAAGTTCTTATTCCTATTTAAAGATTTGGGGCATCCTGTCATAAAAAAATAATATATTTTTGTCTTGACATAATGTTTAAATTATTTCCTAACCATTTATTTTTATATCCAATTGACCATTGCTTATGGATCGAAATTCATTTGGTTATGTTGCCCCATCAGTTTAATATAATATTTGTCGAAATTTATTGCATTAAAAACCAAAATAACAGCATCAAAAGGCTAACCCATATTATCCTTCTGGCTCGCGCTAAACTAACGGAAATAAGTCGCAGAGGTAACTATCTTGTGTGGTCTATGGTTCTTGGGTAGAAACTAGTAAAGTGTTGGTACGATTACGATATGGTGCAACAAAATAGGACGTAATAAAAATGTTTGAAAATACAGTATAGTAAATGACTATGTGCGAAACTAAATTATTGGGTAATACTTTACTGTTCCTAATAAAAAGGAAAGATTCATAACGACGGAAGTTCCGAAATTTACCGATTTTTTTACACATCTAATAATAATATTTTAGTTGTTAGTTGAAATTAATTTGTTTATTTTATTCGAACAAGGTAATAACTAATATTAGTTTGAATAAAAAATATTCCCCATAACATTATAAAATACCAATTTCGTATTCGAGCCACTACAGAGATACATACGTAACGATTTTAACGATAGTAATCGAAGTAACGAATAAAATACATGATTACCTGATACTCGAGTATTCAAAAGTACCGAAAATCTCCATATCTACTGTCGAGTAGTGGTCGGATACTATCGATAGCACATCGATAGTGCGCTACTATGCATTGTTTTAGGTAACCATAGACAGTTAACACTAATAAGTTTTTATTATTTCTAGATTGAAATTTACGGAATATACTTTAAAAAACTAAAATTAAAAATAAACCTAATTTACTAGAATGAAAACAGCAATTCAGTACTCATAAATCTGTTTTGAAAGTTGCCTAACTAATTCTCTTAATATACGCACGCCGTCACAAGGGTTCTTCCTGCCTCCTCATTCTGTTTGTGCTGCCATCTATTGCATTATGAACAAATTTAAGAAATATCCTCTGATGCAATCACGGGGAATCCCCAGAACCATTAATTTAGTATTAATTTATGTGTACTTCTTTCTTCTTGGTTGTAAGTAATGCTAGTTATACAGTAGTATTCTGTTACGTCTTACGACTTGAGTTTTGCTTTGGTTTAATTAAAATTTAAAAAATGAGTGAATGCGAAAAGTCATATCTTTGGGAGTATTTTATAAAAAGTGCCAGTGGAAGTAGTGTTGTAAAATGCAAATTATGTTCCAAAGAATATAGGTCATCCGGGAACACATCAAATTTAATGGATCAATTAAAAAGACAAAAACTTGAACAATATTTTGTTTTTAAAAAAGAAAACTGTTATGATTTAAATAGTAGAAAGTGTAAAAGACTAAACGAGAAATTAACTATGTTTGTGGCTATAGATTGCCAACCTTTTTCGTGGTGGAAGGTAAACGATCTAAGCAGCTACTAAACACGTTAGACCCTCGATATAATATACCAAGTGCCAAATACGTAAGTAAAATACTTATTCTCAATTTATATGAACAAGGAAAACACAAATTAGGAAGCATGATTTCCAATACAAATGTTGAATATGTAACTCTTACTACCTATTGCTGGTCTTCCATCAATGTCCAAGGATTTTTGACAGTAACTTGGCCATTTTTTGTCGACTTTAAATTTATATCTGCAGTTTTGCATACTGTTGTCTTAAGTGAAAGTCACGCAGCGGTTTATCTCAGTGAACAAATTAAAAAAATAATGGATAACTGGCAGCTAAATAGAAAGTATCAGCTGTGGTCACTGATAATGCTAGCACTATGGTCAATGCTTGTGATCTGATCAAAATTCGTCAACATGTTACAACAATAGGGCTCTTTTTAGCTATCGTATGTTCAGCGCATTTTGAACCTAGTTGTTCCGAATTTCTGCTCGAGAAATTTTTTATTTACACGTGACGTCAGGCGTGATGCTCGTCGCCACACCGTTGTAAGTCTATCGTGGATGCCACCATATAATTATGAGTGGGGATAAGAATAGTTTAGTTATGGCCGAAAAGTGTTACAAATTAAGACTTGAAAAGAAATACTAAATATTCATAACAGTTCATATCTGAAATACAAAAACTTACACTTAATATTTGTAAGCAAACACTATTTACTTATCATAAAGAGTAATATACGTAATTATTATTAATCAACTTCAACTATTCCAAACAGATATAATTCGGCCAACACGTGACAATTTGACAATGACATGGCGTTGTTTATATTTACTTTTTTAAGGATGCTGTCGGCAGATGTGAAAAAAAAATTAAAAAAATAGTCTGAAACTAATATAATTTGAACAGTAAAAAAATTCCAGGGATAAAATATATTTCCTTTATAATCTACAATGCCAGCAAGCAGAATAAATGATTTTCTAAATTAATGGATACAAAACTTGGTTCCCACAAAGTACCACATAAATATGTATAAAATAACATTAAATATTTTCAAAAAAATATACTACACATTCCTAAATAGCATTGTTATTTCCAACTTATTTCGTTATTAAAATAATATGAATTAAGAAAAAATGCGTTGTTTAAATTTCTTCCATCACTGTCAACTGCAAATAATGTAACAAATATGTAAATGTCATTTCACTTCTGCGCATGCTCTGTCCGATACATTTCGGTAGTCTGTTTTATAAAATGGCTTTACTATTTTTACACAGCGTTAATGACAAATAAGCTATATCCCCTCCCATAAATATATATATATATATATATATATATATATATATATATATATATATATATATAAACTTTTTTCTATCGCAGTTAAATATTTTATTGTAGAAATAATAAACAAGTTTTGTTGAATGCTCAGTGTGAGTTTCCTGACTCAGTGATAGGATTCTCGGCTTTGAAGCCAACGCATATGTATTTGAATCCCCGTTCAGGCGTATACCTTTTGAGGTTAGATTTCAGTTTATTATACAGTTGTTAACGCAAGCTAAATCCTGTGATTTGATTGGTTGTTGTTTTATTAAACGTTCAGTATGGGCTTCCTAGCTCGTCGGTAGGATGTGGCGCATCATATGTATTCGAACCCCCTACAGGCGGATAACTCTTTTATATTTTTTTAAATCTCCAATTACCCCAATTAGTAAAAATACGGAGTTGGTTAGGTTAGGTTTGTTTTAAAAAAAGCTCATCGTTCAGACTAATGACTTTTTTGAGATTTTTAAAATCTGTAATTAATAAAAATGCGGATTAGGTTATCATAGGTTAGGTTTGATGTAAAAAAAGCTTCTCGTTCAGGCCAATCCTTTTTTTAAGTTTTTTTTGAACCTGTAATTAATAAAAATGCGGATTAGGTTAGATTAGAATTGGTTGGGTGTGCTGTTAACAAACAGAAAGCGCGCCAACATGTTTCCGAGTCTATATTAAAACTATAAAACCGATACTGTCAGGTGGATCTGTTCTCTTAAGCGTTAGATTAGTCCAGGTTCGTCGATAAAACCATCATTAAAGCCATAATAAATAATATTAAAGTGTATTTATAATAAAAAAATAAATTGTAATACTACAATAGTTAGTACAATGAGTCCTCGGTAGTGGCGCTAATGTAAGAACCCTTCAATCGCGGCTTTTCTCACCATGTTTTTTTTAACAAAACTTATAATTAGTGTTGCCAATGGTAAATCTCTAATTGTACAATGATAAAATACAATTATATACGCCGAGATAGAATTGGCGTTAAATAATTTTAATGTAATTTGTGGTTGCTTTTTGATGGACTGTATTGCACTATTCTAAATTTCCCAAATTTATTTAATCTGTTGTGTATTACTAAGTTATCAATCAATGAAATACAAATAATTGCAACATCTTCAGGTTTGAAACCACATTTGAGCATGTTGACTCTAACTAAATATTATTATATTGAACAGCATCTGGGTAGCCTTTACCATTTTTAACTTTCTAGCGTTCGATATTGCAGTTTTTGGAAAGAATCTACAGTAAAAGCAATGCAAGTGCGACAAGTAAGTTTATACCTACCTGTCTTGTTATTTTGACAACTAGCTTCTAAGAATAATCTAAGTTTTAAGTAATACCACTATTGGCTATCTCAGAAACGGTAAATGTTTCGAGGCCGGTTAAATTAGATACAGAGCGATTTGTAGAAAACATCTAAATTAATTTAGTTGAATATTTCAAAAACTATTGATTTTCGAAACGCAGTTTAAATTTAAAAGTTTCATAATTTTTTCATGATTTTCAAATTTCAGAAATTAATTCTTTCTTGAAATGTCATTTCTCTATAAAGATGTTAATTTCCCTGCGGCCATTGGTAGTGTATATTTCTATTAAACCAATCATTATTACAAAACCTGCTCTCGTCACATCACAATATTTTCTTACACGTGTTCGGGTTTCTCCTATATTTTCGTAAAATCCTTTTCGACATCGATAAGGTTTGAATTTATTACAGTGCAATTTTTTTACTGATGTTTTGGCTACATTCGTTTCCTTCTCAATTTCACGTAATGATACATCTTTATTATTCGTGTTTTTGTAATGTACATACCTACAAGTTTTATTTTTTTACTACGTGAATAAAAATATCATACCTAGCACATTTATTTCATATTCATCTTCTTCAAATATTGCACTTGCTTTTCGAGCATCGGGCACTCTCCTTTCGGGACACAAATTTCCGTATACTTGAATGGCATTATTTGCGTTGCGCATACATCTCGCATAGATAAATATCATATCAACCTTTTCGTCGTTTGTAAACTAGCTGCATTTTAAAATAATACTATTAAGCAAAGTCTTAGCAGACCAAAAATTAAGATTGCCGCAACAATCCACAGAAATGATTTGACATTTTGTAAATATGACAATACTTGACATATTTAAGTATCCAGCCACTTTTGGTAAATTCATAACAAAGCGAATTGGCGATTCAAATTAAAATCGTTGTGGCAGTGTAGCAGAATCAAATTCGTTGCGTTACTTACTAGTTCTCAAAAAGTTGATGATCTGAAACGAAAGATTCAAGAGGCTTGTAATAAAATTTCATCAAAAATGCTGCAAAATATAAAAAAATGCAAGATTCTGTTTAAGAAATGATGAATAATGGTGAACATCTTCAACATTTACAATAATATTACAATAGTAATGTAAAATGTGTTTTTTGTTGTTATGTATTCAAGTTCGAAGTTCAATTAAACTCAAGTTAAATAAATAAATATGTTTGTGTTTTGTTTCTAAAAATTCGGCATTTAAATATTTATTATTATAAATAAACATTTATATATTTACTGTTTTACAACCAGTTGCTTTAAGAAAGAAACAAAATGATATTTTGCTGCAAAAGTGCCGTATTTTACCCATTTAAATCATGCCCGTATCGGAAAAAATCTGATGATGGCTATTTTTGTACCGAAACGTCTGAAATCATACTTGAATTGTATATCATGAAATAAAAAATCCAGGTCCGAATTTAAAAAGTTAAGTCGATGGTGGTGGCTCGAAAACGAAACGTCAAAAAGTAAAAACATACCATGTCGTAAGGCGTAAAAAGTAATTTAAATTGCGTCTCGAAAATCAATAGTTTTTGGAATATTCAACTGAACTAATTTAGATGTTTTTTACAATGGCATAACTTTATTGTTGAATTTATTGCAATGATTTTTTAGCTGTCCGATAGACCAATATTGCGCTGGGGTTTGTCGTGACGACGACCGGGGTAGATCAAAATTATGTTTTTTTACGTGAGTTTAAAACACCCTGTGAAAAAAATACGCCAAAAATCCTTATTTCAACCTGATTTGCCTTTAAAACTGAACGCGTTCCGAGTATTTTGCTTTTTAAATCATCAGCCTAAAGGCTGCATTTTTAAAATATCAAAAAACATAATCAGCGTAAAATAGTTAAGTTAGCTAGTTTTATTCGATTATTTTGACATTGATATCAATATTATGATAAGATGATCATAATACAATTTATGTTGCCCGTACGAATTCCGCGATCAATGGTACAAGATAGTTGGAATAGATATGTAGAAACGGCAAATTATACCAGAAGACCAGGGTCCGGGAGAAAAAAATCGACCATCTTAGCTGATCATTAGGTGACCGAACAGCTACTGACAGTTGACTAAAACATGACCTACAACAGGTATGTGGGAATACGTTAGTGAAGTAACCATCATAAGAACTACAGGAAGCTGTTATTCCATTTGGCTCTTTCATTAGGGTAGAGTTTATACTCATGCAAGACTATGTATGAATACTGAAATGGCCAAACTGCAGCGCAGATCTCAACCCAACTAATGAGCTTTTTTTAGATGCATTAAAAAGACACGTTCGTCTCCGGCTCATCAAGATTATACAACTTTGGCAGAGCTCAGGTTAGCATTAAATGAAGAAAATATATATATATATATATATATATATATATATATATATATATATATATATATATATATATATATATATATATATATATATATATATATATATATATATATATATATATATATATATATATATATATATATATATATATATATATATATATATATATATATATATATATATATATATATATATATAAATAATAATGGATATTTTGTTTTCGCATGTTAAAGATAGATTTAATTTCTGCAACTGCATTTTTGCGCTTAACATAATGTTTGAGAATATACAAGATTCTTTATGTACAAAGTCGTGGTGTGAAAAACAATTTTCAAAATTCTGTGTCGTCAAACTCGTAAATGTTTAGGGATAGAAAAAAGACACCATTTTGTGCTAAATATTGTAATCTTACATTTTTTATAAAACTTTCGCTTTTCTCTAATTCAACCTACGTCGTAACACTTACCGTTTTTGAGATAACAATAGTGGTATCATATATATATATATATATATATATATATATATATATATATATATATATATATATATATATATATATATATATATATATATATATGAAACACTGATAAAGGCAAAACTTGCGGAAACGTTTGAAAATAAATAAAATGCTACATACAAAGTAAATCTTCGTTTTATATATACAAAATGAGGACCAAAATACCCAAGAAAACTGTTTCACTGTATATATAAACATATATATATATATATAATATATATTTTCTGCCTTTGCCCTACACGGGGCTCGCTAGTCTGTGGCGGCCTGATAAGCTCTGATAAGAGCGAAATCGCGATCGTCGTTTGACTAAACAGGATCATTGTGTCTGCTGTGATGCAGAACATGTTCCAAACAAGGATCAATTTCTTGTTATGACGTTAGTGTACGTGGAATAAAAATATACTATCATTTAATGCTCCCAACGAAACCAGCCAGGAACCACAGTGTTATTTAATGGCCGGTCGTGGTATTAGCCAGCGTAGTTGTTTTTGTGATTCCCTTTTGTGCCTTTGCCCTACACGGGGCTCGCTAGTCTGTGGCGGCCTGATGAGCTCTAATGAGAGCGAAATCGCGATCGTCGTTTGACTAAACTGGATCATTGTGTCTGCTGTGATGCACAACATGTTCCAAACAAGGATCATTTTCTTGTTATGACGTTGGTGTACGTGGAATGAAAATATACTATCATTTAATGCTCCCAACGAAAGCCAGGGGTGCGATTTTGGAGATAACGATAGTTAAGTTAACGTTCGCTAAATCACGTGATTTAACGAAACAATAGATATGTGTTTAGAAGTAACAATCATTTCTTAAATGGAAAAATTATATGCATATTTTGACATCAAGTAAGCCATGTTTTGCACCCAATTTGACAATTACTCTTAACTTTAACTTATTTTGTTGACGTTGATGAAAACATACAGTCTTCTGGTTCGTCTCGTCGAATGCAGAGCGCTGTGTTATAATATAAGTGGTGCCACGTGTTCGATTGTGCTGCTTTATTTGGGGGGGAAACGGGAGACTCAACCGCTCAGTGTGGAAACTAACGACCCCGCTAGAAAGGGAGCAGACACTGTGAATGTGTGAGGCCTAGTTGTTCCTGCATTCTATCCCGTTCGTCTGCCGCAGTTCTACATAGAATATTAGCGTAATGACCGCTACGTGGCGGGAGGGGTAAGGGGATAGCTTGAAAGAAAGGGTCATCTCATGATATCAGTAGTACTCTCATGGGGCATCTAGTGGAAGCCAAGATGCATTTCAAAATTTAAAGAGGAAATATTAAAAAGCTTCGGGATATTCGCGAGCTTAGAGCTCGCCATCCGGATATCCTACCGATAACGTCTCCAAACTGGAATAAGGTGCAGGGTAGACTTCGAGGGTCGCCGATTTAACGACTCTGAGCCCCGGACGGAGAGCAATCTGGCAAATGGACTAGTATCCGCGCCAACAATCTAGCAATTCAATTCAATTTTCAAAACATACAAAACACGAAGAAAGTTTACTAGTTTTTGTTTATTAACATACACATATTTTATTATTCTGGAAATAATGAAGAAAAGTTGATGAAGAATAAAGCAGCTGCAGCTTTTAGGTCTGTCTGAAAAACCACAATACTCGTATTATACTACACTTGAACACTTGTAAAAGACAAGATGAAGCGGCCTTGCTAGTACGAGTTGGTGATCGAATAATTATTGTACCTAATACCTACTGTTTCTGTAATCCAGAAGAACCACAAATAATTGGGGATTCTAAATTTAAATGTTTACAAGTGAGTGCAGTGAGAAATGGTGAAAATTTTAGTGGGTTTGATTTCATATAATCTACTTCAGTACTAGGCTTTTGATGTTAATAACCGAATTTCAGAAAATGGCATAAGATATTTTAGAGACATTAGAAAATCTAATATTTTTAAAAACACTAGCAGGTATTTATTATCCAAAAAATTAATGTATTAGCCAAACATTTGTTTTATCTATTTTGAAATAAATTATGTTTTACATTTTAGCTGTATTTTCATATCTATGACATATGTTACCTATATTTATCTACTGGATTAATATATATATATATATATATATATATATATATATATATATATATATATATATATATATATATATATATATATGCAGATATACCCATAATTTTTCCCTCTCTTTAAGAATTCATCCGGGCAATCATCTTTCTATATATATAAATAAATGCTTTATTGTCAAAAAAAAATTTTACAATTTTGTGGACAAAGCTGTTGTAAAAAAATAGTTTACAAACATCAAAATTAGCAAACAAAACAAGACAAAAACACATCATAAATATTATAGAAAAATAATATTTAAATCAGGAATTTAGAATATTAATATTATAGAATCCTAAAAGAAGTACATTAGAAATGTACTTTGTCAGTCGTACTATGTTATAAACATTTTCATAAATATAATGTAAAAAAATAAAAAAGCAAAGTAAAAAATAAAAAAGTACAAAACAATTAAAAAAATACATATACAAAGTTCGGTAAAAATGGTTGGTAATGGCAACTATCACACTAGGGGTTCATAAGGATAAAATTATGTGTTGTAAAACTCATTCACGGTGTAGAAGGCTCTTTCCAGTAAGAATGATTTTAAAGCCTTGCGAAATGAAGTCAGAGTTATTATGGATTTGATGTTAAATGGCAGGTGATTATGCATTTTTTTTGCATTGTAGATTACTGATCTTTTAATTAACTCTGAGTGTGGGGTTGGAAGATAGAGATCGTGCTCAGTATTTCTGAGAGGGTAGTTGTGAGAAGGTCTCTCTAATAGAGCAGGTGCGTGCTTACGAATTAAGCAAACCGATTCCAAAATGAATAAGCAAGGAAGGGTTAGTATTTTATATCTTTTAAAGAAATCTCGGCAGTGAGTTCTACTGTTAAGTCTCAGTAGGTAACGAACAGCTCTTTTTTGTAGTATAAAAATTCGATCAAATTGAGTCACACAACACGTACCCCAGAATGGAATAGCATATCTGAGGTGCGACTCAACAAGAGCAAAATAAACAGTTCTAGAGGTAGAAAAGCTAAGCTCCTCGGAAACAGATCTTAACGCAAAGCAAGCAGAACCTAACTTCCTTGATAAAGCGTCGATATGTGGATCCCATTTTAAAGAATCATCTACAAGAAGCCCTAGAAATTTTACAGAGTTTACGACATCAATAGTGGTGCCATTAAGGTCAAAGGGTTGCAGCGTGTTTTTATAAGACAAGACTTTTGTTTTAGAGATGTTCAAACATAGGACATTAGAATCGCACCAGGATTTAATGGTGATTAGGTCATTAGATACAATCCTATGTAGGTCTGTGACATCTGGGTGGCTCCACGTAAAGCTGGTATCGTCCGCAAAGAGACATATTTTTCCACTAATGTTTAAATTAGCCATGTCGTTTATGAACAGAAGAAACAAGATAGGGCCTAGTACCGAGCCTTGAGGCACTCCATATTCCATTGGCCTACAAGAAGACATCCTGTTGTCAACTTTCACAACTTGATTTCTGTTGCTAAGATATGACTTAAACCAATTGAGAGGAGCCCCTCTAAATCCATAGTACTGCAGTTTGTTAGTTAATATATTATGATTCACACAATCGAAAGCTTTGGAAAAATCACAGAAAATTGTTGCTGTAGCGTGATGGTTGTTTAGGCTGGAGTAAACTCTATTAAGAAGGGAAAACATGGCATCGCTTGTGCATTTGTTACTTAGAAATCCAAATTGATGTTTTGTAAGTATTTCATATCTAGACAGAAATGATAAAAAAAGCCTTTTTTTAACCAGTCTTTCGATGATCTTAGATAGCGTAGGGAGAAGTGCAATTGGGCGATAGTTCGAAGCTTCTTCTGAAACACCTCCTTTGTGAAGAGGTATGATTATTGCAGTTTTAAGGCAGCTTGGAAAAGTACCATTTTGGAAAGACATATTTATCAAAGCAGTCAGATGCTCTAGTGTGCATTCCGGCAGACTTGAATACATTTTTAAAGTAAGCCCATCAGTTCCCGAAGAAGATTTATTTTTGATATCATTAATTGTACTACGAAGTTCTGATAAAACTACTGGTGAAAAGAAGAAACTGTGCAGGTTTACCCTATGATTAGAGAGATATGAAATTGGGTCATTAGATTGAGATACGGATTTAGTCAAATCTTTGGCTACATTTACAAAATAATTGTTTAGGTCCTCAGGAGAGGTAAGGATAGTGCTGGATAAAGGAGTTTTGTTTCTTAAATCATTTACGATAGACCAGGTTTCTTTAGCTACATTTTTGGCGTTAGAAAGTCTATTATTGTAATAAATATCTTTGGCGGCTTTAATAGTTTTATGATAAATTTTTCTGTATGATTTTACATAATTATGAAAAAAGACACTGTCCGAAAATTTCTTTAAATGAGATAGTGACCGCATGTTCTTAGAAGATATACGTAAACCTTTAGTGGACCAGGGTTTACTTCTTTTATTTTTGATAGGCCTAAGAGGAAAAGATTCAGAAGCTATATTAGTTAGAGTTTTTATAAAACGAGAAAATTCAGTGTCGACATCATAAGTGTGAGAGTCCCAGTCAGTTATTTGACATAGGTGTTTGAAATTAATGAAATTTCTAACCGAAAAAATACGGCCTACTTGTCTAGAGGAATTTTTGGCTTTGGATGTAATTGAAAATTTTGTGAAAATTGCTTCATGATCGGAGAAACCTGGACTTAAGACATTACATTCGACGGAGCTAGGATCGAAAGAAGACACAACGTAATCTATAGTACTGGCACTTGTCTTAGTAATTCTGGTTGGTGAGTTGACGTGCATGGCAATTCCTAATGACTCAAAGATGGACTGAAGACATTCCTGAGCAGCACACACACTGGAAAAGTCAATATTGAAATCGCCACATAAGATTAATTTGCTTCTTACAGGAAGGGACTCGAGCAAACTTAGAAGGTTATGGCAGAATAATTGCACATCAGCATCAGGTGTTCTATAAATACAAATAATATAAAGGTCATAAGTATTGTGATAAACGATAGAAAATTCAAATACTTTTTCAGATAATAAATGATTATACTTTGATATTTCGGAAAAATCGTTGTTTATAAGACATATATATATATATATATATATATATATATATATATATATATATATATATATATATATATATATATATATATATATATATATATATATATATATATATATATATATATATATATATATATATATAGATATAGGTATCCGTTTAGGATTTCAGTTTCAAGTAGGTCTTATTCTGTGTTAAAATAAAATTATTAAAATATCTTCTTACTTCCTTATAAATCATTAAGTATAAAAATAAATTTAAGAATAATACTAAACTATTAATTAGGTTTAAAATATTTAAATGTAGGTTTTCTAATAAGAATCACATGCTTTTAGACTAGTTTTTGTAAGATTTTTTTGATTACAGCAATTAGCCAGTGCCCTGGAAAAAGTTTGAAGTACTCTACTTATTTATAACTGATATATTTGGAATTTATCCTGAAATAATATGACCATTTATAGATAGGTACAAATTTCAATTTTAAGAACTATGTAAATCAGTACCCTTTTATACAGACCCATAGCCAGAAATTCAGTTTGGGGGGTCCAGAGAAGAAATTCATTTCGGGAGGACCAAACTCAGGAAAATTAGTAAAAAACATGCCTATACCAACATATTTTCAAAGTTTCATGGGGAGGTCCAGACCTCCAGAACCCCCCCTGGCTACATGCCTGCATTTATATATCATAGATATTTTAAAAAATCCAAAATGCAGTTTTTTGGAAATGTATCTTCTAGTTTTCTTATGTGTAAAAATATACAGAGCATTCAATTAAAAAATAGATATTTTGTCAGCCTCAATATATGTTAAAAGATACTGAAAAAAATATATACAATTGATAAACAGAAATGTTATTTTTTTTCTAATTTTTTATAATAATAATACTGCATTAAATTCTAGAGATGTCTAGAATAATTATTTTGGACTAAAAAATAAATATGGATAGGTCCATGGGTACCGAGAGAAACAGTTGATAATAATAGTTCCACTTTCATCTCTTACCTTTTGGAAATATGCTTAATGATTTATAAATACAATTTAACTTAGTGGAGAGATAATTAATCTCCAACTCTATACGTCTCTCAGCAGTGGCATATATAGGAATTGCTTCTGGGGGGATTTTTAGACGATAAAAATTTTTAACAACCAAAATAAAGAAAAAAGTCTTCACTTCTTGTTGTTTACCCTAGTCTAGCATAAATAATATGATACAAAAAAAAACTTAATTAATTTTATAAACTGGCTCTAGGGGTTTTACCCTTCAATTTATAAGAAAAGATCATTACTATATACTATTTCTGTCATTTTAGCTTAAATAAAAGTGTCTCTGGGGGGGAGGGGGGCTTAACATGAACCCCTACCCCTTTATACTCCACTGTCTCTCAGTATATCTACTCAAAATGCCTAAAAATAGTTAATTTTCTAGGTTTAAGAGTAGTCACAAATCTTTCAAGATATAAATGATATAGTTATTCATTTCGATTGTCTTATAAGTAAGTCAAAAATTCTAGTTTATGTATTAGTTTTTTAAAGCTCTTAAAAAAGTTATTTATTTTCTAAATAAAAAAAAATTATGATTTAAAATAATTTATTGTTAAAGTAATTACAAGCTGAAATATAGTTTCCAAAGCTGCTGATTTGTAAGGTGGTGCCATTTTTTTTTACAAGGGATCAAAGGACTTGACTCAGCTTGAAATACCTAAAAATAGAAACACAAAATGTAATATAAGAAAAACTACTTTTCTAAGAATCACATGCAAAGTATAAAAATTATCTCTGTTAATAAACAAAGTTTCATTAACACAAACTTCACTATTGTTATTTTTATTATATCTGTTACTATTATTTTGCTTAAAAGGTGACAAAGTACTACTTCAAAAATCAATAGATTTTAAAGGCATAATAAACTTAGTTGTCCCCTTAGTTGACTGAAATAATATTGTACTCTCGCATTATTATTATTATTACATTGCATGAGCAAACAGACAAATATCCCAAAGAACGAAAAATTTTAAATTTATGTTTTCCAAATGCATTGCTCTAAATAAAAAAAATAATGAACAGTTATGTGAACCTAAACATAAAGAAAAATTTTGTTAGTTTGAAGTTAGAAGGCTAAAATATAACATATTTCAATTTTTTGATAAACATTAAAGTTCAATCCTCAAAAAGCAATTACTTGTTTATTAGTTAGAGTTTTTATAAAACGAGAAAATTCAGTGTCGACATCATAAGTGTGAGAGTCCCAGTCAGTTATTTGACATAGGTGTTTGAAATTAATGAAATTTCTAACCGAAAAAAATACGGCCTACTTGTCTAGAGGAATTTTTGGCTTTGGATGTAATTGAAAATTTTGTGAAAATTGCTTCATGATCGGAGAAACCTGGACTTAAGACATTACATTCGACGGAGCTAGGATCGAAAGAAGACACAACGTAATCTATAGTACTGGCACTTGTCTTAGTAATTCTGGTTGGTGAGTTGACGTGCATGGCAATTCCTAATGACTCAAAGATGGACTGAAGACATTCCTGAGCAGCACACACACTGGAAAAGTCAATATTGAAATCGCCACATAAGATTAATTTGCTTCTTACAGGAAGGGACTCGAGCAAACTTAGAAGGTTATGGCAGAATAATTGCACATCAGCATCAGGTGTTCTATAAATACAAATAATATAAAGGTCATAAGTATTGTGATAAACGATAGAAAATTCAAATACTTTTTCAGATAATAAATGATTATACTTTGATATTTCGGAAAAATCGTTGTTTGAAGACATTATATATATATATATATATATATATATATATATATATATATATATATATATATATATATATATATATATATATATATATATATATATATATATATATATATATATATAGATATAGGTATCCGTTTAGGATTTCAGTTTCAAGTAGGTCTTATTCTGTGTTAAAATAAAATTATTAAAATATCTTCTTACTTCCTTATAAATCATTAAGTATAAAAATAAATTTAAGAATAATACTAAACTATTAATTAGGTTTAAAATATTTAAATGTAGGTTTTCTAATAAGAATCACATGCTTTTAGACTAGTTTTTGTAAGATTTTTTTGATTACAGCAATTAGCCAGTGCCCTGGAAAAAGTTTGAAGTACTCTACTTATTTATAACTGATATATTTGGAATTTATCCTGAAATAATATGACCATTTATAGATAGGTACAAATTTCAATTTTAAGAACTATGTAAATCAGTACCCTTTTATACAGACCCATAGCCAGAAATTCAGTTTGGGGGGTCCAGAGAAGAAATTCATTTCGGGAGGACCAAACTCAGGAAAATTAGTAAAAAACATGCCTATACCAACATATTTTCAAAGTTTCATGGGGAGGTCCAGACCTCCAGAACCCCCCCTGGCTACATGCCTGCATTTATATATCATAGATATTTTAAAAAATCCAAAATGCAGTTTTTTGGAAATGTATCTTCTAGTTTTCTTATGTGTAAAAATATACAGAGCATTCAATTAAAAAATAGATATTTTGTCAGCCTCAATATATGTTAAAAGATACTGAAAAAAATATATACAATTGATAAACAGAAATGTTATTTTTTTTCTAATTTTTTATAATAATAATACTGCATTAAATTCTAGAGATGTCTAGAATAATTATTTTGGACTAAAAAATAAATATGGATAGGTCCATGGGTACCGAGAGAAACAGTTGATAATAATAGTTCCACTTTCATCTCTTACCTTTTGGAAATATGCTTAATGATTTATAAATACAATTTAACTTAGTGGAGAGATAATTAATCTCCAACTCTATACGTCTCTCAGCAGTGGCATATATAGGAATTGCTTCTGGGGGGATTTTTAGACGATAAAAATTTTTAACAACCAAAATAAAGAAAAAAGTCTTCACTTCTTGTTGTTTACCCTAGTCTAGCATAAATAATATGATACAAAAAAAAACTTAATTAATTTTATAAACTGGCTCTAGGGGTTTTACCCTTCAATTTATAAGAAAAGATCATTACTATATACTATTTCTGTCATTTTAGCTTAAATAAAAGTGTCTCTGGGGGGGAGGGGGGCTTAACATGAACCCCTACCCCTTTATACTCCACTGTCTCTCAGTATATCTACTCAAAATGCCTAAAAATAGTTAATTTTCTAGGTTTAAGAGTAGTCACAAATCTTTCAAGATATAAATGATATAGTTATTCATTTCGATTGTCTTATAAGTAAGTCAAAAATTCTAGTTTATGTATTAGTTTTTTAAAGCTCTTAAAAAAGTTATTTATTTTCTAAATAAAAAAAAATTATGATTTAAAATAATTTATTGTTAAAGTAATTACAAGCTGAAATATAGTTTCCAAAGCTGCTGATTTGTAAGGTGGTGCCATTTTTTTTTACAAGGGATCAAAGGACTTGACTCAGCTTGAAATACCTAAAAATAGAAACACAAAATGTAATATAAGAAAAACTACTTTTCTAAGAATCACATGCAAAGTATAAAAATTATCTCTGTTAATAAACAAAGTTTCATTAACACAAACTTCACTATTGTTATTTTTATTATATCTGTTACTATTATTTTGCTTAAAAGGTGACAAAGTACTACTTCAAAAATCAATAGATTTTAAAGGCATAATAAACTTAGTTGTCCCCTTAGTTGACTGAAATAATATTGTACTCTCGCATTATTATTATTATTACATTGCATGAGCAAACAGACAAATATCCCAAAGAACGAAAAATTTTAAATTTATGTTTTCCAAATGCATTGCTCTAAATAAAAAAAATAATGAACAGTTATGTGAACCTAAACATAAAGAAAAATTTTGTTAGTTTGAAGTTAGAAGGCTAAAATATAACATATTTCAATTTTTTGATAAACATTAAAGTTCAATCCTCAAAAAGCAATTACTTGTTTATTAGTTAGAGTTTTTATAAAACGAGAAAATTCAGTGTCGACATCATAAGTGTGAGAGTCCCAGTCAGTTATTTGACATAGGTGTTTGAAATTAATGAAATTTCTAACCGAAAAAAATACGGCCTACTTGTCTAGAGGAATTTTTGGCTTTGGATGTAATTGAAAATTTTGTGAAAATTGCTTCATGATCGGAGAAACCTGGACTTAAGACATTACATTCGACGGAGCTAGGATCGAAAGAAGACACAACGTAATCTATAGTACTGGCACTTGTCTTAGTAATTCTGGTTGGTGAGTTGACGTGCATGGCAATTCCTAATGACTCAAAGATGGACTGAAGACATTCCTGAGCAGCACACACACTGGAAAAGTCAATATTGAAATCGCCACATAAGATTAATTTGCTTCTTACAGGAAGGGACTCGAGCAAACTTAGAAGGTTATGGCAGAATAATTGCACATCAGCATCAGGTGTTCTATAAATACAAATAATATAAAGGTCATAAGTATTGTGATAAACGATAGAAAATTCAAATACTTTTTCAGATAATAAATGATTATACTTTGATATTTCGGAAAAATCGTTGTTTGAAGACATTATATATATATATATATAATATATATATATATATATATATATATATATATATATATATATATATATATATATATATATATATATATATATATATATATATATATATATATATATATATATATATATATAGATATAGGTATCCGTTTAGGATTTCAGTTTCAAGTAGGTCTTATTCTGTGTTAAAATAAAATTATTAAAATATCTTCTTACTTCCTTATAAATCATTAAGTATAAAAATAAATTTAAGAATAATACTAAACTATTAATTAGGTTTAAAATATTTAAATGTAGGTTTTCTAATAAGAATCACATGCTTTTAGACTAGTTTTTGTAAGATTTTTTTGATTACAGCAATTAGCCAGTGCCCTGGAAAAAGTTTGAAGTACTCTACTTATTTATAACTGATATATTTGGAATTTATCCTGAAATAATATGACCATTTATAGATAGGTACAAATTTCAATTTTAAGAACTATGTAAATCAGTACCCTTTTATACAGACCCATAGCCAGAAATTCAGTTTGGGGGGTCCAGAGAAGAAATTCATTTCGGGAGGACCAAACTCAGGAAAATTAGTAAAAAACATGCCTATACCAACATATTTTCAAAGTTTCATGGGGAGGTCCAGACCTCCAGAACCCCCCCTGGCTACATGCCTGCATTTATATATCATAGATATTTTAAAAAATCCAAAATGCAGTTTTTTGGAAATGTATCTTCTAGTTTTCTTATGTGTAAAAATATACAGAGCATTCAATTAAAAAATAGATATTTTGTCAGCCTCAATATATGTTAAAAGATACTGAAAAAAATATATACAATTGATAAACAGAAATGTTATTTTTTTTCTAATTTTTTATAATAATAATACTGCATTAAATTCTAGAGATGTCTAGAATAATTATTTTGGACTAAAAAATAAATATGGATAGGTCCATGGGTACCGAGAGAAACAGTTGATAATAATAGTTCCACTTTCATCTCTTACCTTTTGGAAATATGCTTAATGATTTATAAATACAATTTAACTTAGTGGAGAGATAATTAATCTCCAACTCTATACGTCTCTCAGCAGTGGCATATATAGGAATTGCTTCTGGGGGGATTTTTAGACGATAAAAATTTTTAACAACCAAAATAAAGAAAAAAGTCTTCACTTCTTGTTGTTTACCCTAGTCTAGCATAAATAATATGATACAAAAAAAAACTTAATTAATTTTATAAACTGGCTCTAGGGGTTTTACCCTTCAATTTATAAGAAAAGATCATTACTATATACTATTTCTGTCATTTTAGCTTAAATAAAAGTGTCTCTGGGGGGGAGGGGGGCTTAACATGAACCCCTACCCCTTTATACTCCACTGTCTCTCAGTATATCTACTCAAAATGCCTAAAAATAGTTAATTTTCTAGGTTTAAGAGTAGTCACAAATCTTTCAAGATATAAATGATATAGTTATTCATTTCGATTGTCTTATAAGTAAGTCAAAAATTCTAGTTTATGTATTAGTTTTTTAAAGCTCTTAAAAAAGTTATTTATTTTCTAAATAAAAAAAAATTATGATTTAAAATAATTTATTGATAAAGTAATTACAAGCTGAAATATAGTTTCCAAAGCTGCTGATTTGTAAGGTGGTGCCATTTTTTTTTACAAGGGATCAAAGGACTTGACTCAGCTTGAAATACCTAAAAATAGAAACACAAAATGTAATATAAGAAAAACTACTTTTCTAAGAATCACATGCAAAGTATAAAAATTATCTCTGTTAATAAACAAAGTTTCATTAACACAAACTTCACTATTGTTATTTTTATTATATCTGTTACTATTATTTTGCTTAAAAGGTGACAAAGTACTACTTCAAAAATCAATAGATTTTAAAGGCATAATAAACTTAGTTGTCCCCTTAGTTGACTGAAATAATATTGTACTCTCGCATTATTATTATTATTACATTGCATGAGCAAACAGACAAATATCCCAAAGAACGAAAAATTTTAAATTTATGTTTTCCAAATGCATTGCTCTAAATAAAAAAAATAATGAACAGTTATGTGAACCTAAACATAAAGAAAAATTTTGTTAGTTTGAAGTTAGAAGGCTAAAATATAACATATTTCAATTTTTTGATAAACATTAAAGTTCAATCCTCAAAAAGCAATTACTTGTTTAATTATGTAGTATTATTCTAGTTGTAATGATATTTTAAAAATCATGCCGAACAAAGCTTATAGGAATTGGGAGGGGGATACCTTAAAGCGCCATAAACCTTATGGGAAACTATTTTCAGTGAAATTCGCCAAATTTTTTATATGTTGTAGTTCTAGACCTATTTTATAAAAAAATGTATACAATTAATCATTAAACCTAAATATATCATAATAAATGAAATGATCTATTAAAAAAAAACCTGAAGCTGCACCTTGTATGATCTTCGGATATCCTGTATACCTAAATTAAAAAATTCATTGAAATTGAAAATGGCAAATTACTGGCCAAGGGTAACTAATTAAAGTGTATAAAATGAAAAGTATATTTGTTTAAGAAAAATCATATTTTTATGAATAATTAAATTTTTGGTCGATTTATTAATTGTACTATCAAATATACTTAAAATTATCATCTAGAAAAGTATATTTTATCCAACCCAAAAGAGTCAAAACTCATCCCAATCAAATCTTGTTAGTATGAGTTTAAAACTAATATTGTATATATCCGTCAAGCTAGCTCCTTGTAGCTAGCAACAAGGAGCCAGCAACAAAATTTTACAGAGGTCCAAATAAACCTTTGCCATAATATAAATATACCAGAAAGATAGGTCCAGGATGGAACCTGCCGTTTGCCACCCCACATTGGAAAGGACCATATATTTAGTGTATATTACTTCATCTGTCTGCAAAATTTCGTTAAATTTGAGGTAATGATAGAAGAAATATTGGATTTTTAATAAAAAATTAATTTTTTACTTCGCCATTGTCGTTTGCGACCCCACTTAGAAAAAGACCATATATTAAGGATATATTACTATATATTCCTGCAGAATCTCGTTTAATTTCAAGCTAAGGTAAGAAAGGCATTGTATTTTTAGGAATACATACATTTTTTACTCTGCCCCTGTCATTTGCTACCCCACCTACGAAAAGACTATATATTAAGAGTATATTACTCCATCAGCTTGCAGAATTTCCTTTAATTTTAAGTTAAGCTAAGAAAGACATTGCAATTGTAAAAATACATTAATTTTTGACTCCGCCCCTGTCGTTTGACACCCCGCCTAGGAAGAGACCATGTATTAAGTGTATATTACTCCATCTGTCTGCAAAACTTTGTATAATTTGACATAGATAGAAGAGGTATTGTATTTTTAGAAATATATGGTTTTTTTACTACCTCATTGATGTTTGCCACCCCCTATCAAAAGAGTTTGCAATTAGATTAACAGAAAGAAGATATTTTTGCCCTTGGAAACATCCTGGAACTATCTTGTATATTTATATTATGTCAATGCTTATCTGGTCCGCTGTAAAATGTGTTTGCTGGCTCCTTATTGCTAGCTACAAGGAGCTGGCTTGACGGATATATATTTTATCTATTTGAGTCTTAAGCTTCATAAAAGTTCAAAGGTTTATATTTTTAAAACGGTTAGTATTATTTTAACATTTCCCTGATATTTTCTGTGCAAGATCTCAAGCATTATATAAACTACTATAAAACAATTAGTGAATTTCACTGAAGCATGTTTTCCATAAAGGTTCTGAGTTGTCCTTTTCGGTTACCACCTCCCAATTCTAATTCTGCGATTGGCTTTATCTCATATATAAATGGCTCTCTCTGTCTAATTTTTAACATATTTGTCCTGTATTTGAAGCAGAACCTATTTACAAATAAACGTAAAGTAGTGAACATAATGAACTTATTAGGTCAATGAAATAGTTATTTCTTAAAATATAATATTGAGATATGAAACTATAAAACAAGTTGAGCAAAATATTAATTAAAAACTATACATACAAAATTGCAAAAACCAGAAATCACACTACATACATTTTGGCATCACTGTATCCTTGGCAAAACAGAAAGAAATCTTATAGGGTCCATTGGACCATGCCGTAGACACTTCCATAAAGCACAAAACACATAAAGCAATCAGAAATAATATTTACAAAGTTCAATATCTTTCACAATTTTCAAGCAGGTTGTAATGGGACTTCAGCTAATGCTGATCAATGGTTCTTCCTTTTATTGTCCAAGCATGCGAAAGGTAGATGAAAATACTATAACATCGACTAGGCATCATTTCCATATCATTCCCTTCATTTCAGTGTCGCAAAAGCTGTAACTAAAAATATTGCTGGCATAAGTAAAAATACACTGTGCAACATGATACTAATTATTTCTCTTGTAGAACTTCTAATGATAAAAACTAAGTTTAATTGTATAATAAAGTATAACATAGACACAGAAATATAATTGTCTGCAAGTAGCATTTGCTTAGAAATAATTTCATGCCAACCTGAAAAAGTTACACTTAGATAACATCATTCATTATAATTATATATTGAATCAGGAATTGGCCTTATTGCTTTTCAGGATTTTTATAAATAGAAAATGTTCTTCCTTGTATTAAGTACTAGTATACTACTGCAATTGATGTCCAACTTTGCAGTTTTTAAATATACAATTCTTCTATTTCTTTCGTGTGAATAATTTACATTTTCGCTTTATGTATTGAGAACTAATTAATTAATTGCTAGATTGTTGGCGAGGATACTAGTCCATTTGCCAGATTACTCTCCGTCCGGGGCTCAGAGTCGTTAAATCGGCGACCCTCGAAGTCGACCCTGCACCTTATTCCAGTTTGGAGACGTTATCGGTAGGATATCCGGATGGCGAGCTCGAAGCTCCCGAATACCCCAAAGCTCTTTTATATTTCCTCGTTAAATTTTGAAATGCATCTTGGCTTCCACTAGATGCCCCTTGAGAGTATTACTGATATCAGGAGATGACCCTTTCTTTCAAGCTATCCCCTTACCCCTCCCACTCCCGCCACGTAGCGGCCATTACGCTAATATTCTATGTAGAACTGCGGCAGACGAACGGGATAGAATGCAGGAACAACTAGGCCTCACACGTTCACAGCGTCTGCTCCCTTTCTAGCGGGGTCGTTAGTTTCCACACTGAGCGGTTGAGTCTCCCGTTTCCTCCCGAAATAAAGCAGCAAAACCGAACACGTGGCACCACTTATGTTAACAACACAGAGGTCTGCATTCGACGAGACGAACCGGAAGACTGATGTATTGAGAACTAAAACAAAAACAAAGACAATTTTTATGTTGTTGTTGTTCGTTTGATTTGGCCTTCACCCTTAGGTATTCGGCCAGGCCTAGTTTGTTAACTTTTCAGGCTGCGAAATAAATCGCATCGGAGACAGCTCCTGCCTTGTTCTATTTAACTTTCTTTAAAAACTTTTCTCATGCACCTTGGCTTCCACTAGATGCCCCTTGAGAGTACTACTGGTCTCACGAAATAACCTTTTCTTTTAAGCTATCCCCTTACCCCTCCCACTCCCGCCACATAGCGGCCATTACGCTAATATTCTATGTAGAACTGCGGCAGACGAACGGGATAGAATACAGGAACAACTAGGCCTCACACGTTCACAGCGTCTGCTCCCTTTCTAGCGGGGTCGTTAGTTTCCACTCTGAGCGTTTGAGTCTCCCGCTTCCCCACGAAGTAAAGCAGCAAAACCGAACACGTGGAACCACTTATGTTAATAACACAGATGTCTGCCTTCGACGAAACGAACCGGAAGACTAAAGACAATTTTTAGGCAGGAGTTAGGTTAGGTTATAGTGATGTGCAACTTTGATAAAATATTCGATATTTAGTATTGGATATTTGGAATAATCGATACACAAAAAATAAGATAGTATAGCATATTATACACAGTACTGTACTTTTACTAAACTGTCCATAATTTCTCGTTTCATTAAAAAAAAAAGTACATATTCATATTATTATAAATTATGTACCTGCAATATATGTTACAAAAAAAAGGCCCTCACCTTCATACATATTGTCTAAAACAATTATACAACCCATTAGTGAATTATATTTTAATAGTTTACAAAACGTAACGCAAGTACCTGTTGTAAAAATAATAAGGATGTCCCTAGCGACTACTAGCGAGAGGAAAAAATAAATTTTGTACTGCCATGCCGTACCACCCGATCTTTAAAACATATGTGTTTACCTGGTTGCATACTTGGTATCGTGATGGCATTGAATTCGGAGGTATAAACAGGCTTTTTCTTTACAAAATAAAATATCTAATAGAAATAAAGGTGTTAACCAGATCATTTACATATATAGGTTTCGCAATAAGTTTACATAGTTTTTAAGCAGATTAGCTTACCTTATTTAATTTGTTGGACCTTTTACGAGTTTCGTAACTTTTCTGCTGCTTTGGATGTTCCATGTTTTCATAATTTTCTTGAATATTTTGGTATCTGTCGATTATATATACTATGCATTATAGTATAGCACTCAAGTAACAGGTATCGAAAAGTATTTTATATTCCAACAAATCAAATTAAATGGAAATTTAAAATTAAATACCTATTATCACGAATGTGAACTGACAGATACAGAAAATGGCGACTTTTCGTAGTAGGTTGGTCTTTTTCGAATCAAGCGAGCGACACCCGAATGAGTTATCATTCGTTAAGTTAACGAACGCTATCTCCCAAAATCGCACCCCAGGATTCACAATGTAATTCAATGCCGGTCGTGGTATTAGCCAGCGGTATAGTTTTTTTGTGATTCCATTTTGTGTCTTTGCCCTACACGGGGCTCGCTAGTCTATGGCGGCCTCATGAGCTGTAATAAGAGCGAAATCGCGATCGTCGTTTGACTAAACTGGATCATTGTTGCTGCTGTGATGCAGAACATGTTCCAAACAAGGATCAATTTCTTGTTAAGACGTTCGTGTACGTGGAATGAAAACATACTATCATATATATATATATATATATATATATATATATATATATATATATATATATATATGTATATAGGATGCTCCAAACTCAGTGGTCTTTAGGAGTATCTGGAGAACCAATAGGTTATTTTGAAAATTTGGCTCTGGCCATAGATCAGCATAAACTCCCTTTTTAAAATATTTTAAATTGTGCGGTGTTGCCGCTTCTATCTTAAACCGGTGGCAACATCCGTTTTCTTAATGAAATGGCGTATATATTACTGCTTTTTTATACTTTCCTGAACACTCTAACCACTTTTTGTGTTATGTTCTCTATATCTAAATTCAACTGTTTTCGAGAAAATGGCGCTTGAAAATTTAGATTTTTGACTCTTTGAAGCTCTGTAACTCCCAAATGATCTAACTTGCAATAAAATGGATTTCACTTTTCGGTCTCAGTTTTTAATTATCTATTTCCCCATACCAAAGTTTGACAGGAGGTATCAAAATTTGACATTTCCTGACAAAGTAGAAATTGGTGTCAGGAGACAGATAACTAAAAACCAAGATACGAAAGTGCTATCCATTTCGTTGCAAATTAAGTCGTTTGGGAGTTAGAGCTTAAAGAGTCAAAAATGTCAATTTTCAAGCGCTATTTTCTCGAAAACAGTTGAGTTTATGTATAGGAAACGAAGCACAAAAAATGTTTGGAATATTCAGGACAATACAAAAATTCAATAATATGCATGGCATTCCATTTAGAAAACGAATGTTACCATTTGTTTAATAGTATATATATATATATATATATATATATATATATATATATATATATATATATATATATATATATATATATA